>CM028759.1:19913398-20229249 GCA_016801395.1 Leptodermis oblonga | reverse complement strand
TGAACTTCTTGCCAAATAAAATCTGTAATGTGTGGTGGAATATCAGACCATTCAACATATGTTAAAGGAACTTGGACACCATTACGAGCAATTATACCAAGAAGTGTTGCATATTTTCCTGCATTTGGTCCAACAGGTTGAAATTCCTCATCGAATTCAACACACAGTTTCACACCATCTACTAAGTCAACACCTTTAGAAGGACCCCTTCCATGCTTTTCAGCAACTTGATTGCTAGTTTCTCCTATAAAATGAACTAATTTAAAATCTTGTAAGTTTTAAAAATTATCAAAAATTAGAAGACAAAACTAGTAAGAAAACTAATAGTTAATACAAGGCATGAAAAAAATATGATGATTATAAAAACAATATAGATATACCTGAGTTTGACAAAGTTATGGGCTGAGAGGAAGGTGGATTGCATGATTGAGGATTTTGTTGTTGGCTAGCATGCACCACTGTTTGAAATTGCAATCCTGATGATGACTGAACTTTTTCTTGTTGAATTGATCTTGTTTGTGAACGTAAAACCAATGGAGGTGTTGTGTTTGATGGTCTTTGTTGTTCATGGTCAACTACAATTGTTGAATGCTGCACTTGGGATGACTTACCTTTTGACAAAGCTGTCTGAATTCCACCCAACTTGTCTTGCATAGTTACTCCTTTACTTTTTTGCCTCACCATGATGCTCTGAAACAATTAAAAAGCAACTAGTTATGTTCATGTTCCTATAACATTTACTCAGATAAAACCAATCTCCAATAAAACCTTTAGCACCAATCAAACTCAAATAAATAAGATTTATTACCATAGATAAGAACACTAAAAAAAATAAATAAATAACAAGAAATCTTTGTTAAAATAATAAAAAATAAATCAAGACTAACTAAAATCAGAAAATAAAGTCTAAACATGTAAGAAAATAATATCTAATGTGTTTCATCATTCTCTGCAACATCTTCATCCTGTCTAACATCAGTGGCTGCATTCACCAATATTTCTTCCACTCCTCCCCTCACCCAAGCACTATCCTCATCACGAACTGGAATGTTATCCTCCAAATGTTGAGGATTATATAAATCTGTCTGATCCAATGAAGAGTACACATCGTAATTATCTCGACGACTCATCTTTAGAACAACATGCCACTTGGGATTTTCAGGATCACTGCTATAGAATACTTGCTCTGCTTGATTAGCTAGTATGAATGGCTCGTCAGACATTTGATTATTTCTATACAGCAAATAATCAAAATTAACCAATGTGAATTTGAAAACATCCTCCATTTTTCCCGTCTGTGTATCAACCCAATCGCACTTGAACATTACAAATTTCATAGCATTGTTGTAGCGTATTCGTATAATATTCGTCAATACTCCGTAGTAATCCATTTCTCCAACAACTGGATTTCGGTCTTTCCTACTAGCATAACTTGTAACGTCTGCCTTGAGCATTACTCCACTATTTTGAGTGGCTCTACTACTTTCAAATGACTTGGTGCGAAAATAGAATCCATTAATTATATAAGCATTGAAGCTTCTCCCTTCAGGATTTGGACCCATCGCTAATGCTTTGATTTCATCAGAAAGTTCTAAATTTCCCGCATTTAGTTGCTCTTCAACCTAAATATGTGTATACAAACAAAACTATTGATTAATTTCACTTAAAGGATCAATGATTTATTTAAAATGTGTATAGAAATAACTCACATGAGTTTTGAACCATTTATGAAAGGTATCATTATGGATGGCTTGAATTTGATGGTATCCATAACGTGGAAATTTCGTGCACAGTTCTGTCATATGCATGCTATTTGTTCCAAAATAGTGTTTTAGTATAATATGTTATTAGGTGCAGATGACAGAAATATATATATATATATATATGATAATAACAAGATAAAATATTGCTTACTTAATGAATGGCTTCACAGCATCGGTGTTCATTAAAACATAACGATGGCATTGTGTCCATGTAACATGATCAAGAGTTATTCTCACTCCTTTTCTTGGAGCTCGTCCATCATCATCACCACCATCATGATTTCTTGATGGTCGACTTGCTTTGGTTTCCACATCATCTAGATATCTTGTGCAAAAATTCATGCACTCTTCCAATATATAGCCTTTAGCAATAGATGCTTCGGGATGGGCACGATTTCGCACATACTTTTTTAAAGTACATAAATACCTATAATAATATGAAATAGTTAAGATATATCAGCTCTTTGTAAATAAAAAACAGGACCATGTGTTGTATTTGGTAAAGAAAATTACTAACCTTTCAATAGGATACATCCAACGAAATTGTACAGCTCCAGCAAGCAATGCTTCCTCAACCAAATGTATTGGTAAGTGCTCCATTACGTCAAAAAATGATGGAGGGAATATCCTCTCAAGATGGCATAGAACAACAGCAATTCTATCTTGAATATATTCCAAATCAGTTATCTTATTGACTTTTGAACAAAGTTGCCTAAAAATGTTGGATAATTCTATAAGAACTTTAACTATATCTTCAGGCAATGTTTTGCGAACAGCTAATGGAAGCAGAAGTTGCATCAGAATATGATGATCATGTGATTTCAAACCCCCGATACTACAATCCTCCAAATGTACACATTTTGAAATGTTTGAAGCAATGCCATCTGGAAGTTTAACACTTTTCAAGACCTTGCAGCAAACCAACTTTTCAGCTTTTGACATTGTAAACTTTGCAGGACTGATCCGCTCTTTACCAGAGCCCATTGGAGTGGCATGTAATGCCTTTCTAATCCCCATTACTTTCAGATCTCGGCGGGCATTAATATGATCCTTAGATTTCCCTGTCATGCCAAATATTGTAGACAACACATTCTCCATAAAATTTTTCTCTGTGTGCATCACATCAATGTTATGAGGTACTAAATTATCCTTCCAATACGGCAATTCAAAAAATATACTTTTTTTCTTCCAATTACTGTCACTTGGTAACTGAAACTCCTTATTATGCCTTTTCCTGATATCTTCTTTCTTGTAATCTGTTAAAATTTCACTCACTTCAGTGTACACTTCAGAACTTGAAAGTCTTTTAGGCTTTGTTCCATATTCACGTGTTCCATCAAAGGCAGCTTTAAGCTTACGAAATCTGTGACTTTGAGGCAAAAAAGTTATGTGGCCAATATAACAAAACTTTCTACAATGTTTCAACCATAAGGATCGAGTTTTGTTACCACAACAGGGACAAGCATACTTCCCTTTTGTACCCCACCCAGACAAATTAGCATAAGCTGGAAAGTCAGAAATTGTCCATAACAAAGTTGCATGCAAGTTGAACATTTGATTACTTGAAGCATCATAAGTCTGTATACCTTCATTCCATAATTCAACTAGTTCTTCAATAAGTGGTTTAAGTACACATCCACCTATTTCCTATTAGGTGCCTTATGCCCATCTACAAGCACTGATAATATGAAATTTGATTGTTTCATACATAACCACGGGGGTAAATTATATGGAATAATCACAACAACAGGCCACGTACTATGAGATATATTCATTGATCTAAAAGGATTAAAACCATCTGAAGCTAATCCAAGTCTAAGATTGCGACTCTCACTAGCAAAGGATGGATATTTACTGTCAAAAATTTCCAGGCTTTAGAATCAGCAGGGTGTCTCAACACACCATCATCAGTCCTTCCTTCTACATGCCATTTCATTAATGAAGCCATATCAGGTGTCATGTAAAGTTTTTGTAATCTTGGCTTTAATGGGAAATATCTCATCTGTTTTGCAGCAATTTTCTTACCTCCAGGTTTGTATCTAGATGTTAAACAAATTTCACATTCATCCAGCTTACTATCTTGACCACGATATAGCATGCAATTATTCGGGCAGGCATCCCAAGTTTCATAGGTAAAACCAATATCATCAGTTATTTTTTTAGCATCATAAATGAAGAGGGTAGCTTTGCATGGGGAAAAGCTTTAGCCAATAGTTGAAGCAAAAGGATGAAGGAATAATCAGGCCAACTACCAATAACTTTTATTTGTAAGAGTTGGACAATGAACGATAGTTTTGTAAAATCCCCACAACCTTCATAAAGGGGACACTGAGCTTCTTGTAATAATTTCAAATATCTCTTGGTTTTTCATCCATCCCAGCTGGTAACTCATCTTCTAGTCTAGAATTATGACTCATATTAGGACCGAAAACATCTTCAACCATCCTAACCATATTATCATCTGTATCCATACTATTTGTATCTCTAGTGGATGTGTTTTCTTGTTGAGAACTGTAAGTTTCCCCATGATAAACCCAGACTCTATATTTATCATAAAAGCCTTTGATAATAATATGTGACCTAGCCACATCCCTGGAGACAAAGTAACGATTTGCGCAATTGCGACACGGACAATATATTGTGCTATCTTCTCTTTTATCTTTGTAAGCAAACTCTAGAAAGTCATCAACATTTCTAATATATTCAGATGACGTTCTATTCTTTGAATCAATCCAACTTTTGTCCATATCTCTGCTCTTTATCTTGTGACTTACTGATAAAACCAATCATTTATAAAAAAATAAAAAAAATGTAAGATGATATTTGTTCATGTATATCAAACACACAAATAGTTATTTTAACTAGACAAAGGCTACTTTACATTAATAGAACTCAATATTAATGAGAAAACAGTACCTTTGCAAGAAGTTCTTGCCAGCGCAATAAAGCTTTAGCTTCTTCAATACTATTGTTTCTCAGTACCTAGTAAACAAAGCAGTAGAAAAATGACATGAGTTAATGATAAATATGAATTGGTGGCACATCTTAAGGACGACCACAAGGTTGACATGCATGATGGGTGTACTTTCAACCATCGATATGTCAAATCTAATCCACATGAAGTTGAGAATGCAACATGGATGTTAACGGTAAGTTTGTTACTGTTGCAGATAATTAAAGCATTGTTCTTCAATTAATCAAAGATTTGGTATTGTAAATGCTGAGTAGTAGTAATTTAATTGTAATCAAAGAATTAGTTTTATCATTGCTGGGATGGGAACTGACTTGGTTTCTCTGAAGCAATGACTGTCCCCCGGTGTCCAGTATTTTCTTTATATGTTTTTCTCATCATGCTTATTCTATAATATAGTCTTCCAACTGATACTCTAATGGATAAAATTGGAATAGTATTGTAATCATGTGGAGTAAAGTTCTATGATGTGCTGGAAGTTTATTCTGCATGAAAGCATGTTAAGAAAGAGTAGAGGGATTCTATGTAATTGTCCATTATAGACTTATTTTTGCAGTACAATGACATTGTGGAACTATGCATCTCACCTGAAACAGAAATTACTTAACATGAAGGGACTGAAGTAATGTTGTTTCTTGTGCTGATTTGAGTGTGTTTTTATCACAACTATTCGGTTAGCATTCACTTTAATTCCCATATTGCTGTGGAGATGCAGAAAACACCCCCAGATTATTGTGCTTTTAAGCTCAAAGTTTACAGTATGTAATCATTTTCTGAATTCATGACTACTGGTTCAGTTCGACTTTCTTATCTAATCACATATTTCTCTATTTATAATTTTATTTTTGATTTACAAGTCTATTAGTCATGGACTCTTTATATGAATCAAGAAAGAGAGGGAGAGAATTGTTTCTTTAATAATAGGAATATTTTTTTCATGTGTAATATTGAATATTAATTACTCCCTCCGTCCCATTCAAAAACTTTACTTTGTATTATTAAAAACAGTAATACAAAGTAAACTTTTTAAATGATTCAAGTGCTGAAATTCAAAATTTTTTCATGAAACACATGATTATGGAGGCAAAATTGCCTCTGCAGCCACATCTTGGTGCTGCTGCTGCAAAGGCAATTGCAGAGCCAAAATTGCCTCTGCAGCCACATCTTGGTGCTGCTGCTGCAAAGGCAATTGCAGAGACAAAATTGCCTCTGCAGCCACACCTTGTGCTGCTGCTGCAAAGGCAATTGCAGAGCCAAAATTGCCTCTGCAGCCACACCTTTGTGCTGCTGCTGCAAAGGCTACTGCAAAGCTTTAGCTTCTTCAATACTATTGTTTCACAATACCTAGTAAACAAGCACTGAAAAAATGACATGAGTTAATAAAAAATATGAGCATATCAATATCTCACATTCAAGTGCTGAAATTCTAAATTTTTTCATGAAACACATGATTACAGAGCAAAATTGCCTCTGCAGCCACATCTTGGTACTACTGCTGCTACAAAGGCAATTGCAGAGCCAAAATTGCCTCTGCAGCCACACCTTTGTGCTGCTGCTGCAAAGGCAATTGCAGAGCCAAAATTGCCTCTGCAGCCACACCTTTGTGCTACTGCTGCAAAGGCAACTGCAAAGCTTTAGCTTCTTCAATACTATTGTTTCACAATACCTAGTAAACAAGCACTGAAAAAATGACATGAGTTAATAATAAATATGAGCATATCAATATCTCACATTCAAGTGCTGAAATTCTAAATTTTTTCATGAAAGACATGATTACAGAGGCAAAATTGCCTCTGCAGCCACATCTTGTGTGCTGCTGCTGCAAGGCAATTGCAGAGCCAAAATTGCCTCTACAGCCACACCTTTGTGCTGCTGCTACAAAGGCAATTGTAGAGCCAAAATTGCCTCTGCAGCCACACCTTTGTGCTGCTGCTGCAAAGGCAACTGCAAAGGCAATTGCAGAGCCAAAATTGCCTCTGCAGCCACACCTTTGTGCTGCTGCTGCAAAGGCAACTGCAAAGGCAATGGCCTTTGCAGTAGCATTGCCTTTGCAGCAGCAGCAGCACCAAGGTACTTATGCTCATATAGTTTAGCAGACAAAGCTTTTATGTTTTGCAAGGTAGGTTATGGATATGATATATTATGAACCTTGGAGGAGCTTCTAAAAATTCTATACTTCTGTACAAAGATCAATTCTACTAAACAGCAGTATGACTTCAAAACCTGTAAGACATTACACTGGAAAGATAATTTTTTGAGTAAAGTTATCACATCTTCATCTGATACGTCATGCACCACTAATAATTCTTTCCTTATATTGCATGGATACACCAGTTCAACCACTCATATTACATTTAACAGCTCCATAACCATGATAGATTATTAGCAATCTCGAAGTGTTACTTCAAGTAAATGTCAACAAGAAATGCAATTGCATAGAACTTCAAGCATAATGCAAACAAAAATAAAAGATAGGTATATACTAGGTAAAAATTTCTAATCGTGGTGAAGCCCAAGGACCTTCCAGATGCCATAGAACTTAGGCTAGCTCTAGGCCAACAACAAATCAGATCTAACCCAAGAAGGAAGGAAGAAGAATGAGGGAAATTTTTTTTGAATTAAGTTTCAAACTTTTTTTTTAAAACTTAATAAAGAACTAACTTTTGTAACTTTTTGGACAAAAAACCCCAAACAAGTCTCAAACTTGTTTTTCAAAATGTGGAAAAGAACAGGCCCAAAATGTCTAATTTTGGTGGTGACAATACAACCACATGTCTGTTTTATTCTTTTGTATTTATTTTGTATCGTTAGTGTAGTTCTTTTTTTTTTTTTTTTTTTCTCTCTCTCACAATTTATTACAATTCAGTATTTACTGTTGGTTTATGAAAAATTCTTACACCCTTAAGGTAGGGCCGTGACACAATGTGTCACGGGGCGCTCTTTTGAATCACCAAAATGAGCGCGCCGTATAGCAGGCTACTGCTAGCCAAGCTTCCGCCAATTCCCTCATCTGGGACTCGTTTCCCAAAGTACTTGCAATTAGGCCATCCGAATCAATGAAAATAAACGAAGACAAACTCATAAGCCAAAGCTTGGTTTTCATTAATAAAAGAAGGAAATTACAAGAAGTAGCCAAGATCTTAAATGGGTGGTGGGAACCTAACTCCTGCTTGCATTACATCAATCCACCAATAACTAGAAAGGCTAAAAATCAGAAGTGCCTGATCGGGGGATCAATGTGTACAAAATGGGTGATATTGCTAAAGATCACCTGTCTAACTAAAACTAACATCCCCCAACCTTACTAACTATTACAACATGAATAACTAACACAAATTAATATATACAAGGTTGGGCACCGTTGGATTCAGTCGTTGTGGTGCTGGGCACTGGGCGAGCACTGGTGCTGGGGCGGGGCGCGCTTGTGCTGCAAGGCGTGCTGCTGCTGAGGTGCGGGGCACGCCGCTGCTGATGTGCTGGTTCTGACGAGGCGTGCCTGCGATCTGTCGCAGGGCCGGACGCGAGCCCCGCGCTGTGAGTGGCGCAGACCGACTGTTGGTGGCGCTGGGCACGCCTGTGTGGAATCGCAGGTCGTGTCGGCAGGGGTGCGCACTGGAAGTGTGGCGCATGGCGTGCGCTGGAAGTGTGGCGCATGGGGCGCACTGGTGTTGCTGTAGCGCGCCTGCGATGGATCGGGGGCGCATCGCATGGTGCGTCGCGGGGTGTACGCTGGCTTTGTTGTGGCGCCAGTACTCTGCTGTGAGGTGTGCTTGGGCTGCGCCATGGACGGGGTGTATGGGCTGCAACATGCCAGTTTAGACTCATGGGCATCGAAGGGGTTGCAGGGCAAGAGCAAGGGTTTGACCCGTAACACAGTGTCACGGGGCACTCTTTGAGGTTATCAAAAGCGTGCCGTGTGGCAAGCAATCCGTTGGAGATTGCTTCTGCCAAGTCCTAACCGCCAGACGCAATCAGCACCGTAGTGCCTTTAGTGGGACGGCAAGAACAAAGTGCGACTTGTAGGGACTTGAACGTTAACGATGACAAATTAACGTAGGCAAAAGAATGTAGATTAAGAATGCTTAAATCAACTACCAAATTCTTAACTTACATTAAAATCGGGTACGGTAGCAGAGCATACGTCATATACTATCGTAGTAGGAAAACTAGTGAAAAATTACAAGTGCCTGTAGGAACGTACAAGGTGTGAAAGATGTTAAATCTTTCAACACTTAAAGAAAATGCTATCTATGCTAACATACTACTCTAAACATACCCCTACTTGCTAAAGATAGGGCATATTGTACATAAAAAGTTATGAGGTAGGAAAAATAAGTAAAAACCACCGTGTCGAGTTGAGCATCGCAGTCGAGACACGATGGGCAGCAAAACAGCACAGTGGTGGACATGCGAGGGTTGTGGGACACCAAGGGGAGTACACCATCGTGTCGAGTGGAGCGTTGTTGTCGAGACACGATGAGCGGAAAAATGGCGCAATGACGGGTGCGCAAGGGTTGCGGGGCAACGTTGAGGAGTTGGCTCGTAACACCACGAATGAATCCCTCGGCCTATTTTCCTCTGGTATTGTACTCGGCTCATCTTTCCTCCGTGCTCTCAGTCCTCTCCTCTATTATTTGTGAAATTTATTTTATTAAATTTTTATGTTTTCTCATTAATATTTATAATTTAAAAATTCTATGTATATATTTATGGTTAATTACTTAATATTAAATTGGGTGAAATGCACCAAATACCACTTAACTATCGACTTTTGTAAAACCACTACTTTCCTTTAAAAACTGCAACTACAAGCACTTTACTTTCAAAACATGCGCCCAGTACAACTCTGTTAGTCAATTCTGTTAAGTGACTAACAGTCAAAAAAAGACAGGGGCAAAATCGTCATTTCACACATTGTGGCACTGTTCATCGTCTTCCCCAAAAATTTTCTGGCACTGTTCATCGGCCATTTTTTTTTTTTTTTTTTTCCTTCTTCTCTTCTTCCGATTATAATTCAAATGGAGGATTGAAGGATGAAACCCAGCATCCTTAGCTTCCGATTATAATTATAATCGGAAGAAGAAGCTTCCTTATCATTTTATTACCATAACTTTTCTTTCTCTTTTCCATTTTGCAGTTTCCGTCCGATCCCTTCTTCTCTCACTAGTATACCTATTGACCTATACCCGCCCCCCCCCGAACACCCACCCCCGTCCAGACCCACCCACACACCCAGAGCCAGCTGTATCTCTCTATCCATCAATAAGTGTGTATATATATATATATATATAGACAGACAATCGGCCAGTTTTTTTTGTGAGTTTCTTCGAAAATGTTCTGATTGCAGCAGGAGAAGATCAGAAAAAGAATATCATAATCCCAGTATTTATGATTATTATTATTTTTGGAATTTTTGAATTTCATTTTGATCATTTATTGTGGAGCCAAAAGGGAAGGAATTTTGTTTAATTTATGTATTTAGGGTTTTGAGATTTTGGATTTTTGTCAAATTTTGTTTGTCTATGGCCGACGTGTTTTTGACTGTTCTGGCGTCGGTTCTGCAGAATTTGTCGGACAAGCTTTACGAGAAACGAAAAAATGCGGCTCTTGAGGTGTTTTTCTTTTGGTTATTGAATTTTTGCGAATTGTGTGTTTTTTTTGGGGATTTGGCTTAGGGTTTAATGAGGGGATCTGTGGTTGATGAATGTTATAGGTGGAAGGGATTTTCTTTTGGTTATTGAATTTTTGCGAATTGTGTGTTTTTTTTTGGGGATTTGGCTTAGGGTTTAATGAGGGGATCTGCGGTTGATGAATGTTATAGGTGGAAGGGATAGTGAAGCAATTGGCACAGGCGGGGGATCATGATAAGATTAAGGCGTTGATTAATTTGTTAGTGAATGAGTTCACGAACTCGCCCCAGGCAAATCATCGGAAAGTGAGTTTTGATTTCTTTGTTGATCAGCTGTCGAATTGGGATAAGAGAATAAAGAATGTAGCTTTGTTATAATTATAATCGGAAGAAAAAGAAGAAAAAAAAAATGGCTGATGAACAGTGCCGGAAATTTTGGGGAAGGCGATGAACAGTGCCACAATGTGTGATATGGTGATTTTGTCCCTGTCTTTTTTTGACTGTTAGTCACTTAACGGAATTGACTAACAGAGTTGTACTGGGCGCACGTTTTGAAAGTAAAGTGCTTGTAGTTGCAGTTTTTTAAGGAAAGTGATGTTTTTTGCAAAAGTCGATAGTTAAGTGGTATTTGGTGCATTTCACCTTATTAAATTATATGTGATGATTATTTATTAAAATATACATTAAGAATTTAAATATGGTTAAATTTTTATTAATAAATTAATTGTGACTTGTGAGTAACTCTAATGGTATTATGATTCAATATTTATTAAAAGGATATTTACGATGTGTTCCGTGTTGGTTGTTGCGTAAACAAATTGCTGATTTACTTGTATGTATATGTTTAAGTTTTTAACAATTGAGTTACTAATTGGATACAATAATATTGGATCTACGGATACATACTATTAGATATATGGTCTTAATCATAGTTTTGATGATTAGGGTGTTGAACCCCAACTTAGCACCGAGCTCGCGTGACGTCGGCCTCCACCTTCGGTTCCCTGCTTTTGGGATCAACTCACTTGTTTAACTCCGATGATTAAGTTAGAGGAGGAAGAAGAGTAATATCTCAAAGCTAAGCTAGAATTCAATTACCTTTCAAATGAGGGGAATGCTGAGTATTTATAGTGGGAACGGGATGAGTGGATGCAGCTGTCCAGTCAAGATGTCATTTTTACCTCGTAACACGTGTCAATGATGCCACCTGTTGAGCATCTGTGAACCTGGACTTCAGGTTGTCCACGGTCGAGGTCAGCTCCAGGTCATCCCGGATGATGTCAGCCACTCAGGTTGTCCACGGATGAGGTCAGCTCCCCCTTAGGTCGTCAAGCCGCAGGTCGTCCCAGATGAGGTCGCCCCAGGTCGTCCGTGAACGAGGTCAGCCCCGTAGGTCATCAAGCTGCAGGTCGTCCACGCCCGAGGTCAGCCCCCAGGTCGTCCACGGCCGAGGTCAGCCCACCTCGGCATTAATTTAGTATCCAACAATAGCCCCCAAAGTAATGGAGTTGAAGTCAAAGCGAAAGTCCATTACTTTTTAGGAGCGCGTAGCCCCCAATTAGCGCAACTTTCACTGGGTCATCTTCAATTCACACATGATCAAACAATGGCCGAGGTGGGAGAAGCTAAACTCCGACGTCCGGATTTTAAGGCTAGGGTTAAATCCTTGAGAGAGGGTTATACCCGTGTAGAAGAATATAGGAATAAAGTACTTTTAACGATGATGTCGACGTCACCGACCTTGGCGTAGATCAACCAAGGGGTTTTAATAGTTTAACGACGATGTCGGCGTCAGCGACCTTGGCGAAATCAAACCAAGAAGTTTTATATTTAACGACGATGTCGGCGTCAGCGACCTTAGCTAAATCAAGCCAAGGAGTATTATGTTTAAATGCAATAAAAAAATACAACAAATCACTGGTACTATTGCATGCTCAGAAAAAGCAGATATAACTCTGATTGCATTGCAGCCAGAATTAGAACCACTGGACCCGGGCTGAAGAGGAAATGGGTAAGTGAACACAAATAGCTAAATCTTTGTTGGAACAAAACCCATCCCCACCCTTCCTACACAACGGAGAAAACAAACAAAACAAATAGGTAAACAGAAGAGGTAAGAATCAAAAGAACAAAATCCACAAGAATTCCCCCAGTTCATCAGATGAAATCATCATTTGGAATGTTTTTGAAGTAATAATAATGTTCACTATTTAAATGCTATCCCTTGTCAACAAAAATGGCAAAGCATACATATCAAGACAACTTCACTAAGAAGGAAAGATCTGAGCAAAGGAAATAATTAACCAACAAACATAAATGTTGTTAAGATATAAGCCTTTATTATCTTCAGAAAGATGTTTTTGATCCGAAGCATTAAAGGAATAAATCATTTATAGTGAGAGAGGTGTACCATGGTTAAACTTAGTTAGAAAGCAGCTTTACACAACAAGTATATTGCTGTGTAAGGCATAAGGCTCAGCCACAATTATTGGATTTGCCGAAGACGGTATATAGATCTACATCTTAGAAACAAAATATTCCACTCATATCCATGCAAGATTCTACAAGAAAAATGAACTAAATTATGCAGGCATTTAGCTTGAATTATTGACTTTTTAAACTTTCTCACTTTAATGGACCTTTAGGATGTACATCAACATAATACTTCATAAACCGTGCATCTGAACAAGCAAGAAGTGTGCTAAGAGATAACTTCGGTTTTGCTGCACCTTTTTTCTTTCAGCCACATATACATATTAAATCTACAGTTGATTATTTCTATATCATAACAGAGGTATGTGGGAAATGATGCAAGAGATTCAATTGGGTATCCTATACTTTGCAAAAGAGATCCGAATTCCATAACAGATGCCCATTTTCCCTCTTTCGAAATGATAAAAATCTGCACAAGTGTGAATAGGTAAACCAGAAACAGAGGCCAGTTGCTTATTACAAATGATGATCTGATTCGATGAGCCGGAAATCCCATGAAACCTGCACAGCTACAAAGCCATCTGAGAAGAGAGGGAGGTACAAGATTAACCATAGCCAAAGAAACATCTTCTCTCCTTTTGATACTGTACAAAAGTAAACAGGAGAAGAAAACAATTTTCTGATGCTCTCGAACTAAGGTATCCATTTGATCTACTTCAATACATTTGCACACACAATCAAAATCCTGGGATGAAAACATATGTGACTGGAGGGATACCAACATAAAGATGATAATTTCCATAACGACATATCTCCATGTAATTCGAAAGCCATAATCATACTTGTAGAAGCCTATGACCTCATGTATGTAATCAGTTATCTCACATTTTCCTTCATGAGAATCTGCTAGAAAAGGAGATGGATAAGCAAGAGAAAGAACAATCAAACTGAAGTTGTATCCACCCCAAATTTGAATATTTTGTTTCTTTCTTTATCTTAAGCCACTGATTTTAAGAACCTGCTCTGTCTCCTTTCATAGCTATACAACACCATCACAATAAGAACACCCAAGGATTCCCAAATATTTTTTGACATTGAAGCATCAATATTATAGCCAAAGATAGCATAAAGATCTATCAGGTGAGACAACCACCTCTTAAAGCTGACGAAAACATTTAAAATATACATGAGAATGAACATTGAGATTGCATAAACTTCCAATGGAAACCAGAAGCGCTTTCTTATTTGCTCCATTAGTTGTTTAGCAGTAATCTTGGGTGGCCTCAAACCCAAGCTCTCAAAAAATGGTTCGAATTCATTCATAGGATTGTATCTCAATAACTTGGACAATGCCCTAGAGACATCCGGCTCATTTTCCACTCTCCCCACCAAATTTTGAATAAAATGAGGTGAATTCTTACAAATATGCTCAGCATCATTATAATCGATGGTTCTAGTGTAATACAAGTAGTCAAACAGAGCAAACCTCCACAAATTAGGCAATCCGATAAAATCAAGATTAACCAAAACATCTAACAAATTATTTCGAAGATCAAGCACTCTCAGCTTAGAGCATTGAGCTAGACTACGAGGCAACGGCCCAGATAAGGAATTCGAATGTGCAACAAACTGCTCAAGATTTGTCAAATTTCCAAATACATCAGGAAGATAACCAGAAAACAGATTCCCAGGCAACAACAAAGATTTCAAGCTGGAATGCTTACTCAATTCAGGGCTCTACTGGCTAGAGAAAAAATTGGCGGAAAGAGAGAGTTCCTCCAAATGAACCATTGAAAAAATGGAATCCGGAAGAGGCCTTTCAAAAGAATTATCATCCAAATACAGCTGCTGAAGAGAATCACTGCAATTATCCAAACCTTTAAGAACGCCACTGAAATTGTTCACTGACAAATCAAGAACCTGTATTTTGTTGGACAAACCGCAGAGTTGAGAATTCAAACCTCTAGAAAAGGAATTATTGCTAATAACAAGCTCAACAAGATTAGGAAAGCCACCCAATTCAGAGAGGTTCCTGGTGAACAAATTACTCAAAAGATTCATCGATTTGGTTGATTTTAGCTCAGCAATCGATCCCAACACCGGACCAAATAACATGTTGTGGCTCAGATCAAGAGCTTCGAGCAGCTTCAAATTCGAAACACTATTAGGTAATCCACCATCCAGATCATTGTGAGAAAGATCATGAACTGCCAACTGAACCAAATTTCCCAGAGATACAGAAATTTTCCTTTTAACCCTTTTCTCGACACATTAAGCTCGACCACTCTTTCTCCGCCGCAGGAAACCCCATCCTAATTACAACAATTGAACTCGCTAGACCATGCTGAGATGATGGAACCATTTGTTAAGTTTCCCACAAATTCCTTCAACGCTGAAAGATAATCTGGATGGCAACCTTGGCTTTGGGCTTCAACACCCAAAAATAGACAGATAAAACAGGGCAATAACAACAGCTAGTTCATGATAGTCAAGGAAAAAAGAGATTTTGAAACTATAACTCAAGCTTGGAAAACCATATTGATATCCATATGAAGAGAAACAAACACAAATCTCAATCCCAAAGAGACCTCAAACCCCACGAAGCATAGAAGTTTAATAAGAAACAAAAAACGACCACACCAACTTAAAGCTGAAGCAAGAAAAAGTCACCAAACATTAAGGAAACCCACTTGGATTTTTCAGATCCCTAGAGGCTAGATCAGAAATTAACTAGCAAAATGAGGAAAGAACCTACTTTATTTCTCCAAAAGACTTGATTTTTTCAACACCCCATCACTTCAGAGCGAAGCAATAGTCATTCGGGGCGTGAAATGTGAAATGAATTTTTTTTCTTCTGGGATTCACAAGACAAGAAGGAAAAAGGCGAAAGGGAACATGAAAACCCACCGCCTATTAAGTCGCAGGAAACCATAAAAGAACGTTTCAACAATTGGCTAGAGCAAGACTCAAGGCCTTGCTGACGTGGCGCTTAACCAAGAATTCAAGATGTCTTCTACGGGTGAAGACAACTGAGGCGGCTAACGGATCTAAACTGTTGAATCGAGCTGCGATGTAGACTCGACGACGGACAATCGGAACTTTTTTGTCACCTTTGATAGCTAGGAAGATTACCGTCGGCAGTAACAGCTTGCATGGTGATATAATTGGAAGAAAACTCAAACATCCATGCTTCACAACGGCCGGAAAGGCATCGGAAAGCAAAGAGAAAGGTAGAAGAGGCCCCACGGTGGGCGCCAATTGTTGAACCCCAATTTAGCACCGAGCTCGCGTGACGTCGGCCTCCACCTTCGGCTCCCTGCTTTCGGGATCAACTCCCTTGTTTAACTCCGATGATTAAGTTAGAAGAGAAAGAAGAGTAATATCTCAAAGCTAAGCTAGAATTCAATTACTGAATACTGAGTATTTATAGTGGGAACGGGGGTGAGTGGATATAACTGTCCAGTCAATGTATCATTTTTACCTCGTAATACGTGTCAATAATGCCACCTGTTGAGCATCTGTGAACCTGGACTTCAGGTCGTCCATGGTCGAGGTCAGCTCCCCCGTAGGTCGTCAAGCAGCAGGTCCCGGATGAGGTCAGCCATTTAGGTCGTCCACGGCCGAGGTCAGCTCTAGGTCATCATGGATGATGTCAGCCACTCAGGTCGCCCATGGATGAGGTCAGCTCCCCCGTAAGTCATCAAGCCACAGGTTATCACGGATGAGGTCAGCCATCAGATGAGGTCACCCCAGGTCGTTCGTGGACGAGGTCAGCCCGTAGGTCGTCAAGCCGCAGGTCGTCCCGGATGATGTCAGCCACCAGGTTATACACGACCGAGGTCAGCCGTCAGGTCACCTCGGCATTAATTTAGTATCCAACATAGGGCATCTCCAGCCCCTTCACCATTTTGGTGCAGTTACAGTAATTTCACTCCCGCATTCCCTCTATTTTTCACACTAAAATGAATATTCCATTTAGATTTCTTTTCAGATTTCATTTTATATTCATTTTCATTACTTTTATACTATTACATTTATTTGCAAAACAAACCCCAAAGTTTCTTTAATGTTACGTATTAATCCAATACAATGAACACAACAATTAATTGATTTCACGCAAAATTTAATCAATACGTTTGTTTTAAATAACGGAACAAAAAAAGAGAAATAAAACTTAAATTAGACAACGGTTGAGATTTAAATAAAATTCACCCAACGGTTGGATTGAAGAAGAAATTCAACCAACGATTGGGATGATTCTAGAAACCATCCAACGATCGAGATGATGATAACGTTAAAGATAAGGTAGAGATAAAGTGCAATTACATAATGTGCAATATTGTGTATTCAAAAAAATATGCAAAATTTTAATATTTATGTCATGTTATTTAAGTATTTTCATAATATTTTTTAAGACCTTAATTAAGTACTTTAATTAATGGAAGCTGATATTGCCAGAGCAAGAATTAAAATCCAGAGCAATAAATTACTAATGTTCCTAAACTACCCTTAATTGGTCAACCATGCCTATTCCTCCTGTCTCCAACTTGATGATTTTCCTTCGTTCTTGTTTGGCTCCAGTCTCTTTAGAATTCTTCTAGAGAACCTTCTACGAAATTCAACATTTTGTACATTAGAAACTCTAGCAAAATTTCATGGTTTACTCCCAAATCCAACTCTTTTCTTCAATTATAATATGTACAAGCTCAATGCATACCTGCATCATAAACAAGACTGGGTCTTGGGATAATATTAACTGAGTTCTTGGGATCAGATGTTTTGCACTCAGTTTCAGAACAACCCAACACCTACACTTCCGCACAATCATAGCCTTAGCATTTCATGGTTTCACAAAAAAAATAAAAGTTGTATTCAAGTGTCAGATCATAAAACAAGGGAAAAATCAGAATGCTGAAAGGCAAATAATGACAAAAGGGAGCCAGAAAGAATAAAACTGTGGGAGCCAAAAGACTGAGCCGTCGCTATTGAAAATTTTCCCGCCGCAGCTATCTTTTTCTTCCTCAATTCCACAACCAACAACGCCTGGTTCTTTTCCACTGCTGTCCAATTCGTGACCAAATCAGCTTCAACCGTTCCCAATTGGAATCCAATATCCCTTTAGTTGTTCTACCTCTGCTATTCGTTTGAGTCTTCCTTGTAGACAGATATGTCCGTCGTTTGCCGCTACAAGGCTCTTTCTTTTGCTAAGATTGTAGCTGCAGCCGCTCTCTTCTGTCAACTTTAGTCATCGCAACAGCGACCTACTTCAGTTTTCCATTGATGGAATCCATTTGCCTCTGGGTCTTCCCAGTCGTTGTCGTCCTTGCATCGCTGCTGCCACCGGGATCTAGTTCCAGAAGTGCCGCTGCTTGGCCTTGTTTAAAGGGTGGTGCCATTGTTCCTTTTTGTTCATCGAATCGAATGATTCAGTTTGATTGGCACAATCTTGAGGAAGAAAAAAATTTGGGAGTGAAAATCGGTAAGTTAGAGAGAGGAGGGAAGGATAGGCGTTGGTTGACCTTATGGGCAATTTAGGAAGATTAGTAATTTATTACTCTGCATCCTAATTTTTGCTATGACAATATCAGCTGCCTTAATAAATATATATGAATTGTATTTAATTTTACATAATAAATTGGTTCTAAAAATAAAAACATAGCAATTACATGAATAAAATGAAATAGAAATAATAATGAATGGGTAGATAACAAACACTGAAATAAAAAAACTAAACTACAAACAAAAGACAAAAAACAAGGACCAAAATGCAATAATGAAAAGTACTAAAAAAATGAAAAAAAGAAGAGAAGCGCTTGGCGCAGCTACGGTGCCACACTTAGATAGCGCGACAATGTAGCCGCGCTATGGAAAAATGCCAGTTTGGCGTTTGGGTTAGAGGAACCCAAAATGCCAAACTGGCATACTCCATCAAAATGATGGGAGCATTGGAGATGCTATTAGTTAACAAATATATAATTTTAGTTTAATGGCTTTGCACTTAAGGATTTTGTAGAAGAATGAAGAAAAAGTGCATGAAAGGAGGATGCGACACTAGTTGTGTTTAGCAATCAAGTTAGGACCCAAAAGAGTGAAGCAACAGAACAAGCAAAAGAAGAGGAGATGCAAAAGGATGTGTGGAATCACACCTCAAGTTGCAAACAAGGTAGTTGCCAAATAAAAGAAAAGAAAGAAGAAAAATGGAAAAGGAAAGATAGGTTATAACCAATCCTCTTGGTTTTAACTGATCAAAGAGCACTTATAACCGATGGTGGCTGCTGGAGGGGTTTAAGAATTCAGAATAATCGATCCAAGTGCGGAAATAACCGATCCATCGTCATAACGACTAGTTTTCTGAAAAGAGCCGTTGGGAGCTTTTGGAGGCAATCTTCCACTTCTATAAGTGCGCCCAAGGCTCAAAATGATGGGTAATCACCCCCAACAATTTCTACACTCTCAAGCATCATTTATGAGTATAATTTCAACAATCTAGATATTAGATTATCTACTTGAGGTCGGATTTGAAGGTTTTTAGAAAGAGGCTTTTATGCCCAATTGTTGTAGCTTTATTGTAAGCTCACTTGTAGTTGAGCGAATTATTTTTCTTTTCATCTTTGTATAGGGAAAGTGGAATTCTCTATAGCAACCTAAGAGGAGAAGGGGTAAAATAGGTTGTAGACACTCTTAAAACTCTCTTGCAAAGAAGAACAATTTTGAAAACCTTTTTAAAGACTAATGTAAAAACCAAATTGCAAGTATGGTGTGTGATGAGTGATTTGCTAAAACATGAAAGCAAGTAAATAAACAAAGCAAAACACATTGATTTATAATTGTTCGGATTCCCCTTGAATCCTAGTTCACCCCCCAAGTCCTATTACTCAAATAGCTAATCTAACATGTAGATGTGTGACATTGAGTTCATAAATGTATCTTGAGTGTATGAGAGTTATTGGGGATGATTAGCCTTCATTTTTTAGCTAGGAGGTATTTGTAGGAGTGAGGAAATGATTTCAAATAGTCAAAAACGGCTAGTTGAAAATCTGCCCGTTGGAACCTTATATGGAGGCATCGACATTGAACCCTGGGTTTATGGCTTCCCAAAAAATGTATTTCGGCTACAACGGCTAGCTCTTCATTTGTCGCTTCTTTTGTCTTTAATAGTTTTGACTTCGAGGAGGGTCTCGAGGCCAGGTTCGTGGATTTCTGGCCAGAAATTAATTTTCGATGCCGAATGCCTCCGAGGTGGGTTTTGTGCCTTCACATTTTTCTTTTTCTTTCAAGCAGCAACTCAAAAGGCTGGCTATTTGTGGATTTGCCTTACAATTTTTCATGCATTAATCTTGCAACAAACATAAAATCCTTTCACATATTTGTTTGTTCATCAATCAAAACAAGGATTGAGACATTAGGTCTAACACAAGGTGAAAGGGAGAGATTGAAGAAATGGGGATCTCTAGCAAGTCCTAATTTCTTGAGAAGGATTAGGCTAAAGATTCATTTCCTAAGATAGGTGGAGACTTGAGTAAGACTAAAAGTCCTTGAGGAATGATGGAGCAAAAGATCCAATTGCTAGTCTTATGGAATTAGAGAATTCCTAACTTAGAGTTAAGATATGATTGTGTTGTAAAAAATTTTAAGATCAAGAATTTGATTTTAAGCAAGTGTAAGGGTTTGAAACACACGTTTAAGTGTTTCCTAGGAATTTTCAAGTTGTAAAATTTAGGGAGTGGACTAGAATTCAAGGGGAATTTGAATCACTATAAATTGATGTGTCTTGCTTTGTTTTATATTTGCTTTTGATTTTGCAAATCACTCTACACACCTCACTTGGAAAACTAGTTTTAAACTGGTTTTAGAACTAGTCTTTGAAAAGAGTTTTTCAAAGTTCTTTTTAGGATAAAAATTTAAATTTCCAAACAACCTAATTCACCCCTCCCCCTCTTAGGTTGGATACATTTAAAAGAGATTTTCACATACATTTCTTTAATAATGCTGAAAAAAAAAATCTTACACTAGGTTCGCCCCGCCTAAAATTTAGCTCAAAGATGGGAGGAGATGGAGTAATTTCAGTTTTGTTACCCTAGTGGCTCCCTGATCAAGACCAACAATATTGTGCTCTTTTTCAAAGTATCTCTCGTATGTCTCCGTCCCTCTTTGTTGCCAACCAAAATAAATAAAGTTCCAAAGACAAATATATACAAAAGAATTTAGAAAAAAAAAACAGAAATTATTATTGATTTTTCTTTTTATTTGTTTCCATGTTGGCATTGGAAGTCTGACATGTCAAAAGAGATACTCCCTCTGGTATGTGAAAAGAAACGTTGGAAAAAAATTTCACACAAATTAATAAAGTTGTTGACTTACCTAATTATCCAAATTTTATGATAGATTTTATCCTCTCACATGCTTTAATGTAATATGTGTATGACTCTACTATTAACAAACATTTATTGTTATCTGTGCACAATGTTAATGTTATTTATTATTTTGTTAATATCCTACTTCCTTGCTTATTAAAACTTTTTTTATTTTGACGGAATACTTATCAAAATTATTACATACAACTAAAAATCACCAAAATTTAATTTTCCTAGATAAAGAAGATAATATTTTTCTTGATTGGATTTGGATTGATTAAAAATGTAATTTTAAATCCCACAAAAATACTAATTGGGCTGTTTTAAAGAAGAATTGAAAGGAAAATATGAAGGATGAAAAATGCTTATTGTCAGTTACTAATTTGACTGATTTACACATAAGTTAATTTAGCATTGAGTTAATTTTATTTCTTGAGTATTCTAATAAAGACCATTTTGAAAAAAAGAGTATTGTACATCTTCATAGATAAAATTAATTATAAGAGAAGTTAATGGCCATTTTAAAAATTAAAAAGTCTAAAATAATTATGGTGGTTTGATCAAAGTAATATAAGGGTAAATTTCTTACTTTTTTTCATTGAAAATTGTAAAAATGACAATTTTGAGGGAATAATTTTTTTAGCTTAAATGAATTTTTTCAAATAATAGAGGGATTAGTATTTAAGAAATATTATTTCCATTTGTGTTACATTGAAATATATTATTATAAAATATCCTTTTTGAAAAAGAAACTCATATTGGGGGTGGGAGGGAAATTGGTAGAAATGGGATGAATTTTCTTTTCGAGGGGGGTTGGGGTTTGCTACTGTGCTGGGGTGTACCACGTATGTTGATGTATATGTGCGTGGGGTTTGAGCATGGGTATAGGTGTATGGTTGTGAGGGCATTTGCAACTACGGAGTATTGGACCATTTTGGTTCACATTTTGGACCAAATTGTTGCCCAACAACATATCAAACTTTGGACTAAAATGGTCCAAATGTATGGTCTGGATTATGTTTAGTCAAAACCATACATTTGAACTTTTTTTTTTTTTTTTGAGTTAATAGCCTAAAATATACCCAATAGTTTTTTTTTTATTGAGTTCGGTTTGTCATCATACTTTTTTTTTTTTTTTTAGTCACAAATGTCCCTAAACTAATTAAACATGGCAAAAATGTACTTACGTCGTTTATTGCCATTTGGATTGACGGAATTGTCGTCATGTGCCTCTTACATTTTCACTAAGCCCATTTTTTAACAGTGTTGCATCAAACCCATTCATATCAAATACACAAAACAAGCTTAAATGCACTATTTTCTTTGAGTAAATGTAAATGGACCGAGGAAAGCGCGGACCGAAGTTCCCGACGCAGGGCCCAGCATTTTGGATTCCATTTTTACCCTTTACCACATCAGACCCACCTAAGTAAAGTGTGTGATCACACGTTTTATCTCTCATCCTCTTCTTCCTTTCTTCTGTCTCACTTGCTCCTCTCTCTCTTCTGTCTTCCTCTGGTTCGATGCTTTGCCTCTTCTTTTTTCTCCGTTGCTGCCCTCTCCCCTCTCTCCCTCCTCCTCATCATCTTTCTTCTCCCTGGCGACTATGATATTGGATTTTTTTCGTTGGGGGTGAATCGAATAAATTTTTGTTTGTTTTCTATTTCTGGATTAAATATTTAGTGGAAAGTATAAATGAAAGCCATGAGAAGAATCAAAGATGATTTTGTTGGGTTAGAGTTTGCATAACTGACTGTTGTTTAAATATGTACTTTAGATTTAATTAGATCTGGCTTTCTCTTGGTTTAGATTTTTTTTTTTGAAGCTACCCATGATTTGCTGGGTGAAATAAATTGATAGCCGGTGGTGGTGCACGGCTTCAGCATGGGAGATAGCGGTGGTGCACGGCAGTAGTGGCAGAAATGGTAGGTGTTTGTAGTAATTGATGCAAAAGAAAATTGCTCATCCTCATCATGTGAACTTTAGATTTTTTTTATTTTTTTTTTCTGGGTTTCACCACTGGTGCTGCTGGTAGTTCTAAAAATATTTCAGAGAGTTGAGGAAATATCAAAAGGATTTCTCAGCTTGGTGCATTAAGTGAGAAAGAGAGGCAGAAGCAGTCCATTATTGCTATTAAAATGGTACACTCAAAGTAAACGTGTGATACAATATGTGTGTTAAAATGGTACATCTGAAACAAATATTTGATGCAATGTGCATATTATAAGCTTGTATAAATTAATATCTAAAATGACTAATATAAATTCATAAATCTTAATTTCCTAATTACAATCCATTAAATCACTATTTGAAATTTTTTTTTGTTATTATAAATGGCACATCTCCTGAATATACTTTTAAATTTTAAATGTTTGGATTTACTACACTTTTAATTTTATACTTTTAATCAACACCTCAAATTAAGTTAAGAGTTAGAATTAAAGTTAACTTTATCAACTAGTCAAATTCTATTATTTATCCAATATTTAATATTTACATGATTATTCCTCTTTTGCTGGATAAGCACGTACATATTTTTTATTGTACCTGTTTGAATTGCAATATAATTCATATCTCATATCTATTTGTAATATTGTCTTTTTGAATTGCACGTTAGTTTAGATATTATAAATTACATATATTTTGGTTAACATTTAAAAGTTCATCATCTATTATACTTTTAATTAATTACAGTTGGTTCCCACATCTCCTAATGATAGATAATATATATATAATACATTTGATACAACGTGTGTATTAAAATAATACATTTGAAGTAAACACTTGATACAAAGTGTTTATTAGAATGATACATTCAAAGTAAATGTTTGTTACAATGTGGGTATTAAACTGGTATACTCAAAGTAAACGTGTGATACAATGTGTATATTAAAACGGTACATTTGAAACAAATATTTGATGCAATGTGCATATTATAAGCTTGTATAAATTAACACATTGTAATGGGAACTGAATTGTGTAATTTTTTTTCTGTTTTGGTTTTAGCCAGAATGTTGTAGTTTTAGCTTTGCCCAGAATGTAGTTTGACTTTGCAAAGAAGGATGTGTTTTGTTTGTAGTAATTGAAAAGGCTTTGCCCAAATGTTGACCATTATTTGAGCATTGTATTACCCTATAAAAGCGTAAATATAAGCAACCAAATCATCACAAAGTAGCTCACGCAGCCCGCATATAAATATGAAACTTGGACTTCTAGATACATACATAGAAAGAAAAGAAAACAAAATAGAAAGAAAGGAAAACAAAATAGAAAGAATGGAAGAAGACGGCAGAGCAAATGTTGTTTTGTTGTACCGCTTATGTCATTGTGTTGTACCGGTACAACAAAACAACGTAAACGTTACAACACAACGACATAAACGGTACAACACAACAACATAAACGGTACAACAAAACAACATAAACGTTACAACAAAACAACATAAATGTTACAACACAACAACATAAACGGTACAACACAACCACATAAACGGTACAACCTCCGAAAAACAATGAAAAACTCCAAGGAGAGAAGAAGATGAGTAGTGATAAATATATAGGTGAGAAGGAAGGAAACTAGAACGGAAGCGGAATAAATATATAGGCGAAGCTAAATAGGAAGGGAGATGAGAAAGACAGTAGTAGCCAAACCGTAAGAAAACGGAGGAACCAAAAATTGAGAGGAAGATATGGAGAGCTGAACCGAAAAGCAAGGAAGAACAATTAAGGATGTAGGAATTTGGAAACTTGGTACCATAGGAAAGGGAAGATAGATGGAGCTGGAGCAATGTGAATGGGTCTGTCTCTATCGTCGTTCACAACCAACCCGAATTGGTTTCTGATGACTTTTTTTTCTTTTTTTGGTTTATGAAGAAAACGATTTTCTAGAAATCATTTTCTTAATTTTTTTTTCTTCTAGTTTCTGAAGAAAATGATTTCCTGGAAATCGTTTTCTTCAGTTTTTTCTTTTGGTTTCTGTAGACTGTTTTTAAAAAAAATTTGGGGATGATGAACAGTGCCGGCGACGTGCGAATTGACGAAATTGTCCCTGAGTTTTTTGCTCCGTTAGTGATTTAACATCTGACACTCACGGAGTGTCACTTTTAGAGCGAAATGGAAGTTAAGTGTCTGGGAAAGAGCATTTTTTTTTAAATGTCATTTTTTGCAAAAGTTCATAGTTAAGTGATGTTTAATACATTTCACCCTTTATAATATTTTGTTCATGTGACAATAGTGGTTAACTTATGCATTGGAAACAAAAAATGGTCACTTATTGCATTTGAAAGGAATTGAACCCATCTCCTTCCGATATGTAAAACTTACAAAATTGATAAATTTACCACTCCACCTACCCTGAACTAGTTTATATTAATGAGGTCTTATGAAAGAAGTTAAAATCACAAAACATTTCAATAGAGAAAGGTTTCAATCCCAAAACCTTTCTCATGAGAACACATGTTAGAAACCATCATACTAGAAGAAGTTATGATACATGAGGTCTTTTTTTATTTAAAATAACGTAAATAGTAAAATAATTATAGTAGAGCTCATAACTTCTTAATAATGTCATTATGACACCCTAATAGTTTCTTTCATTCATAACTTTTAATAATATTACTAAAACACTCTAGTATTCTTTTTTAGTCCATAACTTTTAATAATGTTATAAAACACCATATGGGGCTTTCTGGGCCAAACTAATTTTATTAATATTGTGACTCATGATTTAGATTAATTATAGGGTTAATTACGCAAAAACCCCCTGTGGTTTGCGAAAATACAGAATGACCCCCCTATGTTTTAAAAAGCTACGCAAAACCCCCCTGTGGATTCAAAATCCCTGTAAAGTGGACGAAAATGGCAATTTGTGACCAAATTGCTCTTATTCAGTCAACTCCATATAAAAGTATATAAAAATCTCACAAAATTTCCCAACAGTAGAAATAATTTATTTTATACTTTTGGGAAATTTTGTGAGATTTTTGTATAGTTTTGGGAAATTTTGTGAGATTTTTTTATACTTTTATATGGAGTTGACTGAATAAGGGCAATTTGATCACAAATTGCCATTTTTGTCCACTTTATAGGGGTTTTGAAACTACATGGGGGTTTTGCGTAGCTTTTTAAAGTATAGGGGGGTCATTCTATACTTTCACAAACCACATGGGAGTTTTACGTAATTAAAATTAACCCTTAATTAAACTATGACACCCTAATATAGTAATGTTTATGAATTTCTCGTATAATTTTATTTGAATTACATCATCTTTTAATATATTAAATACACTAGTCTTAAAAATAATGTTTGAACATTTTATTAATTACTCTTTATATCCCATATAAAAAATTATGTTTGAGTTATTTTGTGTAACTTATAAACATTTGTATAATTGAATTCTTTCAATAGGAAGGAAATACATTTCTTCTGATAAACTCTTTAATGGAAAAATAAAGTATGGATGATTTTGTCTGTTTTTACATACCAAATTAATCACTTTAACATTTCATTATCTTTGTCATTACTCTATAATACGTATTTCACCTGTTCAATTAGAATACATATTCCATAATGTGTCTAATGTTCCTTCACATTAAAACTAAATGTCTCTATAACTACTACTCTATTACCACTTTTACCTACACCACATTTAACATCAATGTGATAATAGGCAAAAGTGTGATAATATGTATTCTATTGATACACTTTTTGATGTGGTTAAAGCTCTTTTTTCTACTAGTGACTGGTACACTCAAAGTAAACGTGTGATACAACGTGTGTATTAAAATGGTACATTTGAAAAAAATATTTGATGCAATGTGCATATTATAAGCTTGTATAAATTAACATCTAAAATGCCTAATATAAATTTATAAATCTTAATTTCCTAATTACAATCAATTAAATAGCTATTTGAATTTTTTTTGTTATTATAAATGGCACATCTCCCGAATATACTTTTAAATTTTAAAGGTTTGGATTTAATACACTTTTAATTTTATACTTTTAATCAACACCTCAAATTAAGTTAAGAGTTAGAATTAAAGTTAACTTTATCAACTAGTCAAATTCTATCATTTATCCAATATTTAATATTTAGATGATTATTCCTCATATCTTGGATAAGCACGTACATATTTTTTATTGTACTTGTTTGAATTGCAATATAATTCATATCTCATATCTATTTGTAATATTTTCTTTTTGAATTGCACGTTAGTTTAGATATTATAAATTACATATATTTTCGTTAACATTTAAAAGTTCATCATCTATTAGACTTTTAATTAATTACAGTTGGTTCCCACATCTCCTAATGATATATATAGAAAACATTTGATACAACGTGTGTATTAAAATAATACATTTAAAGTCAATACTTGATACAAAGTGTATATTAGAATGATACATTTAAAGTAAACATTTGTTACAATGAGGGTATTAAAATGGTGCACTCAAAGTAAACGTGTAATACAATGTGTGTATTAAAATGGTACATCTGAAACAAATATTTGATGCAATGTGCATTTTATAAGCTTGTATAAATTAACATGTAAAATGCCTAATATAAATTTATAAATCTTAATTTCCTAATTACAATCCATTAAATCGCTATTTGAATTTGTTTTTGTTATTATAAAGGGCACATCGCCCGAATATACTTTTAAATTCTAAAAGGTTCGGATTTACCACATTTTTAATTTTATACTTTTAATCAACACCTCAAATTAAGTTAAGAGTTAGAATTAAAGCTAACTTTATTAACCAGTCAAATTCTATCATTTATCCAATATTTAATATTTACTTGATTATTCCTCATATCTTGGATAAGCACGTACATATTTTTTATTGTACTTGTTTGAATTGCAATATAATTCATATCTCATATCTATTTGTAATATTTTATTTTTGAATTGCATGTTAGTTTAGATATTATAAATTAGATATATTTTAGTTAACATTTAAAAGTTCATCATCTATTAGACTTTTAATTAATTACAGTTGGTTCCCTCATCTCCTAATGATATATATATATATATATATAGAAAACATTTGATATAACATGTGTATTAAAATAATACATTTGAAGTAAACACTTGATACAAAGTGTTTATTAGAATGATACATTCAAAGTAAACGTTTGTTACAATGTGGGTATTAAACTGGTATACTCAAAGTAAACGTGTGATACAATGTGTGTATTAAAATGGTATATTTGAAACAAATATTTGATGCAATGTGCATATTATAAGCTTGTATAAATTAACATCTACAATGCCTAATATAAATTTATAATTCTTAATTTCTTAATTACAATCCACTAAATCGCTATTTGAATTTGTTTTTGTTATTATAAAGGGCACATCGCCCGAATATACTTTTAAATTCTAAAAGGTTCAGATTTACCACAGTTTTAATTTTAAACTTTTAATCAACACCTCAAATTAAGTTAAGAGTTAGAATTAAAGCTAACTTTATCAATTAGTCAAATTCTATTGTTTATCCAATATTTAATATTTACATGATTACTCCTCATATCTTGGATAAGCACGTACATATTTTTTATTGTACTTATTTGAATTGCAATATAATTCATATCTCATATTTATTTGCAATATTTTCTTTTTGAATTGCACGTTAGTTTAGATATTATAAATTAGATATATTTTAGTTAACATTTAAAAGTTCATCATCTATTAGACTTTTAATTAATTACAGTTGGTTCCCTCATCTCCTAATGATATATATATATATATATATAGAAAACATTTCATAAAACGTGTGTATTAAAATAATACATTTGAAGTAAACACTTGATACAAAGTGTGTATTAGAATGATACATTTAAAGTAAACGTTTGTTACAATGAGGGTATTACAATGGTACACTCAAAGTAAACGTTTGTTACAATGAGGGTATATTTTAAATGTATCATTTTATGTTTATTATTATTAAATTATCAAATTGATAAATTAGAAATTTTCATACACTTCACAAAATTCTTTTTATAATAATCACATTTGATAAATGCCTCTAATTAATTTTTTAAAATTTTATTTATAATACAATTTAATAATTGAAGACATCACTCCACTAAAGTTACACGTGTTAATATTTTTCTAACTATTTTCTTCATTATAACTTTTAGAAAATTCAATCAAGAAAATTAGAAGAAAGCTGCAACTAAATTACTAATGAACATTTTGTCAAAAGTAATTTAATAATAAAAAATTATCAAAAAAAAACATTAAAAAATAAAATATCACCAACAAAAATATAAAATTTAAAACTTAGAAGGAAAAGTTCAAAGAAAAGAGAAAAAAAAAATGGTGGGATTAGAGAGTGGCCCGATGGAATGGAAAAAAAGAGAAAGAAGGGAAACATTGAACTTGTCTTCCTCGTTTCCACTGTAAGTGCAAAACAAGGCTGCCAACGGTGAAGGGGGGTGGCCGCTGCACCACCACCAGCACTAAAGCTCCAACTCCGGTCGCCGCCAATGCAAACCACCATATGCTCACTCTAAAACAGAGCCTCGTGTCAATGTCATCCCACCGGAAGTAATTTACCAACGGCAGAGCTCAAGAATTCTCCAAACCATCTTTCTCTTCAACCTTCCCTTCTCTGCCTCACCGTTTTCATCACCAGAAGGCGGTGAAAGGTGGGGAGGAGAGAGGCAGTATAAGTGAGGAAGAAACACTGCTGAGAAGAAAAGTGACGACAGAAAAGAAAATTGCAAAAAAAGAGAGGGAAAAAAAATTGAATAGAAAAATCCTATAAATTGATGGGTAATAAAAACATTACATTCTTCACTTGAAAACAGTACAAATGAGTCATATTAACAGTACAATTGTAAATCATGACCATTTTCAGAAATACTTTTTTTTCCCTCTTACAAACATATACCAATCCTCTTCTATTCCAGTTCCACCCTCAAAATTCTTTGAGTTCTTCTTCCCGATAATACTTCTTCTGGGTTTCACTTTCAGAATGAGGTGGAAGGTGAGGAGACATGAGAGAGAGATAAAGAAGGGGGAGGAATATGATGAGAGAGTAAAGTTGAAAAGAAAAAGAGGAAAGAAGATGAGAGAGGAAATAAGTCTCGTTTTAATCCATCCACATAGGAGTGAGAACATAAGAGAGTGGTTGATATCATTAATATCCACCTAGGAAAGAGTACTTATCTTTTTTGGGGGTATTTTTGTCCTTTTGACCTACGCGCTGACGTGGATTTCCACTCACGTGCGTTGGTCCCTCTCGGTCCCAGACTTCGTCGGTTCATTTAAAGCGACCCATTTTCTTTTTGATAAATAGAATTCCCAAAAATGTATATTCTCATAGAGAGAAGAAAACGAAAAAAAATCATTCACAAACAACAACCAAGTTCAAAAATTAATTCTATAACTTGTGAGCACAAAAAGACACAAGTGACTGCATTCATTGATTCCCATCAAAGCAAAGACATGGGTAGGAGGAGAAAAAAGAAGAAGAAATCCCAAAAAAAAAAAACCAAAACACAATCCGGTTGCTGCATCAATCGATAAGAATTTCAATCTGAGTGGTGAAATTGATTGACTTTGATTTTTCTTCTGGTTTTAAATATCCACTGCCAGTGGAAAACCAAGAACAGATACAGAGGCACAGAGGAGGAAGGCAAAGTATTTTGTACTCAAGTCACTCAAAAGGCGAAGCATCAATTGCACCACTCTCCAGACACTAATCCACATTCACCACAACCTCTTCTGTCGCCACAGTTTCATTTTACAGATCGATAATCCTCAATTACATAACTGATTTTCCTCTTCTGTCGTAAAGGATCCAAAATTTCACAAGCATTGATTTTCCAATTTCTTACTCCTAGACTCTAGATCTAATAAACATATACATTGTTTTAAAAGGGCTTCGATCATCATCAATGGACGTATACTCTATTATGCTGTACCTCTCCAATTTGAAAATTGACCCCAAAACCACCCTGGCCGAGGCAGTTATCGGGCGAGAATGAGGAGGTGAGACAGCAGAAGACAGAGAAAGAAAATTGCTGAAGCTGCGGAGGAGAAAGGATGAAGGAGGGAGGGGAGGAGAAAGGGTTGATGTTTTTTAAATTTAATTTAATAAGATAAATATTAATTTAATAATAGGTGGACAAAAATCCTCTAAAAAAGGCATGTGAGAGGCACATGACGACAATTTTGTCAATCCAAACGGCAATAAACTATGCTAATACATTTTGTGCCTATTTTAATTAGTGTAGGGACATTCGTGGCTACAAAAAAAGTATAGTAACGAAACAAGACACTAAAAAAAAATATAGGTATATTTTGGGCTCTTAACTCTTTTCTTTTTAATTAAAAGAGGGATTGATTCCCCATATTACGAAGCATATATAATATTAAAATTGAGTTAAAAATGGTTTACAACTATTTATAATTAGTATAATATACTTTTTTCATTTTTCAATGGCAATAATTGTGATAATTAGTATGTGCTAATTCATACTTTTGTGGGGCTCGTTCTTCTTTGCCATCCATGGTTCTTTCATCATCCGTTTCTAGTGGGCTGTATTCAATCTTCCCCTCATCATCATTGCAATCAATCAGTGTGTGAGGAACTATCGATATGGTTGTGATAGGAACTATCGATATGGTTGTGATATGTGACTTCGCTGGCATACGAGCTAAGAGCTAAGCGTCGATTGGCAATCCATTTGCAAAATTTAGAGTAAACAATTTCTTGACTGGGGTTAACTTCTATACTGGAGCAGAATTCACTAGTTGTATTGACTCATTTAGTCTTTGCGTTCATGCAAATGCGGTTTGAAACAAATTGGAAAGGTTGAGAGTTTGTATGCTCAGTTCGGGGGCCTGAATGTTCTAGGATGGTGCTACGTTAGGTGACTCAATTTGAGTTGCTTTATTTGGTGGAGCTGATTGGCTTGGAGAATCTTCCGTAAAAACTACCATAGTTCTGCTCCCTAAATCTGGTGGTATGATGGAGTTGATGGTGTTAGTTATCTGTTGTGGGACACCTCAACTTTTGTAGGGCACTCGATCATAATTTCAATTGCGTTAGGGGCTGCAATGTGGGGTGAAACTTGGAGGCAATTGGTTTGCATGGAGCAGCAATAATTTCAGCTGAGTTTGGGACTGTAATGAGGGATGAAATTCGAGTTGAGTTGGGGTGGCAAATTGTGGCTTAGATTGTGGTATACGTTATGGCACTAATTGTGGCGTAGATTGTGGCAAAGCAAATTGTGACAATGATTGTGGTGGATGTTAAGGCACGTATTGTGGCTCAAAATGTGGTGCTAATTGTGGCACAGACTGTAAAACAGATTGGTCTGTTGTTGGCTCATTATAGTGGTGGCCGGAATTGGGTTATCTTGTTCATACAGTTTGTCTTTCCCTTATCCTGCAAGCAAATTTAGAAAAGGCGTGTCACGCTTTTGATTTCCTTTACTTGGCGGCCAAATTGGCAAAATGATTACCCCCTTGCGGCAAGATGATTTTGTGTGAACACCTTCCGGCAGCCGACACATGACAGAGGCAGCTTCTCAAACTCAAGGCTCTGAAGAAACCCATGCCCCTTTTTCTCCTAATAAATGGTTTCTGGTAAGGGTTTTAATAGATCAACTTCTGTGTGAACCCTTGCGCCTGAAGAACGGGATAGAAGTGTAGACGTGAAATCAACTTTCAGTGAACTGCCAAACATATTCCCAATGAACATGATAAATCGTTCATTATACAGCTAGAAAGGAAACTCCAGGAGAGCCACCCAAACTGGGACAATGGAAGATTCAGCATTGGGGTCAAAATCCAGCATCCACTTGATGATGCGTAGCGTATATGAGCTAAAATTCCATAATGTGTGTAAAAAACACCGTTGATAATTCTCATCGAATTCAAACCTTATCAAAACTTATTTCCCATCAATTTACCCAATGTGGTCATCGCCCTTGAAACTAGCAGTTAGGAAATCTATTCGTAATTGCTCTAGGGTCATCTTGCTCTGTGAAAGCTTACTGATGAGAGCTCGATTTCGTGGTGCTACTAGGAGATATATCTCTTTATCATAAAAAAAATCAAAGCAATATTCTCGTGATGATCGGTTGCTTGTCCAAGCAGAAAAAGGATTGGAGGAGGTAGGGATGACGGTCGGTGTTTGGAAACTATTGTCGAGAAATTCAAGGCAGCCAGGGGTGGCCGGACACCCTTCATGACTGACTACACCGTGAAGAGCCGCTGGAATAGGCTATAGAAAATTGTGATTGATTGAGAGCATCTGATCTAGAGAGAAAATTCTATCAACAGATAATGTTTTAACCATACATTTGAACTATTTTTTAGTCCAAGGTTAAATTATTATTTTTATTCGAAAAAAAAATTTTAACTTAAAAGTAAATAGAATTAATAATGTTTTTGTTTATTTAATAATTTTAAATTATTAAATGTTGTGTATTCTCCTTGAAGCTATGTTATCTGAAGGTGGCTTTATGGGTTTGGAATAAGGATATTTTCGATAATTAATGTGAATTGTTTGTGAGAACTCACAATGCGGAAGACTTGAGAGCCAAGAAAAGTCGAACAATGAAGGCTACAACACTCTCTTAATGAACTCAAAAAATACCTACTAGTTTAAGTGAGACTAAGCTACTTTTATTCTTAAACTAGCCTAATTTTAAGAGGATGAATCAACAGAAATCTAGATAGAGCATTACCTAAACTCTTCTAAAATTCAGAACTTGAATTAATAAGACATGTGAATTACACAAGTTCAATATATGCAAATTAATGAGAAAAAGAGAATAAAAAAATATATACCCTCTCAATTTATCTATCAAATTATTCTCCCAGAACTTGGAAGTCGAATCCCCTATGTATAGGTGTGAGTTGAGAATTCTAGAAGTTCAAGAACTAGAAAAGGAAACAAACTAGAATTGGAAACTAACTAGAGTTAGCTCCCTTTTACAGCTTGAATTCAAAAGGAACATGAATTCAAGGAATAGGTAATTTCGGTTGTAACATAAGTATGTTACCCGAAAATCCCTTATTAAAATAAAGAAGGAAAGCTTGAATTTAGTAACTAGAAGTAAATCCAAATTCAAGTTGTAAAAGAAAAAGGTAAGTAGAAACTAAAAAGGAAACTACTAGATTAAATCAAGTTGTAAACAGTTTAGGTTACTTGATTTAATCAAACTATAATTGGAAAAGCAAAAGGTAACATGCAAAACCAAATCCTTCTCGGATCAAGGAAGCCTGTGCAATTTACAAGGGGCTGCGAATTGGGCTGCTTGAGTAGCGTGGATCCAAAAGCCTACGGGCTGCGATTGTGGTCCTTAAGTCGCGGCCTGCGTGCGATGATGATGTTGGGTAGACTTGTGAAGCTTGGATGCTGAATGGGTCGGCTCAATGTTGATGGAGCATGAGTTTGTGAATTGTAAGTAGGTCCCTTGAAGTCCACAGACTTTAAGAGACATTTCGCCTTGGGTCTGGCCTGCCCTGTGGACCATCGTCTTCTACGATTTCAGTGATCTAGACTGAGCTGGTCTTTCTGATATATTCTTTGTGAAATGGTAGTTCCTGTCGTAGGGCCTCTCCGGGAGTAAGGAAGCCAAGGATGACCTCATCAATCCCTCCCAGTTGGGAAAGATTCGTCCTCGAATCCGTAAAGAAATCAAACCTAGGAACAGGAAACAGAAGTGGATTAAACAAATATAGTTCATCATAATATTCCACTTTGCCACACCAAGTGGTTAAATCCGTCGCATCCCCCCTGGAGAGAGGCAAATATCCGATGCAATCCAGTTGGGTGGAACACAGGCGACTGCACAATAAGTTGTAGAGTTTTCACGGCGGTTGATTAATCCCGCAATTTTGATGGATCTGCTGGGCTTGCGGACTGGTACCTTGGTCAGGAGTTTGGTTCCCTTCCCTTTCTTTTCAGTGGCCCATCGCTCATATGCAATCCTCATCTGGATACATTCACTGTTGACTTCTGTGGGTGGCATCAGCTTCAGAGTGAAAGACTTAGTATCCTGTTTGACGGTGTATGTGTTGGCAACACAGTCATGCACATATTGATGATCGTATAGCCAGGGATGACCTAGTAGAATGTGGCATGCTTACATTGGCACTACATCACACAGAGCCTCTGAGGTAAATCTGCTGATATCAAACGTGACCCTAACTTGTTTTGCAACTCGAAGCCCTTCCAAATTATCCAACCAATGTAGCCTGTAGGGCTTTGGATGATCAACCTGCTGTAGGTTCAGCTTTTCTATGATGAACGTTCTAATGACGTTCGTGCAGTTGCCTGAGTCGATGATTAGGACAGCTACCTTCCCATTAACTTTGACCCTGGAGTGGAAGACTATAGTTCTCACTGAAATGTAGAGCTAGGGACCTGGCGACATAGATACTCTCTTTAGTATGAGAAGAATCAATGTAGGCAACTTCCTCGTCCGTTGCACCTTCTTGTTGTTCTTCGAGGGTAATCCTAGGAACGGAGTTCCCGTCATCATCCTCACTGATATATCCCCCATCTGCGGTCATTAACACTTTTTCGAAAGTTAGGGCATTGTGACATGATGCGCCCTTTTCCCAAACACTTATAATAAGTAATATCCCGGGCAGGGGTACATGACCTAGATGGAGATGTGCTGGGCATAATGGCCTTTCTTTCTACGCTGGTAGGGTGTGAAGTCTTGGAACTCAAACTTGGCCTCCAACTCGGACGCTGGAACGGAACAGTTGCTGGTGCAGATCTGGTGAACTTGTGATAAGTCTCCATTACTCGGGCCCAGTGCAACATGTCGACAAGACTTGTACAATTCTGCATTTGACCCCCAAAGCGATCTCGACGCGGAGACCACTTAGAAAAAGAGCCATACTTGCCTCTTCATCTTCATACACATTAGCCCTGAGTTTGGCCTTCTCCAGCTCTTGTGGTAATCATCCACGGACTTACTACCTTGAGTGTAGAGGTGCAGTTTCTTGTACAGCTCCCTGAAGAAGTGTGCAGGAACAAACCTTTTACGCATTGCCGTTGTGAACTCATACCAGCTCAAAGTTGGAGCACGGGCTCGCTTTGGGCGATGGGCTTGGCGCTGCTTTTCTAACTCGTTATCCCACCAGATGGCAACATAATCTGTGAAGTTAGCAATGGCGAGCTTCACCTTTTCGTCATCGGCGACCTCATGGAGCTCGAACAACCGCTCCAATTGGATCTCCCAGTCTAAGAAGTCGTCAGGATCCGAACTACCTGTGAATTTAGGTATTTTGGATTTAAAATTGCTTAGACCATTGTTTGGCCGTGGGTTGGCAGGTGGGTCAGTGCAACTTGGGTTTGATCTCGGGCTAGGTTTTGTCTCCAACCCCTCAATCCTTCTGTTAAGAATGTTGAATTGGGCTTCCATTTGCGTGGTCAGGTCCACGATGGCCTGCTGGAACTAGTCAGTTTTCGGTTCTTTCGACATGATCAGTTGGTGAGTTGACTTGGAAAATTACCTGCAACATACAAGTTTAAATCCTAAGCGATAGTAACCTCACTCCTTGTCCCCCAAGTGTTTCAACTAAAGCTACACACTCCCACTGTTTCACTCTAATCGGCTTTTCTCGCTCACTCTCTCTGCCTTTTCCTCTCAAATCCTTTTGCACAAATATAGCACGCGATTGAATAAGAGTAAAACAAGCAGATCAAATTAAAAAAGTAAGAAAATTTTAGGCAAAAACGCAAATAATTCTCAAAATTGGAGCTAAACCTATTTCAATTTTGAGAGACTAAAAAAAAAAAGAAATTTTGTAATTAATTCAGATATAGAAAGTGCACAAGGAGTTTGGGGTTAAGCCCTCGATCTTAGCAAACAAGTGGAATGCGCACGATGACAAAATCTAAACTAATATTAAGATCTGATGTCCAGGTAGCTCTAAAAAGAAAATTATTAGGCTAGGCAATTTGTAGGGCAATTCGATTGAATAGAAGCAAGAACATATAGCAGAGTTGAAAACAAATTAGGAAACTACCCAATATGTGACTACCCTCCCAATGGGAAGTCAACAAACCAATCCCAACTATTATACTTACTTCAAACAAGTGATACCAAAATTGATGTTTTAAGTTTCGGCCACTGTCCCTTTGTTTATCCAAAAAAAATCAAAACTTTGACCAGAAGAGCAAAATCGTAATTTCACAGCTAGGGTTAAGTAAAAATTAAAACTTTGAATCTTTTAAAAAGAAAATTCAAATCTTTAAAGTCAATATATTTTCAAGACTTCAAAAATCAGAACAATTTAACAATCATCAACTGAGTTAGCTATTAAGAGGTGACGAAAAGAAACCTAAAATCACAACTTAAGATTTAAGGAAAAATCGAAACAAAGAAGAATACTTAAGATCCGATTTTTAGCTTATCTTTCTTTGGCATGTGATTTTCTTCTTTCTTTCAAGGACCAATTCTTTTTCAGAGTAAGAATTTCCTAGCAAGAAAATTATGAAGGATATTTCGGTTTTTAAATCTATTAATTTAAAACAAAACAGAAACAACCTAGTATATGAAATTTGTTAAAAATCACATAAGCTGCCGTCGAATTTCTCAAAATTATCAAGGAAACATCTAAAAGATTTTCATACCCAAAAATAAAAAAGAATAGAAGACAACCTATGGAAGCAGATCGTGTTACTACGATCGTCCTCGGACCAACACGTTCGCCTTGGCTCTGAGATCAAATTTGATGTGAGCAGTTCATGAGAACTCGCAATGCAGAAGACTTGAAGACCAAGGAAAGTTGAACAATGAAGGCTACAACACTCTCTTAATGAACTCAAAAAATACCCACTAGTTTAAGTGAGCCTGATTTTAAGAGAATGAATCAACAGAAATACAAGGGAGCATTACCTAAACTCTTCTAAAATTTGAAATTTGAATTAATAAGACATGCGAATTACACAAGTTCAATATGTGCAAATTAATGTGAAAATGAGAATAAAAAAAGGTATAACCTCTCAATATATCTATCAAATTATTCTCCCAGAACTTGGAAGTTGAACCCCCTATTTATAGGTGTGAGGTGCGAATTTTAGAAGTTCAGGAACTAGAATTGAAAACTAACTAGAGTTAGCTCCCTTTTACAACTTGAATTCAAAAGGAACATGAATTCAAGGAATAAGTAATTTTGGTTGTAACATAAGTGTGGGGGACCTTGTACACCCACATAGTTAAGCGTGGGAGGCAAGGGAAGTTAAGTCCCAGATTTGTGGGACCTTCAAGATCCTAAAGTGAGTGGGCGAAGTTGTCTACAAACTTGAGTTACCTGCATCTATGGGGAAGATGCACCCGGTGTTTCATGTATCCATGTTGCAGAAGTACTTGGCCGATCCGAAGTATGTGGTGCAGTTAGATAAGCTGAAAGTAGAGGAGAAGCTGGAATACGAGGAGAAACCCATGTGGATTTTGGACCGAATCACCAAGACGCTAAGAACAAAGAGTGAAGATGCAGAGGAAATGTCATGGGCTCGAAGAAGCCGCATGGGAACCAAAATCTGACATGCGTGGGAAGTACTCAAACCTGTTCACGGAATGAGTTAGGGAATTCAGGACAGAATCCCATTAAGTGGGGGAGAATGTGAAGGCCCAGATTTGTCGGAGCGAACCCTTAGGAATAAAATGGTAAAAAGAAAAAATTTTGTCTCTAAATATTCGTGATTACCTGTAAATGTGACGTGCTTGATTGAGTATGGGTATGGATCATTACCTGCATAGGTTATGTGTTATCACTACAACAAAAACTGTTAGGACTGTTTTTTTTAGGACACTTTTGATCAAAGAGTCCTATTTTCTACATAATAAAACTCTTACTTTGAAAGTGTCCCTTTAACTCATATAAAAATATTTCAAGTCCAATAAAATTTAGGACACTACTAAGAAAAGTCCTATTATCTTATAAGAGTTTTATTAGGTAATTTAATAGGACTATTTAAAAAGTCGCATTAAAAAACACAATAGGACTCTTATAAGAGTCCTATTATACACCTTAATAAGACACTTAGTTCCAAATGTCCTATTATATTAGATAGCTTAATAACACTCTTTTAAAGTTGTACTACTTACTTTAACAAGACTATTAGAAGGGTATAAAAAAAAAAAAAGACATAATAGGACTCTTGTAAGAGTTCTGTTATACACCTTAATAAGACACTTAGTTCCAAATGTCCTATTACATTACATAACTTAATAGGACTCTTTTAAAAGTTTTATTACGTACTTTAACAAGACTATTAAAGGGGTCTTTTAAAAAAACATAATAAGACTCTTGTTCTATTATACACGTTAATAAGACCCTTAGTTCCAAATGTCCTATTACATTACATTACTTAATACAACTCTTTTTAACGTTTATTACGTATTTTAACAAGAGTATTAAAAGGCTCCTAAATAAAACTATAATAGGACTCTTTTAACAATACTATTATGTACCTTAATAAAACACTTGGTTCCATAGGTCCTATTACTTTAAATAACTAAACAGGACTCTTTAAATAGTTTTATTACATAATTTATTACATATATAATAGATATTATTGTAAAAATTCTTATTATCTTATAGAACTTTTTAAATAATTTTATAAGGTAGTTTAATAAAACTATTATCATTAATCACTGCTCCCCTATTACTTTCTAATGACTTGTTGAGATATTAAAATAAAAATTATTGATTTAAGATAATCATATTATTGTTAGATGAACTTTTGAATTTTTATATGGACTATGATACTTCTAACCAACTAAATTAACCCTAATTTTAACGTGAATAATTTGTCCTATTATATATAAAACTAACAAAAAATAATTATATTTGGTTTCATAACTTTCTAATAATATTACTATGACACCCTAATATATTTATTTTATTAGTCCATAACTTCTAATATTTTAAGTAAGGCATTGGGCTTATTGGACCAAACAATTTTCTTTCATATTTTTGTTCTTAAATGAAATTAATTGCATTATGCACGTCTGAAATAATTTTGTAATTTTATTTGAATTACATTTTTTTTTTTTTGCCTTGCATGAGAAATGAAATATAAAAGTGGTTAATTATGTTGAGTTTACAGATTATATAGTTGTACGTAGTATTTTGTCATCAAATACTTTGATTTCATATATAACACATAAGGGTAGTTAATTAGTGGTGTACCACAAAAAATCATAATTGTTTTTATTTCAATATTTATCAACCTGACCAATTAATTTAACGTTATGCGGGTTAATGAAGGAGGAAATGGTTTTTAACATAACATAGTGATTTAGTGTATAAAACTACTACTTTGTCTGTTGTTCTACTAGAAGGTCAACTTTCACATATGTACAACCTTTTATGAATATCAAGGTACAACACCTGAAATAGATAATTTGACATAATTTGTTCCATTTATATCTTTATTTTTAACTGTGAATTAATTGTAGACCATGCAGAATTATATTAGAAAATGTATGAAGAATAAAAAATTTAAAAATGAGCTCTTCTATTGAAACAAAAAAATATTTTGAAAGTAGACTATTCTAATTGAACATATGAAGTATATTGAATGATGTGGACGGTTGTACACATGTGGATTAAGTGGCCAAGGACTTTGTGATTAAGTAGCGTAGCTCGTATAATTCCCTAACTTACTTTCGAACTAAGAGAAACGAAGCTACCCTAAGCTAATTCTGTTTTATAGCCGAACCAAGTGTAAGAAAGAGATTTGAAACATGCGAATAATTAGGTAGAGCAAGGAACCTAATTAGCTAAGTTTCATGCAATTATGTAAACTACAACATGCAAATACATAAAGCAATAAAGGGATGGCAATCAAACTTAATAGTTTTCACGATCTGAATGCATGCTTTATTAATGAAGTTTCGGTCCCTATTTATAGGCAAAGGGATGGCCGAAAATAATACAAGAAGTAGAAGAAGGAAAGAAGTAGAATTGGAAATTAACCAAGAGGTTAATTTCCTTTACCAAACCCGGAAAGAAGTAGGAGAATGGTAAGGAAAAAAAAAGGCAATTTCGGTTCTACCTTATTGTGTGGCAGCCGAAATTGTAAACTAAACAATAAGGAAAAGAATAAAACTCCTACTCCCAAAAAGAGAACAAGAAGGAACCCTTTTTGGAAACTAACTAAAAGAATAAAAGAAACAACTTAATTACTTAAAAGAAAATTCCCTAATCTAATTAATTAGTAGCCGTGTGGGCTTTGCTTTGTGGGCTTGGCCGTGCGGCTCCTTGTAACTTCTTGGGCTGGCCGAAACTTGTGGGCTGGTTCTCCATGAGTTTGGGTCGGCCCAAATTGTAGGGAACTTTAATAATTTGTTTCTTTAAGTCCAAGAACCTTCCGGCATCTTCAAGAACTTCAAGAAACAACCTTCTTCTTAATGTGAAGTGCTGAATTGCGCCTCTTCTTCAAGAATGGTTAGAAGAGTTGCAATTTGAACATTTCCTTCTTTCTGCTTCAAGGCGTTGGCTTCTACAATCACTTGAGCGTCTTGATGGCAAGCTTGGACAAGGTTGTTGAGTGCTTCTCTAACCTTCTTCGCTCGGTTTCTAGTCATTGGCCATGTCTACAAGTGGATCCCTCTGATATGGGCTTGGATCCTGAAGCATTGTTGGGCCTCGATGTAGAACTCGAACCTCCTCAGCTTCTCTGGAACCACTTGCATCTTGACTTGTTGCGTGACTCTGGATGCCCTCATCATCCCCTCCCAGTTGAAAAGGATTTGACCTCAAATCAGCATCCAGTTCATGAGTAAAAGGAGACAAGTCAGCAACATTAAAGGAAGAACTAACACCATACTCACCTGGTAAATCAAGTCTGTAGGCGTTAGGCCCAATCTTGGAAACGATCTGAAAAGGTCCATCGCCCCTTGGATGGAGTTTGGTTCTTCGTGCAGCAGGGAATCGTTCCTTCCTTATGTGAACCCAAACCCAGTCGCCTGGTTCAAAGTTCACAGCCTTGCGCCGTTGGTTTGCATTGGCGGCGGCTTTGGCGTAAGTCTTCTCCAGATTTGCATGAACTTTGGCATGAATGCGCTACACTGTTTCAGCTTTCTTTCCACCGTCTGGATTAACTTGTTCCTTTAGTGGCAAAGGGATGAGATCCATCACCGTCAAAGGAGTAAAGCCGTAGGCAACTTCAAATGGACAGAACCCTGTTGAGGAGTGCTTGGTTCGGTTGTATGCAAACTCTGCAACCGGCAAGATGTCTTCCCAACGCTTTAGATTCTTCTGAATTAACGCCCTGAGTAGGTTGCCAACGGTGCGGTTGGTGACTTCCGTCTGACCATCCGTCTGTGGATGACTTGTAGTCGAAAACAACAGTTTTGTGCCGAGGCGGGACCACAAAGTCTTCCAAAAATAACTCAAGAATTTGACGTCGCGATCTGAGACAATGGTTCTCGGAATTCCATGCAACCGAACTATCCCTTGAAAGAATAACTCAGCGACATGTCTGGCATCATCTGATTTCCTGCAAGGAATAAAATGCGCCATTTTAGAAAACCGATCAACAACGACAAATAAAGAATCATTACCTTTCTGCGTCCTTGGGAGCCCTAGAATAAAATCCATAGAAATGTCAGTCCAAGGTACAGAAGGTACAGGCAAAGGCGTGTAAAATCCATGGGGTTTAGAAGTAGACTTAGCTTGCAAACAATTAATGCAACGTGTGCAAACATTCTGTACATCCTTTCTCATATGCGGCCAATAAAAGTGTTCATGCAACAGTTCAAGTGTTTTATGCACACCAAAATGACCCATAAGACCCCCACTATGAGCTTTCACGAACCAGTAATTCTCTAACAGAACTACGAGGGATGCATAACCTATTTTCCCTAAACAGAAAACCATCCTGTCTATAGTACTTTTGGAATGCACCAGATTCACATGCTTTATACAAATCAGCAAAATCAACATCAGAAGCATACAAATCCTTGAGATATGCGAATCCTAACAAAGTATGATCTAAAATTGTCAGAATTTCATACCTGCGAGATAGAGCGTCAGCAACGAAATTATCTTTACCTTTCTTGTACTTAATAATGTAAGGAAAAGATTCAATAAAGTTAACCCACTTAGCATGACGTCTATTTAATTTATTCTGTCCTTTCAAGTGCTTAAGAGACTCATGATCACTATGTATAATAAATTCCTTAGCCATCAAATAATGCGACCAAGTCTCAAAGGCGCGGACAACTGCATAGAGCTCCTTATCATAAGTAGGATAATTTAAGGCAGCCCCTTTAAGCTTCTCACTAAAAAAGGCGATTGGCTTTCTCTCCTGCATTAAAACTGCGCCAATTCCAACACCTGATGCATCACACATTAGTTCAAACACTTTATCAAAATCAGGTAATGCTAATACAGGTGCATGAGTGAGATCATGCTTTAAAACAGTAAAGGCGTTTTCCTGTGCCTGCCCCCACACAAATGGAACATTCTTCTTGCAAAGATCATTAAGAGGCGCGGCTTTAGTGGAAAAGTCCTTCACAAACCGTCTGTAGAATCCAGCCAATCCGTGGAATGACCGAACCTGTGCGGTCGAAGTTGGCTGCGGCCAATCCCTAATGGCCTTAACCTTAGCATCATCAACTTTGACACCTTCTGCAGAGACTACAAAACCGAGAAAAACAACCTCCGAAACACAAAAAGTACATTTTTGCATCTTAGCATACAATTGATTAGCACGTAATTCAATCAAACCAAACGAAGATGTTCAACATGCGATTTGAAGTCCTTAGAATAGATCAGAATATCATCAAAATACACAACAACAAATTTACCTATAAACTTTCTATGCACATGATTCATTAATCTCATGAAAGTACTAGGTGCATTTGTTAGGCCAAAGGGCATGACTAACCACTCATACAAACCAAATTTAGTCTTAAAAGCAGTTTTCCATTCATCCCCCTCCCTCATGCGAATTTGATGATAGCCCTGTGTAAGATCTATTTTCGTGTAAATTGTTGAACCATGCAAATCTTCTAACATGTCATCAAGCCTAGGGATAGGATGCCTATAGTTGATTGTTATCTTATTTACAGCTCTACAATCAACACACATTCTCTATGTACTGTCTTTCTTAGGGACTAGAATAACAGGTACAGCACAAGGACTTAGAGATTCCTTTACCTGACCATTCGCGAGCAGCTTGTCTATTTGTCTTTGCAACTCCTTTGTTTCCTCCGGATTTGCTTTGTAGGCAGGTCTGTTCGGAATTGGTGCGCCAGGGATGAAGTCAATATGATGTTCAATTCCTCTAAGTTGCGGCAGACCCTGCGGCAACTCTTCTGGAAAAACATCCTTGAATTCCTGCAACAAAGAATTGACTTCTATAGGGATATCCCGAGGGATATCGTCAGGGTTAGCACAATTATCTTTACATACTAAAACCAGTACATCATCATTGTTGTCTAACACTTGACCTATCTCCCCTAAAGTAGCGAAATAACTACCCTTAACTTTGTCCTGATCAGGCTTATCAGAGTTCGCCTTACTACCCTTTACAATTTCCTTCCCCTTACCCTTTTCTTGGCGTTTCTCAGCTCCCCAATTCGCGATCGCATCCTTGATTCGAACAGCTTTGGATCGTACTTCGTGAGGTGGCATGGGTAGGAACGTGTGGATCTTGCCCTCCTGGCAGACCGAGTAAGTGTTGGCGACCCCATCATGTGTTACATTCAGGTCAAAGAGCCATGGTCATCCGAGTAGAATGTGACAAGCCTCCATTGGCAGAACATCACATAAAACAGTGGATTCGAACTTACCGATAGCGTATGGTACGCTTACCTGCTTCGTGACTCTGTAGCCGTCTGAGCTGTCGAGCCATTGTAGCCGTCTGAGCTGTCGAGCCATTGTAGCCGATAAGGACGTGGATGATTGATAACAGGAAGCTTCAGCTTGTCAACCATGTATTCACTAGCAACGTTCGTGCAGCTCCCTCCATCAATAATCAGAACACATAACTTTCCATTTACCTTAGTTCTAGCGTGGAAGATATTTGTCCGTTGAGTTGTGTCTGGGACAGTAGCTGTAGTCAGAGTGCGAGTAACCAAGTTCTGATTCGGATCCTCCTCTATGAACTCGAATTGCTCCACTGGTGCAGACGGAGTGCTGTCAGTTAACTCCTGTGAAGAGTCAACGGTTGGTTCTTCTTCATCATCCTCTGAAATGTACTCACCATCTTGGCCCAATAATACCTTCCGGATGTTGGGACAGTCACGCATGTAGTGGCCACGGCCTGAGCACTTGTGGCAAGTAACGTTGCTGATGGACTGTCTGGGGGTTGATGGCGTTTTGGCCTGTGATGAAGAAGGGGTGGCGGCAACAGGAACTATAGCTTTTCTTCTGACATGATCGGCCTCCTTGCTGGTGGAGAGTAGGCCGGATTCTTGCGCCAAGCTGGTGGGGCGCTGGTAGGTGTCCGGATTGGTGGAACGGACTTCAGGTACTCCTCCATTACCCGAGCTTTGTGTAGCATGTCTGTCAGAGTTGTGGCATTCTGCAATTCAACAGCTAAAACTATACCCCTATTCAAACCATTAAGAAAACGAGCCATTGATGCGGGTTCGTCTTCCTGTACATTAGCCCTAATTTTTGCCATCTCTAATTTTCTATAATATTCATCTACAGACATAGAACCTTGTACAAGAGTATGTAACTTTCTATACAATTCTCTAAAATAGTAGTCAGGCACAAAAGTTCTACGCATAGATGTAGTCAAATCAAACCACGAGAGAGGCGGAGCACGGGCCCGCATGGGACGCATGTTTCTGCGTTGATCCATCTGTTGATTCCACCAGATTAGGGCATAGTCTGTGAAATGGACCACTGCGAGCTGGACCTTCTTGTGTTCTGGGATCGCATGAAGTTCAAAAATGCGCTCCATCTTCATCTCCCAGTCTAGATAGTCCTCTGGATTCGTGCCTCCGGCAAAGGGTGGAACGGTCGTCTTGCACTGACTGAGGCCTGCGAAAGGTTGGTCAGCGGCGTTGGTGCCAGGTGCGGCCACATCGTCGTCTGAGTCTGTGCGCCTCTGTTCCCGTTCAGTCCTGAGTTCGGCGACTTCCTCCGTGAGTGTAGCAAATCGCGCGGAGAGTTGCGCAATTGCAGCCAGGATTTGCTCGTTCCCCAAAGGGTTAGGAGCACCTCCACCTGACATAGGTACAAAGAAGCGAAAACCTGTCTGCTAAGAACAAGGAAAAGTGAGAAAACCTTACCCCCTTGTTCCCCCAAGTGTTTCCCACCTAACAGCTATACACAACCCTGTGTTTCACTCTAGGGTGGCGCCCTTTATAGTATGATCACACAAGCCTTTTTCACTCTATCTCCCGGTATTGATAAATGTATTAGGCAAGCAGCAATTCACACAAAAGCAATGACACTGAAGAAAAGAAGCAAATTTTCGCAAAAATAAACACTTGGTTCTATTTTGAAAAATCTTTTCGCAAAACGATAGTTTATAATATAATTCAGATATGAAGTACACAACAGGAAATTTTGGGGTTAAGCCCTCAAATTTCAGAAAAGATGAGTGTGCACGATGACAAAATCCAAATTATAATGTAAGAGCAAATGTTCAGGTCGCACGAAAAGATAAGTAGGCAATTGAAAGCAGGGCAATTCAAAAGTGAATAGAAGCAAAGAAAAATAAGCAGAGTTGAAACAACTTCAGGAAAGTCCTAAAACTACCCAAAGAAGAGATCACCCACCCAATAGGTAATCAAGAAACCAATCCCCACAAATTATCAATTCTTCTAATATGCAAAACAGTACCCTAATTGCGATTTCTTAAACAAAACCCCCAAGTGGCCGAACAATGAAGCAATATGCGATTTTCAAGAATCGAAAACCCTAGGGCTAGCAAGTTCAATTTTGACTCACTAACCTATTCCTAGGAATAATCTTAGCAGCACAAGGATACAAAACCAAGAATTCACTATATTTTCAAGAATTCAAAACAAAGTATCCCAAACTAGAGAATGCAATTTATAATGCGCAAACAAGTGAGCTGCTTAACATCAACCGCAAAACTCACAAATTTCTCAAAAAAACAGCACAAAAGGGGTAGAAATAAATCGCAACAACCCAGCAATTACAATTAAAAACCGAAACCCTTAGAACCGAAACCCTAGCTTGTAAGCAAAACCCGAAAACTGAAAAACTAAAACAGAAAAACCGAACTGAAAACTGAAACCCTAGGTTAGGGTTTAGGGTTTAGGGTTAGGGTTTAGGGTTTAGGGTTTAGGGTTTAGGGTTAGGGTTTAGGGTTTACAATTGAGACACCAAAAACCCTAAGGAAGCCAAAAACCGAACCCCTTAATGGAAGCACAAAACCGAACCCTAAAGAATTCTTAACACCCGATTTTTCTAAAACCCGATTTTGTTTTCTAAATTCAGCAAGGGCAGTCCGGGGTTTAAGAAAAATTTTCGGTGTTTAAGGATAGTAAAACAGTACCAAAACCGAAAATTGAAAGTTTGAAAGAAAAAAAATTTCCCCAAGAAGATGAGTTCTAATCCGAGAATTTGAAGATAAGGAAAAGAAAACACCTGGTAACGATTTGGTCGGTTGCGTCGACCTCCTCCAGCCACGAAACCACTCCTTAGCTCTTATACCAATTGATGTGGACGGTTGTACACATGCGGATTAAGTTGCCAAGGACCTTGTGATTAAGTAGCGTAGCTCGTATAATTCCCTAACTTACTTTCGAACTAAGAGAAACAAAGCTAACCTAAGCTAATTCTGTTTTATAGCCGAACCAAGTGTAAGAAAGAGATTTGAAACATGTGAATAATTAGGTAGAGCAAGGAACCTAATTAGCTAAGTTTCATGCAATTATGTAAACTACAACATGCAAATACATAAAGCAATAAAGGGATGGCATTCAAACTTAATAGTTTTCACGATCTGAATGCATGCTTTATTAATGAAGTTTCGGTCCCTATTTATAGGCAAAGGGATGGCCGAAAATAATACAAGAAGTAGAAGAAGGAAAGAAGTAGAATTGGAAATTAACCAAGAGGTTAATTTCCTTTACCAAACCCGGAAAGAAGTAGGAGAATGGTAAGAAAAAGAAAAGGCAATTTCGGTTCTACCTTATTGTGTGGCAGCCGAAATTGTAAACTAAACAATAAGGAAAAGAATAAAACTCCTACTCCCAAAAAGAGAACAAGAAGGAACCCTTTTTGGAAACTAACTAAAAGAATAAAAGAAACAACTTAATTACTTAAAAGAAAATTCCCTAATCTAATTAATTAGTAGCCGTGTGGGCTTTGCTTTGTGGGCTTGGCCGTGCGGCTCCTTGTAACTTCTTGGGCTGGCCGAAACTTGTGGGCTGGTTCTCCATGAGTTTGGGTCGGCCCAAATTGTAGGGAACTTTAATAATTTGTTTCTTTAAGTCCAAGAACCTTCCGGCATCTTCAAGAACTTCAAGAAACAACCTTCTTCTTAATGTGAAGTGCTGAATTGCGCCTCTTCTTCAAGAATGGTTAGAAGAGTTGCAATTTGAACATTTCCTTCTTTCTGCTTCAAGGCGTTGGCTTCTACAATCACTTGAGCGTCTTGATGGCAAGTTTGGACAAGGTTGTTGAGTGCTTCTCTAAGCTTCTTCGCTCGGTTTCTAGTCATTGGCCCAGTGATGTCTACAAGTGGATCCCTCTGATATGGGCTTGGATCCTAAAGCATTGTTGGGCCTCGATGTAGAACTCGAACCTCCTCAGCTTCTCTGGAACCACTTGCATCTTGACTTGTTGCGTGACTCTGGATGCCCTCATCATTGAAATTGTTAATTCCTTAGTTAATTTTGATGGTAAATTGTAACTCAATGGTTCTGATGATTATGTTGACTATTTTATATTTTACTATTAAATCTAACAACAAATCTAGTACATAGTAGTTTATATTACATTTTTATTTATTTATTTATTATTTACACTTATCCACTATAGACCTATAATGTGGCTTGGAATGTCCCAATTCTTCGGCCATCGAGGGGTAGAATTGACATGGGTTTTTGTTTGATCGAGGCTAGTCGGAGGTCCACGTGTGGAGTGCAGGCGGGTCTCTCTTTTGGCGAAAAACTTCTGAGCATGGCTACCGGATATTTCTATCGAAGGAAAAGGACTGGCGAGCAAAACTACATCGTCATGCTCATGTTGCTTTCAACCTTTTGCCTTGGGTCTTGGGGTATTCATGGAAGGAACCGTCTATGACTTTGTTCATGTGACACCCCGAGTCCGACCTCCCTGTTTGGGCAAGAGTCCCAACCGTGCGTGTCCGCCTGGCTCGCGCCAGTACTCAGTGATGATACATAGAATACTGACCACTTATAATACAATTATACTATAAGTACAAATGATGTCTTCCATTTCACTAACTTTACAAATTACAAAAGTTTATCAACAACTATTACAATGGTTTCCAATCGCTAAATTCCCGTTAGATGCCTAAAATAAATCTTCGCTTTATGATCTCGATGATTTTCACAATTAATGTCTCCCTTAATACCTGTAACATGCAAATGTCTAAGGGGGGTGAGTTCCAAAGCTCAGTGAGATCACACTATTAAAGCATTTACCAGGTAATCAATTGACGAAACACATAATACGTATTTCCTAATCATACAAGGGGGAACAAATAAGGGATAGAAAGAGCATAATCAGCAAGTTATGCCAAGAACCTATGTGATCCTTTGGAAAACGTTACTGATTACACTTTACCTATATTGGAACTTTGTACACTGTGGAACACTTCTCGTCAACCAAACCCAACACTGAACACTGTGGCATACCTCGAGATAATACCGAACACTACCTTTTCAGTCATTTAGTCGAATGCTCAAGCCTAATGCTAACGCGCTTGATTTCAACAACTAAACAGGGTTTGGGATCCCACACTGACATTCAATAACACTTAACATTCACAAATGACACTTAACACTAAGCACTTAACATTGAACACTTAACACTTTAACCACAAACATGACATATTCATTCATAGATAAACTTTAACAAATAGTTCACTTGTACACATAACTCCACATTTGAGAACTTTACACACACATAACACACATATAAACAGTACACTTTGCACATACAAAGCTCACAATGACATACATTTTACAACTCTATTACATGGAGAGACATTTCACAACACAACATTGCACAAACGACTTCGTATAAACATTATACAGCATGCTAGCTCATTTAGTTACTCATTTAAAGCATTTACCCCTTCAGTGAGAACATTCACCTTGAGTCTCTAGTACTTTTGGAGCAAATCTGCATTTAATTTAAAACTTAACTATCAATAATGGAGTTACAATAAGGCATTAATGCAATTTCACATGTTCCTAAATGCACCTATATGCCTTTAAGTCAATTTGTGTGACTTTAGAGTTCAAAATTTCCAAAATTTCAATCTTTTCTACAACAAGGAAAACCTCTCTTATTCCAAAGATTCGAAAACAATAGTACTTTTACAGAGGATGAACCTCAAAACACCTCCCATCACATTCTCAAAATGACCTAAACAGATTCAGAGATTACAAAACAACTATAGCTTTCAAAACAAAAATTTCAACCTAAAGTAGTGCTTTCATTTTCCGAAACTCAAAGGCTATGACTTAGTTCCTTAATTTAACAAGCTTATAAGATTTAAGAGTACACGTGTATAAAACCAAGCTCAAGTACTGGAATTTCAGTTTGGGCAAACCCAAGAGGTTAAAAAGCTTTTTGATAAAAGTATTCCAAAACAACTATCCAGCAGTTCCAAGTTTTCATTATAACAAAAATAGCTTCAATAGCATGTTTGATAACTATATTTGCACATCCCAAGATTCTAAGCAACTATGATAAAATATGTTTCCTTGTTTTACATTATCAGATTTCCACCGCAAGAGAAAGTAAAGAACAAACATGATAAACCCATCAAAAGAGTCCTATAAATATTTTTAATAAACAAAGAACCTAACTCAAAAAGTGTTTACAACGATCTTAATGCAAAACAGTACCAAACCTCTTTTAACCATTCATCCTTACTAATTTTTCTTCAAAAATACAATTCCATTAATCCTAATATAATCTTGATTACATGCAAGGATATCGCAGCCGAGTATCAACATCAAAAATATAAGATTTGAACTCAATTTCAAGTAGTTTTCATGCCCAAAATTCAATCTTACCATTTTAACAACAATCTAGAAAGAGCCCATGTTTAAATCTATCAAAAAGAGTCTCAGATACATTTATATCAATCAAAGAACATTCATTTAATAATAGACATTAAAAATTTATCTTTCTAATCAGTCCTTGAACTCTCACTCGTAAGAATTTCTCATAAAACTCTCAATTCATAATACTGTAAACAAAATCAAGCTACATCCATTCTTTTATAATCTCAATTTCAGTATGATAAGCACTCATCCTAACTAAAGCAACTATCTTTCTTAGGGATTTATGTGTTCTAGCTCTAGTTTACACATGCATGAAATTTTACTAGCTAAGAGATTGAGTTTACATAAGACTTACCTCTTGAACGGTTATTCCCTCAAAATAAAACACCTCTCCCTTTTAATCAAGTCTAAATTCCATAATTTTAGCTTCCTTGGCCTCTTGCTTTTTCATTCTTATATGGATTTTGGCTTCAGGATTGTTGTGACCGATTTGCCTCCAAGAATATTCATATGGGTTTTAGATTTAATGTTCTATGGTGGTGGGATGTTGAGGGTTAGAACAAAGAATGGGCTTTATGAATTTGTGGTGGATTGGATGAGGAATTCTTCATGTATGCACATGAATCAAATCTGAAGGTCACAAAGTGAGGAAAGAGATAAAGAATTGTCTCAATGGAAAGAAGAAGATTTCAGATTTTGGGGAAGAGAAATGGGGAAGAAAACCGTGAGTCTAGGGGAGAAGAAATGGTGAGTGAATAGAAGGCTTTTGCTTTATTTCTTCCTTCCCATTTCTTCTTCTTCTTTTTTTTTTTTTAAATTTATTTAATTATTTATAGTTTCTAATTGAGATGGCCTCTTCTATACATGCATAATGATTAATGACACATGTTTAGGCCCTTGTTGAGATTTTAATTTCCAATCCCTCAATTCACATTAAATATGACTTAACCTCAATTTCCTGTCATTCTTTATTCAATTAGCCCTTCTCCTAATTTGCTTAATCACAATTTGGTCCCACTAGTTTCTATTACTCTTGTTTAAACCTGATTATTTCTATTAAATTCTTAAGATAATTAATTAGATACATTTGCCTATTTTCTCTCCAAAACATTCTTATGGTTTAAATTAGTCTTTTCTCTAATTCTTAACTTAAGTTGCGTTAAACATTTCATCTCTAGTTTTGAATCTTCTTATCGATTTTGAGCCATGTAATTTCTATAAAACTAGTGATGGTTTTAATTATAATCTAGATGTGGTCATTTTAGTTTGGATATCAAAAGTTTAAACTAATTTAATTATGATATTCAAAGCTTCATATTTATAGTTTTAACTCTCAAATCCCTTTAGAATTTTTCAATCCACATTTTAGGATATACTATGTACATCTAGGTGAGTCAACTTGTGTGATTTATATTTCCTACATGTTTTGACGTGCTTAGAGAAGTAGGGGCGTTATACTTCACCTCCTATTGCCCGTTCCATCTTCTTTCTTTCTCTTTTCTCAATGGGAGGTTTCTTTCGATTGACATGATGGCCATTGCTGGCTTTTGCCTTTTTGGATTATAGGATTTCTTTCCTTGGGAGGAGTTTGGCGCGGCTGAATTGATGGTCATTTCACAGCAGCTTGGAGGTGTCGAATTCTTAAGGGCTCTCCTATTTATCTCCCTGCTCGATGGTACGAAAACATGGTCCAAGTCAAAAATCATCATAATTCCTATCATCGCCACCGTTCGATTGGAACTGTTGAGGTGGAATTCGTGCTTTCACCTACCCTTTTGTTTGTCTCATCTCATCTCATGGGTAGGAGAAGTTTAGGGTTTAGGGGGAGCCCTAAATAGTCTCTTTCAACAACCCATTTCATTTACGAGCTCTTCATCAATGTGCTAATGGTATTGTTCTTTTTTCGTATTGTTTTTCCTTTTTTATATATTTATTTCACGTTTATTTCAATTTTTGTGGTTTTGGTATTGTTTTTCTTCTTTTCCCATTTTTTTATGTTTGTAATTTGTGGTTTTTCCATTGATCTTATGGTTGTGTCAATTATTGTTCCTGGGTTTTGCGTGATAGGGTCTGCTTGTTGCCGCTTTGCTTTTCTGGTTTCTTGGATGTATTTATTGTTGATGTTCATCTTCTGATATATTTATAGGTGTTGTTTTAAGCCACAACTCGCAGGTTTAGTTGTGAGAAAGCAGAGACTGCTTATGTTTTTTTTTATATAAATATTTTTTCTTATCAAAGTTGGTTTTTGCCATTTGTTGTTTCATTTTAATTTGTTTTATTTATTTATTTATTTTTTTGGTTGTAGCCACGAGTCGCAGTTTTAGTTGCTCTATCCTTTCTGAATGATGAAAAAGTAGAGTTCTAATTCGACTACAACTTTTTTTTTTAAGTGATAGAAATCACAATTGTGATAGAACTCTTTTCATCTCCTGCCCTTTATGCTGATTATTTTTTCTATTTGGTGGTGGCGAGTGGCAGGCTCAGTTTGAGGGGTGTTGGTAGTGCCATGGCATCTGAATTACCATCATCCCAACCCTCTCCTTACTACTATTTTCATATAGAATTCATTTTTATAATATTTGCATGTATAAAAAGATGATTTTTATTTAAATGTTTGAAAAATATTTTTAATATGTTTCACAATTAATACTATTTATGTTCCATCAGAAGATTTTACTTTGAAATTTTGTTTTGTTCAAATAGAATAATATGTCCACTTTTATATTTTTTAACTCCTCATACCCTTACTAATATAATCATTTGTAGTTCACAATAAACCCATAATTATATAAATGAATTAAATAGTATAAAATTAGTTATTTTAAATATTGTACCTTGACACTCAATAATAAGTTGTACATTGGTCAAGTAGACTATTCTAGAATAAATAGCATTCTAATTTGTAAAAATAATTTGAATGCAATATACATTAAAGTATAAATTAACATACCACATATTTTAAAGCATTTATTATTTTATTTTTTTATACAAAAAATAATTTATTTAAGGAAGAGCACCATTAAAAAAAACCAATAATTACATATAGAAATAAGATAAAGAATAAACATACAAAATTTTAAATATTAGAAATAGATTTTCAAAATACAGTCTTAAATGTAAAATAAATAATACTCCATCATAAAATTATAAGAAAAATATTATATTAACAAAATGTTATTAAAAAAAATTAAAATTGAGGGGGAAAAAGAGGAATAGTATTATAGAAAGTGGAAAATTTTGGCTGACTCTTCACTGCCAACGACTCTTCGCACCTCCGAGTGTGGCAAAATCTGCTTGGTATTCTCTCAGAAAAGTTTGTTAATTTTGTTATATACTACTTTCTAACTTTATTCTCGTTTCAATTTATCCACTATTTTGCTTAAGTTTTCGAATTCAAACTATCTGTTTTAGCTCTAAATTTCTTGGCTTTTCTGAATTATTTGTTACATAATGGCCCTCACCTTCTTGCCTGTATGATTTTCATGCCTCACTATTTTGAGACTGCTTCCAGTGCTAGGAGTCTTTCATTTGCGATGCTTCCTCACTCAAATATTTATCTGGAGATTAAAAGTTGAGATCTTTGCATGTTTTCTTTCAATTTGTGTATGTTCGTAAAATTCAAGGCTTTATGTAGTTAGGTGAAAATTTGTTTTCCACTAAAGTTAAAGCTCTTAAGTTTCTGTCTGCATTGATATCTTAATATAGTATGTCAACACAATCACAAGGGTATTAAGACTAAAATAAGTCACTTTGTTTGCTATGTTGGGATATATGTAATCATTGAAGGCCAGTATGTCAACACAATCAAAGGGTATTAAGACTAAAATAAGTCACTTTGTTTGCTATGTTGGGATATATGTAATCATTGAAGGCCAGTAGATCCCTACAATTTAGACCAAGCGTATTGCTAGGTGGAGTTAAGTTTTTCAAATCAACCTCATTATGGCTGATATCCATTTCAGTGAAGCTTTTCTGTTAAATTTATATGCCACATACTTGACTCGAAGTTGAAGGTGGAAATAGAAATGCATTTCACGTCTATTGAAGCTCCTCTATTGATAACTATTCTTATTGCTGATTTTTACTTATGGACAATTATATTCATTAAGTCACATCTGAAAGTTGAAGAGCAATTATTGTTTTTGAACTTTATGTTGGTTCTTCCATCACATAGTGTGTACTTTTATGAAAGGAAAAGAAACCATTGGTTAGAATATCACAAGACCCTATTAGTGGAACAAAGACTTATTTATTGTTGTTGTAATAGATCACAAGACGCACGGCCATTGGGCACTTACATTTTAAATTGGATTGGTGATGAGAAGTACTTTTCATATGAAGTTGAAGCGCAAAGCATGTTCAGTGAGTGGTCTCTTATTTAGCATCATTTTAAGTAATGGCAATCATATGTGTATTTTTGGTTGGTTGCAACATGCAAGTCAAAAGCTGCATCTGTTTTATTGGTTAAGTTGGAAAATATTCCTTAATTATTATTTTAAAGAAGATATTAGCACTAGAGTTGTCATGCAATGTAGTTGGCATTAGATTACATGTTATTGAGGGGTTTTGATGGTAACTGAGCTGATATTTCTCCTACATACATAGCATCTCCTCAATGCTTCTTTAAAGGATTTGGTATTTTCATAAAGTTCTTCATTTTTTTTACTTTTTCTATACAAGCTACTTATAATTTTCTATTTTCTTGCTGGACTTTGTTGTTCTGATTATTGGAACAAACATTGTCTAAATCAAATACATTAATTCTCCTTTACTCACCTTTTGTGGTTCTATATGCACTTAGATTATATTCATGTATATAAAATATTATTTTTCTCCACAGTGATGACTGCTAGGACTAGAAGATCAGTTGCGAAAAGAAGACTTAATCATGGATTGCGAGATGAAGAGCAAAATGACCATGACCATGAAGTAAATTTAGAAGTCTCTAACATACAAAATGAGAAGCAAGGTTAAACATCTATATGTAGTACTTGGTCAAAGTTGATATTTTTTACTTTTTTATTTGACACTTTATTTCTTATGACATATATGTAAATAAATCATATATATATATATCATATTTCTTACATGTGTAGATTTGTTTTAAAGAGGGGCCTTTAGAACTCAAGAAGAAACTAGAAGTTTAACTGTGACTGGCAGATTGCAAGATGAGCACCAAATGAACCGACATGGGGTCAACATAATGAGGAGAAATTATACTGTCAAATTAAACAAATCACATCTGGTGACAAATGTTCTGCATTTAATTTAGTGAATTTAAACCTTTTTTTTGGCGATTGTATGTAGGAATTGTAAAAAAGACTAGACGTGGAACTCACATGGAAGAGTTTATATAAAATTCAACTAAAAAGCCCATTCCAATTAGGTTCAACAAGACGGGGCAACCAGTTGGAGAAAATAAATATACCTACTCCAAGTTCTTAGGTTTATCAAGAATGGGAAAATATTGTCCACTTGATATTCGTGACTGGCGCAAGGTGCCACGTGAGAGAAAAATGGAGATGCTAGCAATAATAAAAGTAATAAAATTGTTGAAATTAATGAATATTAATGTAAAGTAGTTAATATTTGAATGAATTATTGTATGTGTAGAAGTCTATGTATTTACATTAAATATTTTGTCACAGAAAAAGTTTGAAATTCAACCAGGCACATAAGGGTGCCCTTTGAATTCCGTTGGCAGGGATAGGAAAAACTGGAAGTCACGACTTAAAAAGAAAGCTTTCAATGCTACGTTACCTACTAAGGATCAAATCTCCAATAAATCAGGTCGTGTAAATAATGATCAATGGAAGAATTTGTTGCCATATTGGAGCAGGGAAGATGTAAACGTATATGTAATTACTTTATGGCCTGGACATTTTGGGTTTTTGTAGTTTGGGACTGATTAGAGGTAAAAATGAGGAAATCCGTTGAAGTCTTAGTTGTTCTCACTCTCATGTGCTAGCTTATGGATATTTAAGTTGGTGTTAAGTTTTGGGGGTTATTATCTGGTTTAAATACTTTTTCAGGAAGCAAGTGAGAAAGGCAAAAGTGTGTAGTTATGCAACCAAGTTTTGGAAAGTTGAGTTATGCTGAAGTTGATGATGAATTGGTAAGATTCAAATGAGATATTGCTACCATCTGTCTTTGCTTGGTGGAAATATTTTATGGTTTATCTGATTTTGAGCTACCATTCATATGTGATAGGGATTAGAAGTGTGATGTATGAGCAGCTGCCATGCTTTTATATGTCTTTCAAGATTTATTTTATTTTATTTTATTTTGCTTACACATATTTGCGGAAATCCTCATTAGCGAACTTGTCGTAATTATTACTAAAATATGATAACATGATGCTAAAGTAGACTCCGATATGGGTAGAAGGGAGTACTTGTTTGCATGTCATATTGCTGGTCCTTTGGTACTTAGCAGTTTTCCTTCTTTTTATTTTATAAGACCCTCTATGTAATATTGGAGTCATTTCAGTTATTTCCTAGCCTAGACCACCAGGTTTCCAGCTTTATATATATACTGTTGATAAATGTGATTTATTTTTATTAAAGTCATTTTAGATATTTTCTGGATGGAATTTAATTAATGTTGTTTGAGATATTTTTTGGATGAAATTTAATTAATTTTATTTTAAATTCAGGTGGAGACTTGTAATGAAGATTAGGAAAAAAAAATTTCTTCTGGTGAACAATCCAATTCATACATGCAGAGTGAAAATTAGTCTATTTTCACTTTCCTTTTGTCATATGAATAATGTTACTCTACTTTAGAATAGTATTATTAGTACTCTATTTTCACTTATTCTACATGTAAGTTAATTTAGTGAATTGAATATTGTTCGTGAAATATTACTTTTATTAATGAATTTGTTTTCATGTTATTTCATTCATGTGTATCATTCAATTATATTAGATTTTATTTTTTTATATTTAATATTAATATATTATCCAATTAAATTTAAACTTAATAGGAATCTTTTTAAACTAATCAATTGTTGTAAATAGGACTTTTAAAGGGTGAATTCATTTTTTAGTCACCAAACTATGCGAAAGTTTAGCTTTTGATCACCATATTTTGAAAATTTTATTTTTGGTCATCATACTTTGATTTTAGGCCATTTTTTAGTCACTTCATTAAATTGCCCTGTTAAGTGGCTAACGGAGCAAATTTTTTTTAGGGTATTTTCTTCTAACCTTAAAACTTTTTCATTAGTTGGATCTAATAGTATAAATAAAAAAATTTTGGGAGGCAAATGGAATTTAACAAAAAAAAGTCTCCAGCCCTCTTTGCAATCCCTTGTCGTACAATACGCTAATACAAAAGCAGCCTACACTCTCTCTCTCCCTTGCCAGCCTCCTTCTTCCCTTTTCAATAGACACAAAACAAAGAAAGAAAGAAAACACCCTAACACCCTTCATCAAATTGCATCCACAAAGGGCGGCGTTGTGACAAAATTAGGTTTCTAGTTCAAAATCGCATCCCTAGTCTTCAAATTGGTGTGAAGAAATTCTTCAAGCATTCTAAAATCGAACAGAGGGTTTTAGCTTCAGCTTCGCGTTTCTCTTCTTCTCGTATTTTTTGAAGATGCCTCTGTTCGATGTAGGTATTTTTTGCAATTGTGGTGAAACTAAAATTTTGATTCGATTCTAATTGTTGCAGTTGTTTCTTCTTCTTCTCTTTGTTCTTTCTGGTTCTGTCTCCACAATTTGTGTGATTTGTTTGGTTGTTGGTTTGGATTGAGTGTAGCCGAATTTGGGTTGGTGAGTGTGTGTGAATGTGTGGTGTTGTTGTTCTTGTAGGAAAAGATGGAGAAGAATAAGGTGTGGTATTCTTGTAGGAAAAGATGAGAAGAATAGGCTTTTGGAGTTTGGTTTTAGTTTATTTTTTAACTAATTGAAGTTTGAGATGAAATTCGCTGGACATGGCAATGTCGCGGGGTCTTGCCCGGTCGTTGACGGGATGATAGAGGTTACGCATTGTTAAAGAGAGCTGAGTTGAATCTAGCGGTGAGTCGACGCCGACAGTTTGACTCGGCGGTTGAGAACCTGGTCGAATTGGTGAAGCTAAGGGGTGATAAAGTTAGTGTATTTGATGAGATCATCCTAGTCAGCTTCCTCAATCCAGAAGTCTACTGGACTACCCTAGTGGCCCAACCAGGACCTACACAGGCAGCCAGCTACAAGCTAGGCTTGCTCGGTCTACGCCCTGCGATTAGGACGCCGTTAACGCAGGCTAAAGCCGCGGCCCATCGCCGGCCCGACCCCTCGATGGATTCGAACGCCTGTTGCCAACCCCTTTCGAAGGGTAGAAGTTGAATCCGAGAAGGAGAATGATGCGGATTCTCTATTGAGAATTGCAGTGTGCAGAAAGTAACCAAAAACTCCAATTAAAAGAACACAATATAATCCCTTGAAACCCCAACCACTACTTGCATTCAATAGAACAATCAAGTTGTTTTTAAACTATAAACCAAGCAACGAATTGAAGCAAAAAGCTAATTTAATTAGGCGAGACTAAAAACCTAATTAACATGCAATTCTATAAACTAATAGGTCAAAATCATGCAAGATTGACTACTGTTCAATGACTAGAATTTAAAAATAAAAATATGGGTATTAACCTTACACCAAATTATATCATGTATGAATTCTCTGATTTATTTGATGCGCATGGAGCCCTTTAAATAGGGGGGTTGTGCATTTTTTAGAAGAAGAAAAGGAATAGGAAATAAAAAGTGGAAACCAAAGAGAATTGGAAACCTTACAAAACCCAAAACCTAAAGGAACTAGGTTAAGGGGGAAGTAGAATTCGGGTACCTTCCAAAAAGGAGGTGGCCGAAATTCTCTTCAAGAAAATAAAAGGAAAATATAAAAATAAGGTAATTCCTATTTCTTAAAAGAAAACATGCAAGAATTCTTTTCAAGAAACTACAAGTTGGTAATTACCTTAAAAGTGATAGAACTTAAAAGTAATGGCGTGCAATTAATTTAACAAATCAAGAACTTTGATGATCTTCAAGACTTGTAATCTTTACTCCAGTTAATACCTTTAAAATTCAGTCCGGAACTCTCCAAAATAAATGACCCTTGAAGGCGCTGGAGGTGAAAGGACTCTATTACCCTTGGCGGCCATTTGTGCTTGTTTGGCTTGTTCTAGAGTTTGGTCCTTCGAGCTAGAACCTTAGTTGGAGGCTTTAATGGAGAACCCTTGTATAGACTTGGATTCACCTCAGGCTCAACTCTAGACCTTCGAGTCCTGACCTTCTGAACACTTGAATCAAATCCACACCTTAAGCATGGCGGACACTTGTGTTCTGGAGTAGGGATGACCTCATCAGAAAAGGTTTTCGCATGTTACCTCTTTCCTTTTCCAATAATAATTCTAGTTAAATTAAGTTACTAATTTGGTTCCAACTTTATTTAATCTAGTAGTTTCCCTTTTTTATTCTAGTTTCCTTTTCCTTTTTCTTTTTCAACTTGAATTTGGATTTACTTCTAGTTACCAAATTCAAGCTTTCCTCTTCCAATAATAATAGGAAATTCGGGTACCCCTTCCAGGTTACAACCGAATTACCTATTCCTTAGTTCATGTTCTTTTCTAATTCAAGTTGTAATAAGGAACTAACTTTCGTTAGTTTCCAATTAGTTTTTGATTTCTTTTGTAACTCCTTGAGTTCTAGAATGCACACCCCTTCCCTATAAATAGGGGGTTCGACTTCTGAGTTCCAGGAGAGTTAATGAATTGAGTTATACGTATATCCTTGCTTTAATCTCCATTTTTTTAGTGTTGAGCTTGTTAATATTTTGTATGATTTATTAGGCAAGTTCTGAATTTAGAGGTTTTATAGGTTATTGCTCCGCTATAATCTTGTTATTCACCCTCTTAGAATCAATCTAGTTTAGGAATACAAATGGCTAGTCTCGCCTAAGCTAGGGGTATTTTTTGAGTTTTAAGAGAGGATTTGTGATCTTCAGTGTTCGACATTCCTTGGCGCTTCAAGTCTTCCGCTTTGCTAGTTCTCACGAACTGCTCATATCAATTTTGGTATCAGAGCCCAAGGCGAACGTGTTGATTGGAGGCAACCGTAATAATGCGGTTAAACTCGAAAAAGGTGTTTTCTTTGTCTTTGATTTTTATTGTATGAAAATTATATGCATATCGAGTAGATTGCTTGCATTGGTACCTTAAAATTAGTTGAGAATCAAAGACGACATCTTGCATGTTAGGTTTTTCTTAAAATCGCATGCTTCTAAGGTTTTTTGATTTTTGGTTTTAAAGTTTAATTTAATTTTAAAAGCCAAAATATCCTTCTTATAATTTTCTTGCTGGGAAAATTTTACTCTGAAAAAGATTGGTTTTCTTTAAAAGAAAAAGAGATCGCATATTAAGATAGACAAACACAAAATCGGGTTTTAAGAATTTTTCTTATTTTCGATTTTTCCTTAAATCTTAAGTTGTGATTTCAAGTTCTGATTGTGATAGTAATCCTCCTGTTGGATTACAAATTGTACAATTTCTTTTGGGATAAAGGTTTTTGGATTCAATAGGATTTTGGTTCTTCCGACAACTTTGTGTCGTTAGGGACTAGTTTTCTTTCCGTTACCTCATAGCACTCTTTGGTTGGAAAGGTTTTAAAATTTTCCAATTTTTGAAGTCTTGAAAATATATTGACTTTAAAGATTGGAATTTTCTTTTGAAAAAAGTTGCAAGTTTCAGTTTCTCTTACAAACCCTTGCCGAGAATTTCCAATTTTGCCCTCCTAGGTCAAAGTTGTGACTCTTGGATACGAAGGGACAGGGGCCAAAACTTAAAATATCAATTTGGTTTTCATTGGCTGAAGTAATGTCGCATAGTAGGGATTGGTTTCTTGACTTCCCATTGGGAGGGCAGTTACATCTTGAGTAGTTTCCTAATTTGTTTTCAACTCTGCTCTGGTCTTTGCTTCTATTCATTTGAATTGCCTAGAAAATTTCCTAGCCTAAGATTATCTTTTTAGAGCTACCTGGACATTAGATCTTAGTATTAATTCAGATTTTGTCATCGTGTGCATTCCAACTTATTTGCTGAGATCGAGGGCTTATCCTCGACTCTCCTCCTTGTGCACTTTCTATATCTGAATTAATTACAAACTTCTTTAGAGTCGTTCAAAACCGCAATAGGTTCTACCCCTATTTCGAGAATTATTTTGCTTTTTACCTAAGTTTCCTACTTGTGCATATTTATCTGCTCGTATTACTGGTTCAATTTTCAAAAGTGAAATTATTGCAAAGGATAATTGAGAGGTAAGAGCAGAGAGTGTGTGGGAGATTAAAAGCCAATTAGAGTGAAACACGGGTTGTGCCTAGCTTTAGTTGATGCACTTGGGGACAAGGGGTGAGATTATTATCACCTAGGACTTAAACTTGTCTGATGCAGGTATTTTTCTAGAACCAAATGATGGCTACCATCAAACGGGCACCCACCTTCTGTGACAACCAAGAATTTCGAACTAGAACCCGAGACCTTTTAAGGGGTAAAATAGATATTTTGCTTGCCTTAATTATTAATTATGAATTTGAATTTCATGAATTACTAATTGATCAATTTATTCTTGAATTGAATGCTTAATTAATTGATTGAATTGCTCAATTGAATAATTGATTGATTGAATTGCTTGATTTATTAATTGATTGATTGCTTGATTGATTGATCAATTGATTGTATAAATTGATTGATTGAGAGTTAAAGTGGGTATAAAAGATATCCTAAAATAACATACGAAAAGTAGAAAAAACAAAAAGGAAAAGAATCTGAAAATCACGTCATGCGAGTTTCCGTTCGAGTCAGACAGAAACTCGGATAGCACAAAACAGAAACAGAATCCGTAAATAAGGAATGGGAAATTGAGATCAATCTGATAGAAGGAAACTACCCGATTTGAACGTACCTTAATTATCAAGATTCTGAATTACCCTAAACCTAATGGTTTCCTATAAATACAACCTTAAATCATGAATTAAAAGCTTGAAAATTCTAAAAGAAAAAGCTAGAAAAGAGAGAAAGGTTCATGAGAAGAGTTTGGAGAACCGCCACCGTGAGCAACCACCATCGCCGCTTCTATCATCTCCATTGAAGTTCTGTGAGTTCGTGGTAAACTTAGGACCTCACGATAAGTCTTAATTAATTTGTGGTTTATATTGAGATTGGATTTAAGAAAAGCATGAATTCTTATGAAACTTGAAGAACAAGTAAATCAATAATGTATGTAATAAATCCGTAGAAAGCATGTTCTTAGGATGTTATTAGCTTTATTGAATGTTAAACATGTTAGCTTTATTGAATGTTAAACATGTTTAAGATTGATGCCTATAGCGTTTAAACGATTCGTAGTAATTAAGTCGAAAAGTCAAAATCGGAAAATATGCATGTTCAGAAACAGTGGTTCGAGCCTAGTTCGGAGCAAGATTTAAATGTTAGAGTAATCCATCTTGCAAGTAAAAGCTTCCAGGTATTGTCTTTAGTTTGGTTAAAAATAATCTGGAACAGTGTTAAAACGTGCGAGTTAGTTTTCGAGTTGGACATAAACTCGAACAAGCCTTTGAAAATGATTTTTCTGAACTTTCAAAACCTGAAACCCGAAGAACATGAAAGCCTCTGTACGAGTTGCCATCCAAGTCGAACAGTAACTCGTACAGCCCTCTAAAGATGATTTTCTGAACCTTTTAGAACCTAAAAATTGAAGAACATGAAAACCCCCGTGCGAGTTTCCATACAAGTTGACCAGAAACTCGGACAGTCCAGAACCTGAATTTTTCCTTATTTCTGACATTGCTCTTTCACCCTAAAGTCTATATTGATTCTAATTAACCCCAGAGTTCCTAATAATACTAGATTCATAAAAATTGACCTTATTTTTCAAAGTTGACCTTTGATCATTTACCATTGACCCAGTTGACTAAAAGTCAAAGTCAACCCTAGTTGACCGTTAAGTCAAAACAAGAGTAAAACGTAAAGTCAAACCTTAAAGTCAAAATGTAGTTGACTTATCTCAGAACGCTCGTATTGCAGGAGTTGACCGTTGACTGAGAAGGGAACCCGTCGACCGTTGACCACTCACGCCTTAAGAAAGGTGAGAGATTTACTCGATATTTTTGTAAATGTTTAATTGAACTATATATAGTATGAGTGAACTATAAACTTGATCGATTGCCTTAATTAAGAGGTTGCCCACGCTTCACTTGCATGTAGTTGGAATTGAATTGCTACATATGAGATGTATGCCATAATTGATTGCTTGACTTGCTATACATGAGATGTATGCTTTGAATTGCCTACTTGCTTAATATGAGTACAAGCATCTATGCCTATTGAATAATTATTGATCGCATTAATTGCTATTGTTTGAGAACATTATTGATTGTACACTATAGAGAAGCATGATGTACTTCTAGGTGTAAATAGTAGATGCCCAATACATATGCCACGACTAGGTTATTGCATTACATATTGACATGTTTAGGAATCATAAAAGCCTGCTAGAGATGCCATATTTGCATGATAAGAGAAAAGGTATGACATCTTAAACCAGATAAAAGACTGTGCGTGTCTATTCTTAATTGATCGATTGTAATCGCCCGCACGTATTGCCGTGCGTGGTGAGGCCGAGTTGCATTAGTCGATGCCTCTCTAAAAGGTAAACTAAGGGTTGCAAGTATACAACCACGGATCCAAAACCCCTTGCCGCCGGGCACTCCGGTTACTGCTGGTACTGTTGCCGCTTGGGTATCGAGGTGTTTGATCAAACTACTGCCTATCGCTAGATCGTATTCCTGCTTATCGCCTTAGCTTTAGATAAGAAAGCTATATAGAAATCAGATGGATTGAATACCTAAGGGTGAATTGATAGATTGATTGTTGCATATGATTAAGAGTATTCCATGTTGCCATAAATATCTCAGCTATATGATTATAGATTGATTGATTGATTGCTTCCACATTGATGCATGATTTGTATATGCTTTGAATACTATGAATATTGATGCATAAACTGTAATGCCATGTCTATTTAATCGCTTTGATAATTGATACCTTTTGTCTAAGTACCATGGTGGGAATTTTTTATAGAAACCGAGGTGATGTGAGCCCCTGATCCCCAACGTCGTGGAAACCAAGAACTCGATGCAGAAAGTGCCAAGGAAAGTCTGAATGCAAGACGCAGCTATTAACTTCTAGAATCCTTACCCTTGGATTCGGCAGACTACTAACTTACAAAGTAAATTAAACATGCAATTCGAACCAAGTGGAGAATAATAGAATTGAAACAAAGCTTAGCAATAGACAGAGCAATTATCTATTAGCCTATAGTTTATGTAGCTTTTAGAAATTAACAAATATGCAAATTACATAAGCCCAAAATAAGGTGAGTGATTAAAGAAGTATAAAACTATAACTTAAATCATTTAATCAACTAAGTAATAATGGGGAATTTGGCTGCCCTTATATCGGGGAAGAGTGGCCAAATTATTGATCCTATTTGGACTAGGGAAAGAAGTGAAATTGGAAACCAATCAAGAGATTGATTTCATACAAGAACCAAATCCTAAAGGAACTAGGATTGGTTAAAGAAAAGGAAATCGGTTGGAGAGTAGGTCTCCTTGGCTGAAATTACAAAGAAATAAGGGAGTAAAAACCAATCACAAAAAGGTTTGAAGAAGGTAAACCTTTTTGGAAACTACTTATCCTAGTAAGCCTAGTTGTAACAAACTTGTAACAACCTAACAAACTAGTAACAAACTTTGGATAGAATTAGGTAACATGCACAAAACCTAATCCTACCCTAACCTAAGCTTCCAAGTGGCATGTGGGCTGCTTCTTGTGGGCTTGGCTGGCTGAAAATTGAAGGGAATGAACTCCATGGTGAGTTCGGCCCATTTTGAGATGGCGCATGGTGCTGATAGTGTAGGGAGCTTCTAGAATCTTCTAGAAACTCCCAAAATTATTTTGGAATGTCAAAAATCAAGATTTTCAAGGTTTAGTAAACCGCAAAATTCAAGAAAATCAAGAACTTCAAGATTTGTCCAAGAACCTTTTGGTTTCTTCAAGAACTTCAAGAAACGACCCTTTCTTCATTGTGGAGAGTTTGGAGATGCCTTTCCTTCAAGGATCTTTGAATAGCATGACTCTTCTACTTCTCCTGGCATTCTTCTCAAAGGCTTTTCCTTCTGGTTGGCTTTGTGGATTCTGACTTATAACTTGTGTTATTTTTATCCTTGGATATCCTTATCACAAGGTCCCTCACTAGCTTAGTGAAATTCATCCCTTTCATAAACCTATTTTTGCAGGTGCTTAATTAGGTATGGCTTATTGTTCGTTAGATGTTAGGCCGACGTTCGTTGCAGCAGTGCTGAGTGTTTATTTTGTAATAAGTAGGCCTAGACAATGATTGTTTTGATTAAGGGATAATTTGGTCGTTGATCGTCTCGAATAATATTTTTGCTTTCGCATTGGATAAGTTGCTTTAAGAACTATTGATTGAATTGTTTTTAGATAAAAGTAATATTATATTTTTACTAATATCTGTATCAACTTGTTGGGCGCGAGCCCTGAATGCCGCTACCCCCAAACCAGCCCGGACTCCCTTGCAAGAACGTCCCCTCGGGAGATGGGGTCGGGGCGAGAGCATCACACCTTCCATATTCGTAGCATGGATAATGACAAGGTGGTTACTCTAGTAATCAATGGAGGAAATTACTTCAACCTAATCAGTGAACACTTAGCTGACCAGCTAACTCTCCTTTTCGTCGAGCACCATTGGCCGTATACGTGCTATGTCAGCTCCACGGAATCACTCCCTGTGAAATACCAGACTATGGTGCAAGTAAAGGTGGGACCCCTCCAAGCCAAAGTCATCTGTGACCTGGCACCTCTGCGTGACAGTGCCATCCGTCTCGGCCGCCCATGGTTCTACAAAATGAAAGCGCTTTACAATGCTCATATCCATTGTTAAGTGATCCCCTAGAACAACGCCTTCTATGTCCTGCATCATATATCTCAGACCGAGGCAAGTGGGATTATGCCCAATTTCAAAAGGCGATTAGCAGGGAAACAGCCAACCAACAAAGAAATGAGCACGCGCATCTCTCCCAGGCCGATCACCGCTTCCCCGAACCCGGGTCGAACGGTCTAGCCAGTCCAGACCACCCCGACGCGACTCAGGCTCCGAGTGCCCCGGATCCACCAGAATGTACTGTTCGAATGTTCAATTTTCCTCTCCCAGCCGACTCCAGCACTCCACAAGAGAAAGTGGGAAATTGTCAAATCTACATCTCCCACCCACTTGTATTTCCTGAGCCCAGGGTTTACGGCAGTATCGATTCTAGAACGAATCTCTTCCAACTGGGAGGGACTGATGAGGTCATCCTAGTCAGCTTCCTCGATCAAGAAGTTTACTGGACTCCCCAGCGGCCCAACCAGGGTCTGCGCAGGCAGCCAGCTACAAGCTAGCCTTGCTGGCCCACGCCCTGCAATTAGGACGCCGTCAACGCAAGCTAAAGCCGTGGCCATCGCCAGCCTGGCCCCTCGATGGATTTGCACACCTATTGCCAGCCCATTCGCAAGCCCCTTGCAAATGGTACAAGTTGAATTCAAGGAGCATAAGGTTTTCGCATGTTACCTCTTTCCTTTTTCAATAATAATTCTAGTTAAATTAAGTTACCTAAATTGGTTCCAACTTAATTTAATATAGTAGTTTCCCTTTTTTATTCTAGTTTCCTTTTTCTTTTTGAACTTGAATTTGGATTTACTTCTAGTTACCAAATTCAAGCTTTCCCCTTCCAACAATAATAGGAAATTCAGGTACCCCTTCCAGGTTACAACCGAATTACCTATTCCTTACATTCATGTTCTTTTTGAATTCAAGTTGTAATTAGGAACTAACTCTCTTTAGTTTCCAATTAGTTTTTGATTCCTTTTGTAACTCCTTGAGTTCTAGAATGCGTACCCATCACCTATAATTAGGGGGATCGACTTCTGAGTTTCGAGAGAGTTAATGAATTTAAGTTATAGGTATATCCTTGTTTTAATTCTCCATCTTTTTTAATTGTTGAGCTTGTTAATATTTTGTATAATTTAATAGGCAAGTTCTGAATTTAGAAGTTTTATAGGTTATTCCTCCGCCTATAATCCTATTGTTCACCCTCTTAGAATCAATCTAGTTTAGGAATAAAAGTGGCTAGTCTCACCTAAGCTAGGGGTATTTTTTGAGTTTTAAGAGAGTAATTGGGATTTTCATTACGTTCCTTGGCGCTTCAAGTCTTCCGCTTTGCGAGTTCTCACGAACTGCTCATATCAGTATTGCTTGTTAGGAGACTGTTATGAGAATAAAGGAATGATCGACAAGGCCGAGAAACTCCCTCTATGGTTTCGATTCCGTTATCGCATCACTTTCAGAAAATCATAAGAGTATATGCAGTAAAAAATACAGCTTATAGGATTCTTGTTAGTTGTTTGTTGTGGTGTTGACCGATTGTATATTGAGCCAAGAAAGAAAAAGAAGAAGAAAACAACAATTTTTTATTAGTAATAATTAAATGGAAAGAAGAAGAAAACAACAATAATTCTGGGTTTGTTTATTTATTTCAGAAAAAAAAATTCACTTGGAGAAGAAGACACAGTTGGAGAAGAAGGTGTTTTAATGTTTATTTAAAAGATAAAGGGGGTTAAACTGTGAAAAAATTTATAACAAAGGGAGTTAGAAGTAATAAAGCAAAAAAAAGTAAAAGAGTTTAATCGGTGGAAGTTGTTTTTACAAAAATGCCCCCCAAAAAAAGCCCCGTTAGTGAGTTAACGGAGGCTTTTAACGAAGTGACTGAAAAACAGGTGAAAATGAAAGTATTGTAACCAAAAATAGAATTTTCAAAGTAACCAAAAATAGAATTTTCAAAGTATGGTGACCAAAAGTTGAACTTTCATATAGTATGGTGACCAAAAAATGAATTTACCCCTTTTAAAATAGTCTCATATTTGTAAGACTTATTAGGACCTTTTGAAAAGTTTTAAAGCTTTTTCAATAGAACTCTTTCAAAAGTCCTATTACCTTAAAAACTAATTGGGCATAGATCATTTATGACTCTTTCAAAAAGTATTATTAGTTTTTCAACTAATGAGACTTATTGAAATGTCTTGTTAACTTTGTGAAAAGAACATTTTGAAAAGTCCTATTATTGTAATATCTATTGAGACTTAAGCAATTAGGACTCTTTCGAAAGAGTTCTATTGGTTTTAGACTTAATAGGACACTTTCAAAATCTCTCGTTAAATTTGGTAATAGGAATTTTCGAAAGAGTCCTATAGCTATTCAAACTTTGACGAATATGACTCTTTTATGAAGAGTCTCATGGTTACATGTGTCATATTTTAGTACTTACTAGGACTCTTTCAACAGTCCTAACAATCAGTTTTTGTTGTAGTGTATACTCCTCGAGTAATCTAGGAAGGAGCATACTCTACATAGCATGGAATAATGGAAATAAACATGGGAATAAAGTTACTCTGGAGGGTACGTAAAGGAAAAGCCGAACGGAGCAAAGTCACAGGAGAAAGAGTGCAGCTCAACCAGTGCGATGGGTCGTGGAGTCGCATGGCACCCAGCTGCAGTAAATCGCTGCAATGTGTAACAGCGCGCAAAGTGGGGTGTGCTGCTCATTGTGCGAGCCGCAAAACAACTCGCACGGCGCCCAGCCGTGGGAATCCAATCAGATTCTTCAAATTCAAAATTTAAATCCTAATCATATCCTATATTCGAAGGAAGGAATCCTAATATGTTTGGATCGTGATTAACCCTAATCTGAGACCTGCATATACATCATTAATTCAGACCTAAAGACTTTAATCGCTAAATTGAAATTTCAGTACCAAAGTAAGGAATATATCAGGTAGGAGCAAGAGGAGATTCTGCTATCACTGGAGAACGCTGCCACTGCCATGGTTCATCAAGCCCAAATTTGGTTACGGAGTCCATGGTAATCATAGGATCTTACTGTAAGTGCTAGATCTATCCATGTCGTTAGATTTGAAAGCATGGCAAATAGGTTTGGAGTTTGAAACAAAATTAAATGGGTTTCAAGATTAATGGGTAGAAAGCATGATATTAGGGTGGTAATTCATTCTAAGTATGTTGAATGCCATATAGGAATATTGCATTTAGATTAAATGGCCGAAAATCGATGGATTTAGTTTGCAAAGAAATCAATAAATCTAACAATTGGCATAAATGGAAACCAATGTTTGAGGGCCTGTTTATGGACAAATTAAATGGGGTTAGAATGGTTGGATTTGCCAGATTACTGTTGTTTTCGTTAGTATTCATGTTAGGCTAGGAAGGCAAAAACGATGGCCTCGGAAAAGGCCATGTCGAACCAAAAGTTCTGGCCAGCTTCTTGCCCAGACATGCGAGTGGTCGTGTGAATCGCACGAATCCTCGCACGGCTACCCGAACCAAGAGCCATTGTTTAACTCTTGTGTTGAACTTGGACCGCTTAAACCCTTTGACTTAACTTGGACCTGAACCCTTTGACTTGACCTGGATATGATCCCTTTGACTTGACCTTTGATCTGAACCCTTTGACTTGACCTTTGACTTAACCTAGACTTGAACCCTTTGACATGACCCTTGACCTGACCCTTTGACTTGACCTTTAACTTGAACCTTGACCTGAACCTTGACTCGAACCTTGACTTAAACCTTAACTCAAACTTTGACTTAAACCTTAACTCGAACCTTGACTCGAACCTTCACTCGAAACTAGACTCGAACCTTGACTTGAACCTTAACCCTTCGACTATACACTTGACCCTTTTACCTAGAGTTGACCCAAAAAGCCAGAGTTGATCGAAGCTGACGGAGGTTGACCCAAAAAGTCAAAATTGACCTGAAAGTCAAAGTTGACAAAAAAGTCAAACTTCACACAAAAAGTCAAAATTGACCAAAAAGTCAAACATAGCCCAAACAAGTCAAAGCCAACCTTAGTTGATCGATAAGTACAACTTGCTTAAAAAGACAATGAGTTACTAGCCAGAATAACCTGCTACACATTATTGCTTAAAAATCTGTCTGTTAGGGCTCTAATGACTAAAACACGTTGCATATGATTGTTGTATCTATGTTGTCATGCCATTTCAGTATATATTATGCACTTGCCTATACTGCCTGACTTGCTTGACTTGCTCAACTTTCTTGACTTGCATGACATGATTGCCTATACTTCCGTTGTTATGTATGGATATATGCATGAACTTTTTACTTGTTTACCTTGCCTTTTTATAAAGACTTACGGTGGGATTTTGGTAATCCTGAGGTCTCTCACTGAGCTTAGTTAAGCTCACCCATTTCCCCTTTTATTTATTTGTTACAGGGGTTTGACTTGAATGTAGAGGTAAGGCCAATGTGCGCACTTGCATCAATAAAAGACAAGAAAGTTGTAATAGATAGTATAGATACCATTATGGGAAGATAATTTGGTCTATGACAATACTCAAATAATTGCTTTACTTTTCCGCTGATGTGGTTATCTTGACTTGCTAGTTTAATAATAAGAATTATTGAAATTTCTATATTATCATCTGTATCGATTGTTGGATTAGAGTCATGTATGGCGTTCAACCTCGAATTAGCTCAGACTTCTTTGTAGGAACTGCTTCTTGAGAGGGGGGTCGGGTCAAGGCATCACACTGTAGCGAAATCCAATTTGAATACTGTAGCAAATTTGAAATGAACTGACCCTAATCCGATCAGAAACCAACTCACCCTAAACCTATGCCTAATTGGCGCACACACACACACACACACACACACACACACATATATATATACACATATTTAACTCAACCCATCAAACTTTAATTAGCAATTAAAAACAGTAACAAAGAAAAGGGAAAAATTGGGTAGGAGTTGAAGATTCGCCGCCCTGGTCATCCTATCTGAATCCTTATGGAGTGTTCGTGGTAAATCTATGGAATACTATGAGTCTATAGGTTTGATTCAATAGTTTAGAAATTGAAAGCATGAAAAGATATATAAGAAACTTGAAAAAGCATCAAATGGGTTTGTATGGATAATTCATAGAATGCATGATCTAGGGTTGTTAAGGTGTTATTTATATGTTAAAAATCATGTAGGGATAATTTCATCCAGACTGGGAGGTCAAAATCGACGGATTGAATTAGTGGAAAAATAAAAAATCTGAAAATATGGATGTTTCCAAAATTTTGTCTCAACCCGTGTTCTTGGCATATTTTAATTATGTTAAAGTGGTTGTTTTTGCATGTTAATATTTGATATTTCTAGTATGTATGTTGGACGAGGGATTACTTCTTTTTGAACGGATTAAACCGAGTTAAAAACGCAAAATTTGTGACCTCGAAAAGGCCATCCCGAACTAGCAAATCGCACAACCATGCTACCGGCTGTGCAATTCACACAAGCCGTCGCAACCACACCCAAACCAAGTCAAGCTTGGCTAGTTTTGACTTGAACCTTAACAACTTAAACCATCTAAGCTTAAACCCACACTTGACCACTTGACCATAAACTTGTACTACTTGACCGTTTGACCACGAACTTGACCCAACTTAACCTAATATGACCTAAAAGTCAAAATTTAAACCTAGTTGACCCACAAGGTCAAAGTTAACCTAAAAATCAAAAGTCAAACATAATTGACCTAAAAGTCAAAAGTCAAACCTAGTTGACCCAAAAGAGTCAAAGTTGACCTGAGCTGACCAAAAAGTCAAAGTTAACTTAAGTTGAATAAAAAGTCAAAGTCAACCCTATTTGACCAAAAAAGGTCACTGCTTACCTAAGTTGACCAAAAAGTCAAAGCCAACCTTAATTGCCAGAAAAAGTCAAATTGACCTAAAAAGTCCAACCTCAAGTAACAATTAATTAATACATGTAATGCTAATCGCAAGAATGGATGATTGACCATGAACCTACAGTGATCGAAACCCGATCTCACGACTTTAAGGTGAGGGATTACTCGCTAATTTCATGAGACTTAAGTGAACTACCTATGTAGTATCTCTGTGTATTTATATGTACAAAATACTTGTCTACTTTGCCAACGAGGTTTCCCACGCCTCACAACATGCTTGCTTTTGTATTATTCTTTCTGTCAAATATGTATGCCTATGTTTTACGTGTCTTGTTTACTTGATAATAACATGAGATGATTACTATGTACCATGCTCGAAATGCCATGATAACATCCTTGCTTGAAACGAGATACACTTTTAAATATATGTGAAAGCATAACCTGTATGTTATGAATAATGACGCACGATTCTGAGTCGTAAAGACATCTAAGAATGCATAATATATCTACAAATGTATGAAGAATGCTAGATTTTCCATGATCACCTTAGTATGAAACGCTGTTAGGACCTACCAGATGAGACATGGGCTCCGAATTCTTAACACGACTATATAGTTGTAACACCCCAAATCCATCCCCACATATAAGGGGTTGGCTTCACTGGGTGTCGGCCTGGTTCGTACCAGGGCTCAAAACTGGCAGAACATGATAATAATTTTTATTCATTTATTATAATGAAGTAAAACTTACACAGCCCTATAATACAGAGGTTATCAGAGTATAAGCTTATCTAAACAATCCCACCTACTAGCCTTATCCAAAATTTCCAAACTCCGGGTGATCCTAGTGAGCATAATCATCTTCGTACCAAAGATCTATAATACAATTTTGAAAATAGGAAATAGAAAAATAGGAAAATGGAATGAGCCATTGCCCAGTGAGAGTCCACCATTTTCGCAAACATTTACCGAGTTGCATATATTACCCATGCATACATTTCAGGTATATCCTAACAGATAGCAGTCATGACTCATGCAGAATTCACAGACAGATAATGAGAATGAAGGGCAGCTAATTACTGTTCTATCTGAACGATAAACGAGGTAGCTAGTTCATCTCGCTAGCAGGTCTTATCAGAATCAGAATCAGAACTGAACAGAAACATAATCATATCATATCAACAGCCACACCCGAACATATATAGACATATATGGGCCCTAGGCAGATATATACTGATTTCAAAATCAGGAACACAGATGATCTAGACAACCAAGCCCTTGCCGGCTCATGGGATTAAATCGCACCAAAGAATGGATTCGACAGGACTTATGCATATATAATAGATTCAGTGCACAAATGAAAGTACAACTGAAGCATAACAGATATAATGCGTTACAGTCAGTAAGTAAACACAACTGGCAGTTCAAAACAAAAATTATTTCAAACAGTTTTCGCAAATATTTCAAACATACCACAAACAAGATTCAATGCAGTTCAATTATTAATTGCATTAAAACGGAATAGTGATAAACTCACCTCAATCCGAAGATACACGCTCACGTACTAGCTATCTAAAAAATCTGCATATATTTCAGGTTCCGGCAATTCAGGAACGATTTCTAACTAACAGAATTCTAATTTCTAATGTATTCCGAAAATTAACTAAATAAGGGCATAACGGTAATTTATCTATTTTCCGAAAAAGACGTATATATAGTAAATAAGTATTTTAGAAATTATCTATCTTGAAAATAACTGCAAAAACATAATAATATAACAATAAAGAAAATATAAGTTTTGTGCCACAAAACTTAATTGAAAGAATTTATATCCTTTAAACATTATTTATACTTTATTTCACAAATAGTCCAAAATTAGGCAAAACTTATAAAAATTAATACTTAAGAAAATAAAGGTGTAAAGTCCTTAAAATACTCGTTAAAATAGTTTTAACAAGAACTTATAAAAGGATATAAAGAAATAACCAAAAGAAATAAAAATTATGAAAAATAAATTTTTGATTTCTGGATCGGTTTTACCCGAGGGTAAATCGGTCAAAACTAATTCAAAATTTGCAGAAAGCCCCGAATCAATTTTTCCCAATTTCAAATAGGCTAAAACTTGTCCTTTATTTGCAAACTAGTCCTTAATTAATTTTCTTATTTCAAAATCGATAAAACTATTTTTCAATCGGTTTTACCCATTTTAGAAACAGGTAGAACTGATTTTCTTAGGCTTGAATTGGTTTTACCCGATTATGAATCGGTTAAAATCGATTCGTGCCCAGAAATTTTGTTCTTCACTTTAGCTTCGGGGTTTCCAAAAAAAGTGCATCTAAACTCATTTTTTCTTCGATTCTTTTTGCCAAAAACTGTTTCTACAATACTCCTATAACATTCCTAACATTTCAATACATTTTTCTAACGTTCAAAATTTCAAGAATAATTTAAACTTCAAGAAAACCTTAAAAAACTCAAAATTCTAAATTTTTGCATTATGATTATAATTTCTAAGATAAAATTTCTTTCCCTTTGATTCCTCAAGCTTTCTAGCTGACTTCCTTCAGATTAGAATAGAGTTTCTACATCAAAACCTTACTTCTTCTTCTTCTTCCTACCTTTTTCTTTTGCTCTAAAACTTGGAGCTTTTTTTTCAACTTGAGGTTTTGATTCCAGAAATAGAGGTTTGGAACTGAAGGTTGGGGTATTTATAGACCTTAAGGCCGTATAAAACAAGAGTCTAGGAGTAGAGAGACCCCTAGGCTTGTAGCTTGGACAGCAAGTATTTATTTTTCAATTCTGACAGGCAATCGGTTTTACCCTATTGCATAATCGGTAGTACCGATTGGAATCGGTTTTTCCCGATTGTAAATCGGTTAAAACCCATTCATAAGGCGGTAAATAATTTTTTATTACTTTACCAATCAATTTTACCGATTGGTTAAAAGGTAAAACCCGATTAACCTAAAATCTTATCCATTCCAATCGGTTTTACCCAATTGTGAATCGGTTAAAATCGATTCCATCAAATTTTATCCATTTTCCAATCGGTTTTACCCAATTGGGAGATGGGTTTCGTAGACGGTTAGAAACTTCCATTTTTACTGTTTAAAGTGGTGTAATCAGTTTTACCCGATTCAGAACTGGGTAAAATCGATTTACCTATTTTTTAATCGATTTTTATTTATTTTCTAATTTTATTATCTTCTAATTCCTATTTTTGAAAATTCCATAAACTCCTAAATCATAACATTCCTCAAAAAAAAAATCATAAAATTTAGAATCAAAGTTATCAAATTAATTCACATCGATAAAAATTTGAAATCACAATAAAGAAATTAGAAAAATATTCGAGGACTTTTATAAAATTTTCTTAAACAAATAATTTTAGATTGAAATTATTTTAAAAGAAATTCCTTTAAATAGTCCTAAAATATTTATGAACACCTCAATATATTTTTGAGGTGAATTTTAAAATACTAAAATTTTATGGGGTTTCACAATAGTGGCTTCCTGCACATGCTGTAGTGCTTGATAGCAAAAGTACGTGTCGCAGTTAGCCGACACTCCTTCTATAGAGGATCCAAAAGCCTTGTCGTCGAGTATACTCGAATATGCCGATGCGGATGCTGTAAAGGCGGTGTGTTTGCAAACCATCAAAACATGACCAACCTGAAACATGAATAGATTCTAACTTAGCTTTATTATAAGAAGGCTATATAGAGAAATCTATTTGCTATGAGTTTAGTGCCTCAAACATGTTTTGCATATGGATGATTATATATGCTACCATAGTTGTTTAGTATAGGTATGTCTATGTTACCATGCTCGTTTGAGTACTTGTGATATACTTACTTGACTCAAATGATATTGCTTCCGCTACGTTTATATCTGAAATGGTAAATGCATGAACTATTTTATCTGTTTTGATCGGCTTTTACCCAAAGACTTACAATGAGATTTCTGTTATACGCTGAGGTCTCTCACTGAGCTTATTTAACCTCACCTCTTTCTGCTTTTATCTTTGTTACAGGGATTTGATCTGTGTGGCGGTAGTGATAAGGCCGATGGGCATGCTTGCACGAAGAGAATTAATAAATGTTGTAATAGACATGAATTATACTATGGGAGGATAATTTGGTCGATAACCGTCCTCAAACAATTTCTTTAGTTTTTCACTATAATGTTTTATTGTAACTTTCTTTAAGGATAATAATAACAATTTGTTGTTTCCTTATTATTATTATATGTGCCGATTATTGGGCAACAACCCTGAGTGACGTTCGACCCTGGGCTGGCTTGTACTTTTTAGAAGAAATGGATCCTAGGAAGGGAGGTCGGGTCGGGGGCATCACAAAACGCACCTGACATCAGTTGAACTTTCTGTCCAAAAATAAGGAAATAAAACCAAAAAGGAAGACATCGACCTTCGACGGCGGGTTGTCTCAAGGCAAAAAGAAAACAAAGAAAGTGTCAAACGCATTAATTGCACTCTACGCCAAAGTGGTAGTTGTTTCAAGTGTAAAATTCAAAATTAAGAAAGGCACAACACTGAGGGTTGACATCGAAGTTTAGGTTCGAAGCAAAATGCCAAAGCAGCAGGAAAGCGACATCTTGTCCTGTTTTCAACGGGAAAACATAGCGTATTTAAAAGTGTTTCCTCCTTCTATAAATGCAACAAGTCCGAGACTTCACAAGCACCTCTTTTCATCTTAATCATTTCTATTATGAAGTGCAAAAAGGCTCTCAATTTCAAGCTTCACTTATTTGTCAAACTCTAGCTTTTTAGTGTGAAGTTAACTAGTGGCAAGAATTCTCTTGTATAGTTAACTAGATTTCTAGCATTATTTTCTATCATTGTAAATGGGTTAGAGGGAAAGTCTTACATCTTTTCAAGAGGTTGGAAAGGTTCTAACAAGGGAATTATTTAAAGCACTGCCTTGAGTAAAATAGCAGGTAATCCCTTGGGATAATTTGTAAGATTTAAGGTTCACCTTTAAGAATTTTGTTGGGAGATTAGGACCAAACATTTATCTTGGAGAGTGGATTAGACTTTCCATTTTCCTTGAGGGAAAGTTGAACCACTATAAATTTCTTTGTGTCTCAAATTACTTTCTTAATTGCTTTACTCTCAAAATCACACACAAAACACAAAAAGATTTTTAGTTTACTGTTACACCTAATTCACCCCTCCCCTCTTAAGTTTGCTTTAGTTGTATTTCAATTTCCTTGAATTTAGGATCGGTAGGATTATGTGATCCTACTAATCCGACACGATTTTGGAACGATCCCAAGTGAGTCGAATCGATTCCATGGATCTGGATCGTAGGATCAAATGATCCTATGATCCGAATCGCAATTTTAACAACTATCATCTAGACTAAAAGCTGAATTATGTTCATCATTTGACTCAACCAATGTTAAATGCCTTGGTCCCTGTTACCTAAGGGTGACCACGGTTCCGATTAGAACTGGAACCGAACCGGCGGTTCCGGTTCCAAAACCGTAACGTGGAGGACGGTTCTTGGAACCGTAACCAAAACCGTGACTTGAGGTTCGGATTAGGTTCTTAATTTTTAGGAACCGGAACCGTAACCGTCGGTTCGGAACCGTCCAAATATAATATTTATTTATAAATATAATTTATATTTTTAAGACTAAGTTATATATATCTATAATTATTTTATATCTATAACATTTTGTAGTAAATTTATTAAAATTTGCTTGTTCAATAAATTATTATTAATATAATTTATTTATAAAATGAGAATCTTGTGAACAATATTATTTTCTCTTTAAACTTCATTTTGTAATTAAAATTTATATAAAATAAATTTAAAGTATTACTAATATTGAAATTGGAACCGTCGTAAACCGTAACCGTAACCGAAACCAGAACCGTTTGGAACTAGAAGCATCTAGAACCGTCCTATAAAGGTTCGGTTACGGTTCCATTTATTCTGGAACTAGGAATTTACAGTTTTAGAACCGTAACCGGTAGTTTTGGAACTGTGGTCACCTCTACTGGAACCGGCTGTAACTAGTTTTGTAGGTCATTAGGTGTTAAAATGAAATTTTAAAATTTACACAATCACCCCTAAAATGATGGGTAAAACCGGCAACAGCCAGTAACAAGGACTAGTACCAAAACATGAAAAAAGATGGACAAAAAGTGTAACGAGGCATACAAGAGAGACCAAAAATGTAACAAGCATATAGAAGAGGGACCAAAAGTGCAACTTTTCCCAAAAGTATTCCTTATACTTTTGAACCTACAAGTGTTACTTTCGAGAAGTAATTATACGTTTGAAATTAATAGTTTTTTTTTTCGAAAGTAGCACTTATACTTTTGAATGTACACATGATCCTTTTTTAAATACATAAGTGGTAATTTTGATTATTAAATTTATATTTTTGAAATGAAGTGTTTAATTTAGAAAGTAAACACTTATTATTTTGAACAAAGAAGTTAAGCTTTTGAAACAAATAATTTCTTTTGGAAAGTAATTAGTACCTATACTTTAAATCGAATAGCTTATTTTAGAAAGTAGCACTAGAACTTTGAATCAAATAGCTTATTTAGAAAGTAGCAATAATACTTTGAATCAAATAGCTCATTCTGAAAGTAGCACTAATACTTTTGAGGTAAATGTATACTTATTCGCATTAAACTCACACTTTTGAAACAAAGAGTTGTTTAGGAAGTAGTGGTCTTTATACTTTTTAATAGTAAGCTAATACTTTTAAGAATTAAAGTTATATATACCTCTTAAATGAATGGTATATTCATCGAGTTGGGTACATAGCATGAAACAAATCCACCATAATTAGTTATCCAAGAAGTTTATTTATGCAATTTTATTATAACTATAAAATTACAATGAGTATGGTATAATATAATAAAGCCAAGTCCATATATGTTGGATTTCAAAGTAATTACCATTACAAATAATGTTTTTTCTAGATGAAACTGATTTAAAAATAAAAATGAAAAAGGCAAACATTGATTAAAAAAAATTGCGCTAAAAATATTAAATTTTGGAGAAACTTGCTAGGAAAAAAAAACGCAGACGAAGAGAACACAACTTCCTTCTTGAAATTCCCTCTTTCTAGCCTCGTATGCTTATCAAATTGAAGGCACTTCTCTACAACCCCTTCAAATACTACCAATCAACTTGAAGCCTTTTCGTCACTATCCCTGCAAATGTTTCTCTACTACTCAAAAGTGTATACACCTAGTCTACAATCCACTACTTGTCCGGTTATCTTCAAAAATAATTGTAATTCTTCATCTTCGGTGCATTCGGTTTAGTCAGCCACAAAATCAAAATCTGCCGGCAGGTACAATCATGAAGTTTTGATTTAGTTCAGTGTAGGTTTTTCAATGAGCACACAAAATGTTTGATCAAATTACTTAGAGAATTCATCATGTCTTATTTACTTATAGAAAGAAGGATAGAGTTTTGTGCATACTTGATTTAGTTTCTTGTACTAAATTAAGAGCAATTCTATTTACATTCTCGGACTAACATGTCCTTCCTCCGTTCCCAAATAAGTGGCCATTATAGATTTATTTTTTTTTCCCAAATAAGTGTCCCTGTACACATTTCAATGATTTTTTTAAAATTTCCAATATTACCCTTACTTATTGATGTCATTTAGTAATATTAATTAGAATGTCATTTCTAATGCACATATATTAGACACATTCTCATTTAAAATGTAGTTAAACAAGAAAACTTAATTCACTTAAAATGTAGGGGCAAATGAAGAAGTTCACTTATTTTCTTAATTTGTGTGATCTTTCTATAATGACACTTATTTAGGAACGGAGGGAGTATATTGTAATTTTAAATTTTTTTTTTTTGGGCAACAGCGTACTATCATGCCTTATTTTGCTGAAAGGTACAATTCTAAGGTTTTGATTTAGTTTGCTGCAGGTTGTTCAATGAGCACACAAAGTGTTTATTCAAATTACTTAAAGAACTTACTACACCATTTTCTTGTGGATAAGAAGGATATAAGTTTGTGCCAACTTGATTTAGTTTCTTCTACTAATTTATGAGCAATTTTAATGAGATTCCAAGATTGATATGTATATTTGTCAATTTTATTATAATTTTTTTTGGCATCAAAATACTATCTCCTTTCTATAAGTCATTTAGGCTCCCAAACAAGACATATATACATATCGCTTAATAGACCCCTATGCATTTTCTCAAAATGATAATAGCATAGATCCCCATGCATAGCCTTCTTCTGTCAATTTTGAGAAGTGCATATATATATATATATATATATATATATATGAACACTCACTCCTTCTGTAAATACAAACTTACATATTAAGGAATTTGAGGGTGTTTCAAATGTGCTATGAAAATGTGAAAGTTCCAATTATGGTGGTCAAATTGATATTTCATTAATTATCATGCTCTAATGTAACATAACATCCAAAATTTTGTTTTCAATTTGATTGATTTTACAGTGTCAATAGTGTGAAAAGCCAGTACTTAGGGTAATCTTTAATATTTTTTTTAATTTTTTATTGTACTTAGGGTAATCTTTGATTGTTTTTAATTTGATTGATTTTACATTGTCAATAGTGTGAAAAGTCAGTACTTAGGGTAATCTTTAGAAAAACAAATATGACTGAATATGAGAGAAGTAGAATGCTAAGGATTCAAGATAACCAAGCCAGATTGCGAGAACTTGGATTTAAGAATATTGTCGACTCTATACTAACAAGATTGGCTACCAACCATAAGGGAAAGAAGAAAAAGAGTTGTTGCTAGGTACCAATGAAAATTTTCAAGAGTATATGCATCATTTGAAAAATGGGAGCAAAGAATAGGAGGATGAAGGTAGTGCTGCAAATAATTGAGTACCTACAAAGGTAATACTTATATCCAAACTGGATTACTAATTTTACTAGTTTTCTCTTTCAATAATAAATTGACTAAGTGTTTCTATGGTGATGTATAGGTTGAGACGTGCCAGCAAAAAATTATTGCCCTCACGTCAATGAAAAAATATGTTGCTTTAACTAAGAAAAATCAAGCACTTTCTCCAAACGGCAACTATGAGTCGCAACCTATTGTGCACGGGAAGAGTATTCATGGTAATACTTATCAAGTAGTGAATGAGATTGTTGTAAAACATATTATAAGTAGGAATGTTCCAACTGCTAGCCACATGCATTCTTCTAAGAAACAATTAATGCTAAGAAAATCAATGTTTGAAGAAAATTCACAAGAATGTTAGTTCTTGTGTTGAGTCATGGCGATGCTTTTAGGTTATACTTCCTGTATATATACTAATTAAAAAATATGGTTGTTATGATTGAACAAACAAGAAATTGATAAGTGTTGCACTTTTGAAGGGAAAATCACACTTTTAGTCCATTTTCTATGAAAACTCGCACTTTTGGTTCGTCTTCTTTCATGTTTTGGCATTTTTGCCTATATTTTGTTGACCAAACCACAAATTCAACGGTCAAATGGAATGTTTTGAAAAATAAAAAAAAAGTATGGGCCAAAAAATAATTAAGCAAACCCCCCCCCCCCCCCCCCCCCCCTTCTCCCTTCTTCTTTCCTCTCTCTCATCTCCTCATTCTCTCCTCCTCCACCGCCACTATTAACATCACCATTAAAATCTCCAAAATTCCATATTCCCAAGTTCCTATTGTCTCCAAAGACTGACTCTTTCAAGATAAAGCTCTACTAGAAGTGAAGGTCCCCTGAAACATGTGAGATGAGGAAAGGAAGAAACTTCGGCCCTGTTTAGAAGCCCCTTTCAAAAGATGTTTTGAGAGTAAAATTGTGGGTCAACGGTCAAAATGTGTTGTGACACCCCAGCTCCACCACCCCACATACAAGGGATTGGTTTCACCAAATGCCTGCCTGGTTCGCAACAAGACTCAGAACTGGCAGAACATAATTAAAAAAAATTATTTATTATAATAAAGTAAAACTTACATAGCCCTATAATACATGAGTTATAAGAGTATGAGCCCATCTAAACAATCCCACCTTCTAGCCATATCCAAAATTTCCAAACTCTGTTGATCCTAGTGACCATAATCATTTTCGTACCAAAGATCTGTAATAAAATTTTGAAAACAAAAAATAGGAAAACAGGAAAATGGAATGAGCCCTTGCCCAGTGATAGTACACCGTTTTCGCAAACATTTACCGAGTTGCAAATATTACCCATGCATACAATTCAAGCATATCTTAACATATAGCATTCATGACTCACGCAGGATTCAGAGAACATATAATGAGAATAAATGGCAAACGTTTAAAGGTCGATATGAATAGTAAACGAATTAACCAGTTCATCTCGCGGGCATATCATATCATTTCATATCATAACATATCATATCGATATCGTCAACCACTTCCCAAATGATCATATATGGGCCTCGGTAAATCGGTACTGATTTCAAAATCAGGAACGCAGATGATCCAGACGACCAAGCCCTTTGGTTGCTCGTGGCATCAAATCGCACCAAATAATGGATCCGACACAACTATGCTCAAATAACAGATTCAGTGCACAAAGAAAGTACAACTGACCATAACAAATACATATGCGTTCCAGCCCGTAAGTAAACACAACTGGCAATTTAAAAATAAAAAAGTATTTCAAGCATTTTTAATAAATATTTCAAAATATGTCACAAAAAAGATTCAGTGCAGTTCAATTATTAATTGCATTAAAACGGAATCCATTTTATGTGGTCAACTCACCTCGGTCCAAAGATCTAAGCTCACGTACTAGCTATTTAACCGATTGGCATATATTTCAGGTTTCGGCAATTCAGTACTATTTCTATCTAATAAAATTCTAATTTCTAACTTATTCTATAATGTTAACTAATAAGGGCATAATGGTAATTTACTTATTTTTGTTATTTAAACATATATATTTTAGAAATAAGTATCTAATCTAATCTTGAAAATAACTATGAAACGTAATAACTATAACTTTATGCCAAAAAACTAAAATTTAAAGAATTTCTAAACATTATTTCTAAGTTATTTCATACATAGTCCAAAATTTGTACGAAACTTATAAAAATTATAACTTAAGAAAATACAAGTGCAAAAATCCTTAAAATACTCGTTAAAATAATTTTAACAAGATTTTATAAAAGGATTTATCAAAAAACTATTAAAAGGAAACGAAATTGCGGAAAATCAATTTTCCTGTTTTGGATTGGTTTTACCATAGGGTAAATCAGTCAAAACCGATGAAAAATTCCCAGAAAACTCTGGATCGATTTTTCCCAATTTTGGATATGTTAAAACTAGTCCAATATTTGCAAAATAGTCCCTGATAAATTTTGAATTTCTAAAATTTTGAAAACCATTTTACTAATCGGTTTTACCCGTTTACAAATGAGTATAACCGATTGTTTCTGGGCTAGGATCAGTTTTTCCCGATTCTTTATCGGTAAAAACCGATACATCCCAGATTTCTTGTTCTCCATCGAAGCTTCGGGTTTTCCAACAAAAGTGCATCTAGTTCCGTTTTCTTCAATTCTTTTGCCAACAACCACTTCTACACTACTCCTAGAACATGTTTAACATTTCAAAACATTTTTCTAACGTCCAAATTTTCAAGAACAAATTAAATCCTAAGAAAACTTTATAAATTCTAAAAATCAAGATTTTTGCATTATAATTGCACTTCCTAACGTAAAACTCTTGCCTCTTATGATTGCTACGCTTCTTAGCTGAGTTTCCCTGGATTGGAATGGAGTTTCCACGTCAAGAGCTTGCTCCTTCTTCTTCTTCCTAGCTTTTCTTCCTATTTCTAAGTTGAGAGAATTTCTTCAAAGTTTTGGCATGAAATTTGCACAAATGGAGGTTTAGGAAGGAAGGGATGAGGTATTTATAGAGGTAGGGGTCATATAGGACAGAGGCAAGGGGCCCATGCCTATGGCTTGGGTGGCAAGCCTTAAATTTTATCTTCTGGCAACGAATCAATTTTACCCAATTAGGGAATCAGTACAATCGATTACAATCAGTTTTTCCCGACCAAGGATCGGTTAAAACCGATCAAAAAGGCAGTAAAACATTTTTTATTAATTTACCAATAGGTTTTACAGATTGGTTAAAAAGCCAAAATCATTTCACTAAATTCTATCTGCAATGAATCGGTTTTACCCGATTAGGAATCGGTCAAAACCAATTCCATGAATTCTTATCCGATGGCCAATCGGTTTTACCCGATTGGAATTGGGTAAAACCAATTGTCCAATCAGTTTTCCCTTTTTCCAAGTGGTTAAAACCATTTATAGGTGGTGAGAAACTTTCATTTTTACTGTTCAAAGCAGTGCAATCGGTTTTACCCAATTTGGGACTGGGTAAAATCGATTTTCCTATTTTTCTATTATTTTTCATTTATTTTATAATTTTCTTATCTTCTAATTCCTATTTCAAAAATTCCGTAAATCCCTAAATCATAATATTCTTAAACACATGTTATAACATGAATTTTAGAATCAAAGTTATCAACTAACTCACATAATTAAAGATTTGAAATTAAAATAAAGAAATTCCTTTTGAAATAAAAGATCCGAGGACTTTTGTAAAATTTTCTTAAAGAAATAATTTTTAAACAAAGATTCTTTTAAAGGAAATTATTTTAAATAATCATAAAATATTTATAAATACCTCAATATATTTTCGAGGTGAATTTTAAAATATTAAAATTTTACGGGGTTTCACCTGTGTTTGGAATCAATTTTGAGTTTTGCTATCTTAAATGTATTTTGAAAGCATGTTTGGTATGTGTTTTGAGATGTAATCAAAATAACCCAAAAACACATTTCAACAACTTCTTTAAAAAAAGAAAAAAAAGAAGCCTTCTTCTTATCTTCCTTATTCTTCCATGGCCGACTATCTTCCACAACGCCCCCCCCCCCCCCCCCCCCCCCCCCCCAACACCACATTTCCTTTTCTTTTTTCTCGCTTTTCTCTATTTCTTTCCTTTCTCCCTGCACTCACATGACACTGTTCTCTTCTTTTTATTTCTTTCTGTACTCTACCACGACCTCTATTTCCTTCTCCCCTCTCTCTTTTACTTCCTTCTCTTAGCCACTCAACCAAGCTTTTGGGAGAAGAAGGTGGGGTCTAAAAATGGGAGGTAGTGGCGATGGTTGATCTAGAAATGGCCGGCAGTGGCGGATCTAGAAATGGGCGGTGGTAGATCTAGAAATGGGCGGCGATGGTGGTGTATCCAAAAAAGGGTGGTGGTGGTGGTGGATCTAGCCATGGGCGGTGGTGACGGGGGTGGATATGGAAATAGGTGGCGGTGGATCTGGTAATGGTCGATGGTGGTGGAGGATGGAAATTGGTTTTTATAATGATTACATAAAATTAAAAAAGAGAAATACAAAAATATAATACCAAATATCATCTCAAATCAAATTTTAACATGCATTTCAAAATATATTTCATGATAGGATAACAAACAACATGTCATAGCTTAAAACATATTTTAAAATAAATCTTGGAATAACCTTCCAAACAAGGCCTTCGTGTCACCTTGTTAATTTATGACTCTTTTTCTTGATTATTTTACCTTATTTTGAAGCCATTGATTCGGCCTAAATTATCGTAGGCCATAAACGGGGCTTGAAGGACATGACAGCACACTACATGCAACAGAGGAAGCTGTTTGTTGCCAGGATGAGTACTACGACAGAGGCAAGAATGTCACCGTCCCTTCCCTTGTTTCCAAGAATCGGCGGCAAAGGAATGTAAACATTGTGTCACAAGCTTGGAAAGAAGCCATGTTTTCAGATCCCAAGAATCACAATGGCGATTGGAAAGGATCAGGTGTGTGTGTAGAACCCAAAATAATAAAACCACAAATCAAACAAATCAAAGCTATGGAAAATCACCAAACAAACAAGTCACAGTGGCCAAACTAATCCAATCAAATCAAATTATAGCAAACTGCATTCACAGCACGCCGATCGAGGAAGAAACAAAACTCAGATCAAGCAAATATAGAGGAAGTCATGCACGGAAATCGAAGAATGAAAGACTTCAAATTCTTGAATCTTAACTCAAGCACCGACTTAACCAAATTGAACAAAGCTATAATGTTTTAATGAAAACAAATTGAATTAAAACATATAAAGCGACATTCTGGAAATGGCAACTTCGTCTTCCCCTCAAGAAAAAAAAATAGAGAAGAGAAAGAAAAATGAAGTGGTCGGTGTGAAATAAGAAGCTCACCGACGAGAGGAAGGAAGAAGAAGAAAATATGGTAGTGGTTGGGAAAAGTGGAAGGAAGAAGAAAGAATTCAACGAAAAATTACACTTTTGATCCTAATATTTTTAAGATTGTATTTTGCTCCTAGATGACTAGTAAAACAAGTGATTGCCAGTAATGGGGACCAAAAATACGAGTTTTAATAGAAGAGGGACCAAAAGTGTAACGAGGATAAAGAAGATGGACTGAAAGTGTAATGAGAATAAAAAAGAGAGACCAAAGTGCAATTTTCCTCATTTCTGAATTTTTTCCTTTCCTACCAGAATTTATTGTATTCAAACATGTACATGATAATGGTAGAGATAGATTCCAAATTATTAACCATAACAGCTTCAATGAACATCGTCATCGTCCCAAACTATTGTGCGTTTTTTGGGTGCATTTTTGTCATTTCAAAGACAAAAACACGCGTCTCTTTTATACTTCAAACATGCGGCATCTCTTCTACATTTTCTAGTTTTTCTCCCTATTATAAAAATTTTGTAATATCGAGCCTGGCTTTATTCGGTCTGTTTTCATATTATTCTGATAGAAATTAGGGCATCACTCTACCTTCTCCTCAATCGCTCATCCCTCTCTTTTCTTTTGATTCTCTTCGAGCTTCTTAAGCAATAGTCACCCAGGGGAAAGCCAGAGATCTCACTATTAACTTGATCACTTTCCTTGTCAAGCTCATCCATTGCAGGTAATGTTTCCCTTTATTTTATTTTATTTTTCTAATTCTTGCTAATACTTTTTCTCTATATGATGCATGATGCCACGGGCTCTGATTTCTCAACTTTCGTAATCATAACATCCCTTTGAATCCTCAATCGTCACCAACCCTTGTAATCGGTGAAATGATGTGGTTAATTCAAGTAAGAGATCTTTTTAGGGTGATTTTCATGTGGTTGAGAGGGATCGGCGTTTGAAATTGGATACCAATTTCACTCATTTTATATTTCTTTCTACTTTTGAAATTTTGCAATAAGTGTTGAAATGATCTTTTATTAAAGTTAAACATTCAGTATTTTTCATTGGTGGGTACCACGTTAGTGAAAAAATATTCAAACTTTACTATATATTTATTTTTTATAAAACAAATTGTGAATGAAATTGATTTTGAACCGACTATTATGCCTAGTAATTCCCTTAATGGGATTTCAAAGGGATGAGCACAACTGCAAAGAAGAATTTTGACCCATTAGTTCCTTAGTATTAAATTTCAACAACCCTTAAAATGATTTCTTTAGGATTAATCACATTTAATTCTTGAAGTTTTGTTATAACAAAGCGGCCTTGATTATGTTTTCTTGACCAAGTACTCTCTTTAGGATGTGACCTATGTCCTCTCTTCTTCCTCCAATAAATGGTTATTTAAATTCTTAGCAAACCGATCAAGCATATGAAATTTGAGTGGTATCCAGGTGGAGCAACCTAGATGGAATATAGGAGAGGAAGAGGGGTGGAGAAAATCCATCTAGATCTTTTTCTTGTCCTGTGTTCCTCACATGCAACATGTGTTGCAACCATGTGATGCCATTATTCTTTTCTTTGACCTGATACACTGAGCCATTGCCTTTCTCTATCCTTTGATGCCATAGCTGATGTAAAATGTATTTGTTGGCTTTAAAGGGAGAGCATAAGATTGTTGACATGCTCATAATAATCATAAAACTTTGGTATGATTTTTTGATTATGAAGTGTTGTTAATTGATTACTGTTAGTATGCACCAATTTATTTTATTTTTTATTTTACAAAAAAATAAAAAATAAAAAGAGGAGAGGAGATTTTGACAATCCGGCCACTTCTGATGATTAGCTTAATTTAAACTAAAATCAATACTTTGGTAATACGGTTACTGCAGTTTTGATCTTGCTAGACATATTTGACTTTCATTTCTCAGTGTTTGTGCATGTTTGTAACTGGGGGTTCTTAGTGTTTGTGCAAGTTTGTAACTGGGGGTCCTCAGTGTTTGTGCCAGTTTGTAACTGGGGGTTCTCAGTGTTTGTGCAAGTTTGGTTTTGATATTATTATATCTTACTATATGTATTTACTTTATTTGCCATTTGGATGTATGTTGTAGCAAATTCTTTGTGTTGCATGGTAATAAATAATATGCACTTCAAAACCCATTTGGTATGAAATTTTATAATTATTTCACTGTTAATTGGTACATCTTTTGACAAGTATTGTAGCTTGTTCATTATTATATTTTGGTCCGATTTCTCATTCTTTGAATATATACTAACAATTAGTGAATAAAGTTTCAAACTATGCCACTGATAAGTCCGATTATAGGATTTGATTTTGTCCCACATTCTAGTAACTTTTTCATTAAGTGGCATACTTAATATTATAAACTATTTCTCATATAGCATAGTATTTTCACTTGCAATTTGTTCATTATAATATTGAACTCTATTTTTTTATTATAGAATATTAAGAGTGACTCTGCTTCATTTCATTCAACATTTAGTTTTAGGTAGTGTCTGATGTGTATTTAGAGAATGATTTAATTATGTATTTGTACTTTGATGGTTTGAAAAAGCAAAAAAAAAAAATCAATGTTTTCTATTACCTTATCTTCTGAGGCTTTAAATTTCCTCAATTGTGATGATTAGATATGTTAAAGTGTGCAACTTCTAGGCAGTATAGATGACTACTTATTTTTCTCCCAAAACAAATGGACTTTTTTTTTTTTTTTCAAACTTTGCTCATCGACTTTTGTATTTTCTACTGTTTGGAACCTATTTTCCTGCTCATTAATGAGTTTTTATCCTTAATGATTGGCTTAAAATAAAACAGAAGATTGGAAGATTTAAAAAAATAAGAGATAATTTTCACCAAATTAAATGTTTATGATAATTAGAGATATTATTTTGTATAATAGTTCAAAAAAATGCTTTAATATACTCTATTTGGTGATGAATACTAATAATTAATTTGTATCCAGGAGGCTTCATTTTTGTTCGATGTGCAGATACTTCAACTCATGGCAAAGTAAGAGCTTCTCGGCTTGTTCTCTCTAACACATGAACATATGGTTAGTGCCTACTTGAAGTCAATAGACACTCAAAAATATTTGAACAAGGTTCATTTCTCATCAAGGTTTGAACTTCTTTATAGAAATAAATTATTGTTATAATGCAAATAGTTCATTTTGGGGGAGGGGGGTGGGGGAAGAGGTTGGAGTGGTGCAAAAATAATAATTATTATTATACATCCCAAGACTTTTTCAAAATTTATTTAAGCAGATAAAAATTTCATCCATTTAAAGGGAATTTTTGGAAAAGGTAATATAAACTTTGTTGGTGAAGCTTTATGATTATACCTAGACTCAGTTTTAGTATAAATTTCTAAAATTATCTTATACTGATTTAATGTTAGATTATTCCATCATACAGTGTTCATATATATGATTATGGTGTGCTAAGGAATTATGTGCCTTCAGATATACTTTCACATGTATTACTTGTAGATATATTTTATTTACTTTGGTGACAAGTGACAACATGTAGGCCCTGTTTGGTAAAGAGACTCAAACCATGATTTGAATTTTATTTTGATTTTATAATATTAAAATTGCATTGAAAATGTAAAAAGGTGTGTTAGAAATGTAAAAAGATTTATTGGAAATGTAAAAAGGCTTATTTGGAATGACGAAAAACTATTATAAAATCAAAATGAGACTCAAACAATGGTTTGAGTCTCTTTACCAAACATGGCCATAGATTAAATGTAATTATTAAAGAGATACATTCTAACTGTGCTAAAGTAATTTTCTTAATAATTTAGAACTTCATACCAAGTTTTCATTGAATTGAGGTTGTCATTCATCATTGTTTTTACTTGGCTTTTGACTCATTACAGTCAGATTGTCACTTATCATTGTCAAAAAAGTTATATATATTTGTGAAATATATGACCATGTGAAAGACATATTTGTGTCACCATTTTTTAGATCAGTTAGTTAATGTGTGCAACACGTAGCAACATGTTTAAAAGTATTCTTAGAAATAGTTGTTCCTTATAAATCATATTTCTACTATTTAAAATGTTTGTTACGCTTTGAGGAATGACGTTGGCCTGCATCTGTGATGAACCCAGATTCTTCAAAAAGAATTAGTTCTGTGGTTGCAAATTAATTAAGGTGCTAAATGGAGTTGATGAGTTTTATTAATCTAATTAAGGTTTGATATGGCTGATTTCCTTTTTCTGAATTTATTTTGGCCATTGTAAATGAAGATATATTCACATCAAGTGTAAATGAACTAGCACATTAAATTATCTTGAAAAGAGGTTGCCCTTGCTATTGGCCAGAGAAGCCTAGTTGATGCAAGTAGATTTCGCGGTGCAGAGAATTGCATAGTAAAGCTAATTTTGAGATCATTAGTATGCTTTCTGAGATTTGAATTTACCCAAGTCCAAGAGAGGGCAATTAGATTCTTAAAGCTATGAACCAAGTAAAGAAAATAAATTGAAACACTTAGAAAAATCAAGATGAGAAATAACTTTATTTTTTGCAATTTGAAGAATAATAGAAAACAATTAACAGATAACTGACAAAAGTTAATTCAATGGAGAATTCTAAAGTAAAGGAATAAATATCACCTAGAATTTAATACTCTAAAATTTTCTTATGTATTTATGAGGGTTGAACATTTATTTGTAGATATTGGGAAGTCCTAAAACTACAAGGAAGTTAGATGAAAAATAAATTTGTGAAACTAATCTTTCAAGGAATGGAAATTGCTCATGAAAGTACTCTTAGGACTTTGGTTATTGATATTCCTTTTTAAGAAAGGAAACCAAAAATTAAAATACAAATAAAAATAATTATATTCCTAACGGAAAACATGCAATAAATCATTTTGGGAAACTACTAGAAAAGAAATAAAACAAGAAAAGAAAAATGAAGGCTAAAAAATGTGTAACCCTACACAGATTTCCCAAAACTAGCTCAAACTCTCAGTTGGATGAGCTCACTTGTTCACTTTAATCCTTGTTTAACTTGAACTAGTTTGATGTTCCACTTGTGTTCACACGTTGCTTTATGTAGACTTCACTTCTAAAGTAGGTAGAACCTTCCAAAGCTTTCTAAAACCTAAAATCTGTCAAATTGTTCTAAAACCAAGAAAATTATGAAAAATCAAAATTTTTCTAGAAAAACAAGATCTATAAAATAAAAAATAAAAAATAAAAAAAGAAAAGAAAAGTAAACAAATAAAAGCCATTTTATTGAAAAATCAAGAAAATCAAGAACTTCAAGATTTCAACCAAGTTTTTCATGAAACTTCTCCATCTTCGAGAAGCAAGCAATCATCATTCTAGAATCTTCAAAAACTTATAGAAATCTCCAAGAACCTTCTGATTTTATCCTTACTCATCAAGAATGGTAAATTAAGCTCAATTCCTCTCTTGGCCCTTGATTTGGCCATGTGCCTAGAAGCTCATCTTTGGATCCAAGGGTTTAGAGACTGTCTCTTGGAAGTGACCCTTCTTTGATAACCCTTGTACAATTCATCTGAGTTTGGGTTTACCTTTGTTGTTTCTTTGTAACCCAAAACCTTAGTTTAAACAACATTTGCTTCACCTAGAAACCTTTTAACTTGATCTTTAGCTTTCATAAAACCACAACTTGAACTTGTCCCAAGTTTGTTTATGGATGACCTCATCAATTCCGCTGTGGTATTTTTGTTGAGTATGTTCTCGACAAGTGGTTTACAAATTCTGATGGTAGTTTTCCTAACATGTTTTTGAGAAAAACAAATACTTCTCACACACTTATAAAAAACATAAACTAATTGTTTTAGTTAGATAAGTAGGAAATGGGAGCAAGAAGAACAAAAGAGTTTTAAGTAAGACCTAAGTCCATGTTTGATTAGGCAAAAGGTTAGAAGTCCTAGAAATTGGTACTTTAAGAAAATCCTAACTTATAGCTAAGTTAAGTGGTGTGAAACCCTAGCCTATAGATGGGTACTTTGAGAAAATCCTAGCTTCAATTGCACCTTTAAGAAATTCTTAATAGTGGATTGGAGAATTCCTATGATGGTGAACTTAAGACAGTGGATTAGCATTTCAATGAGAAATTCAAACACTATAATTCATTGTGTTTTGTCTCCCTTTTAAATATGGATGCAGTTATTTGCACACAATATGTGCAAATAATTGTGCACATAAAGTGAAAAAAGTGGGCCCAAATATTTTAGTTCCTTATATAACCTTGAGTATAATGACACATAGATTGTATTTGCCCCCACCTTCTCTTTCCTACTTGGCAATACAGATAATTTTTCATCCCTTCTCTATCCTATCTTTCTCCTCTTTTCTTTTCTTTTTTCCGGTATTTTCTCCCTCCCCTCTCCTTCTCACACTCTTTCTTCTTCACTTTTCTTTCTTTCTCTTATATAACTTACCTCATACAAATCATCTCAATAGATTAGAGTATTTATTTAGTAATTTTAAAAAATAATATCACTTATATATTTATTATGATAAAAATATTAATTAATTAATTATTTTCAGATAATAAATAAAAATTATATATAATAGTATTAGTGTAATATAATATGTTTTTTAAATTAAAATTTAAAAAACATTTCAAATTCTATTTATAAATTTTTTATCCGCTTCAAATGATATTACTTGATTTCAATTTTAACTTATAATTTTTATAATTTTCACCTCAATATTCATTTTTATAATTTTAAGAGAGAGTTATTTTACAAGAAATATTTAGTTTTATATATAATCTATAATATATATAATAAAAACATATATAGTTTTAAATAATTTCAATCTAAAATTTATATTATTTATTATATATAAACGTATCTTACCATATTATACGCTTATCGTAAATCTAATAATGGAAAAAATGAAAATTGCATCCCTAATTTTACTTAAAAATTGAAAATTGACCCCAAGTAATCTCAACCTTTTTTATAATTGAATTCTTCTATACTAGTAGTTTTGGTGCACTCATCAAATTATCTACAAACTAAAATAGAGTGACGATTTTTACATCGTAGCTTTCTAATAGAGGGAAAAATATATGTTGCGTTCGCAAATTTACTTAAAAATTTTAAATTGACCCTAAATAATCTGAAGTTTTTATTTAGTTAAGTCATTCTATACTCATAGTCATAGTTATAGTAAAATTATCAAATTATCCACAAATGAATAGTTTGATTTCTATGTTTACTGAACGTACCTAGTGAGAAAACATGACATTTGCATCCCTTATTTTACTTCAAAATTACTAATTGATCCCTAATAGTATCAAGTTTTTCTTAATTGAGTTTTTCTATACTAATAGGTTTGGAAAATCATCAAATTATCCATGAATTCACATAAAATGACAATTTCTATGTTGTACTTAATGTAATTAGTAAGCAAAAATGACAGGTGTATTCTATATTATACTTAAAAACTGCAAGTTAATCCCGAATAGTGAGAACACTCACCTTATTGAGAGCACTCACCTTATTACTCATTTAAAATTTTTAACCCCCTTAGTGAGAACACTCACCTTATTCCATAGATGCTAGCTTACAAGTATCCAAATAATCTGCACTGAATTCAAGTCTCAAGGTTTAGAATTTATTATTAAGTCTAGATTTCTATATGTTTTTGCCTTTGAATCCTTGTGTTTCTAGTCATTTAATGAACCTTAATTAATTATCAATGAAAGTGTTTACAGTTGTGAAAGAAGTTGTAAGTACTGTAGTTTGAATCTTCAAAAATTCATGCTTTTAGGGAAGGATAGATTTTACCCGCTCCAATAGAGGTAATACCCGCTGAAAACCTTGTTTCAGCTTCGAATAGCTGTTTTACCTACTATTAGAGTGGCAATAACCGCTTAAAATTCTATTTCAGCATCAAAGAGCGGTTTTACCCACACTTCAGAGCGGTAATAACCGTACTTCGTGCTTTTCAGGTTCAATGTGTGGTTTTTCCTACAAAAAGAGCGGTATACTGCTCGAAAAATTATCTCAGGTCCAATACTCTTTTTTTCCCACACTTTGGGAGGCAATAACCAATTTTCTTCAGCCAAGAAATTTGATTTTACCACTATTGTATCGGTTATAACCGGTTATGCCCAGATTTAGTTTTCCAAAACTTCTAGCTACGGGTTTTTAATCAAAAAAACTTCAAAACATGTTTTCTTTGGTACATTTTGTTCAAAATCAATCATATAATGTTCCTATAACATTTATATCAATCCATAACACATTTACAACACCTAGAATCAAATATGAGATCAAAACTTAAGAAAATTCAAAATTCTAAAATTTCAACTTCTATGCATCGTAAAGCAATTTAAGCTTGCCTCTATGTTCCTGAAGTTGCTAGGATTAGTTTCCATGGTTTAGAATCAAAATCCAAGCTCCAAATCTTCCTTTTCCTAATTTTCTTTCTTTCTCTTTTCTTTCTACTTTCTACTTTCTCTTGGTTGTTTCTTCTTCATTCTGTGTTAATGATTGACCAAGGGCGTTTTTATACGTCTGTAGGGTCACTTGATAAGACAAAATCACAGGGCTATAGACCCCTAGGGTCGTAGCCCGACTTTGGAATTCGGGAAAAATATATTTTTTTCATCTCCAGGTAGCGATCGGTTTTAACCGCTCAAAGTCAGGTAAAAACCACTCTGACTTTGGTCAATCTGGCAAAGTGCGGTTATAACCGCTCTTAAAGTGGTCAAATATTTTTTTTACAATTTTAAGGCGGTTTGATTGGTTTTAATAGTTCTAATAGCGGTAAAAACCGCTATTTGCCTATTTTTCATATTTTTCATTTATTTTCATTTCATAAATTTCAAAATTAAACTAATGTATCTATTTCAATACACCATTAAGCACAATCTTAGACTTAAAAAAATATCTTAATTCTAAATTAAAAATCAAAACATTATAATTTGAAAATTTAAGATTTCCTAATCAAAATTCTCAAGAAAAATTATACAACTTTATAATCATACTTAATTAAGTTGAAGAAAACATTTATATGAATTATAAAGAAAAGTATTATGGGGTCTTACACCCAAGCTTCAAAAGATGGGTAATCATCCCCTCCTAGTCTCTAACACTCAAGTAACACTCTAAAGGTTCATTTCACATATTTACATGCCAAATTAGCTAGTTAAGCTTAGAATTGAGTGATTTAGAAAGAAACTTTTGTGCTCAACTTTTGCATTTCAATTGTACACTGCATTGTGGAGATTGTCATCTTTGTAAACACATTGAGGGAAGTCCTAAACACTTTACAAGTGTTGTAGGCACATTGTATGTGAGGCAAAGTCCTAATCTCTTTTTTAAGAGTTAGGCAAGAAGAAAGAGGGAGCAAGAAGAGAAAAAGAGACCCAACTCAAAGGTTGAGTATCGGCAAATGTACAAGTCCTAACTTTAGGTAAGTTGGGCATTTGGGGTTAAAATCCTAGCTAAGAGTTTGGATTAGATAAAGGGTAAAGATCCTAACTTAGAGCTAAGTTAGACATTTGTCAAAGTTTTAATCTAGAGTTTGATTAAGCAAAAGTCCTAGTTGCTAGGCAAGGGAAGTCTTGAGTAAGTCCTAAGGCCTTGAGAAGGTTTAGGTAAAAGATCCATTGCTAGTATTAGGTAAGGAAGTCCTAGTCTAGAGCTATATTAAGCAAAGAAAAAAAGTCTTAAGATTAAGATCTTAATCTTGCAAGTGTAAGGGATTGAAACACTCATTTTTAAGTATTTCCTAAAGTTGATTAGGAAATCTCAAGTTGTAGAACTTGGGAAGTAGACTAGGATTTAAGGGGAATCCGAACCTCTATAAATTTGGTGTGTCTTGCTTGCAAATCACTCATCACACACTTCACCATTGTCAAAGACAAGTTTTAAATTGGCATAGAACCTAATTCATCCCCTTCCCCTCTTAAGTTCATCTTAGATTGCATTCATTGTAAAAGGGATTTTCAAAAAGGGTGCTAACTTTTTTTAATTATTACTATTGGTATATAATTATATTTAATATTTTAATTATTTTGTGAATAACTTATCTTATCCATCCTTAATTTTTAATAACTAATGACTATACATTATATGACTTACAATTATCAAAGAATAATTTTAAAAAACCGTTCCATTAGAAGAGTCCACTTTGTTGAACTAAACAATACAACAAAGTGGACTCTTCTAATGGAGCAGAGGGAGTAATAGTTTTCTACAAACTCTTTCTTTTTTTCTTTTAGATAATCCAAAAATTCAACACAAAATATTTTGCAAATTAAATTGAACATGATCAATAAAATAAAATTTTTATGGATTTGTTTGTCCCACCCTACCCTTTTTAGAATTAAAAAAAAAAAGATAGTCCAAAATTTTTTTTTTCATAGAAAAGGTCTAAAATAAATTATATAATGAGAGAAAAATAAAATAATGTACCTACATTTAGGGTGTGAAACACCTTAATTGATCCAAGACTTTTCGATCTTTAAAAATTGGTGTGAAAAAATATTATATTAAACACTAACATTAGTATTTGAAACTAATAAAAAAAAAATTTTAAATAGAAACAATAATTTTTTTTTTGTAGATAATGTAAATAGGTATAGTTTTGTAATAACAGAATAAACTCATGTGTCAACTCAATCACTCAATGCCAAAAGTGAAAGAAAAAAAAAATTAATAGAATGATTTACCTTTTGCTTTTCTTAAAACTTAGTTGTTTGAATATTAAGTTAATCTTTCAATGATTCAAGTAGACGTAATATTAATATTTATTTTGATTAGGAAATAATTTGCTTCACTCATACAAATTAATGGCGCTGTTATTGCTAGGGCAAAAAATAGCAGCCAGAGCATTATTTTATCTCTCATTCTAAAGTACCCCAATTATTTTTAGGGCGTATTTTTTTCTTTCTCGCCCCTTCTGCTGCACCCTCTGTTCCCGTGAGTCTCTTCTTCTTCGGTTCTTCCCCACCACTGCGGGCCATTCCTTTTCACTCAACCACGGCTACAATTTCGGGATTGCGAAATAACAACTTCAACGAAGATAATTATGCCGCTACAATATTTCCTCTACTGCCACGAAATTATCATCATCAAACTAATCCGCAGAACTCAATGAATGCTGAAAGATGACCCCACTCGATACTTCTGGTGATTCCAAAAGTATTTCACATGTTTTGAATGTCTCCACAATGGCGTGATTTCTGATTTCCTTGATTGCAAGCTGTTGGAAATCAACTTATCAATGTTTGGGTATTGGTGCCATTTTGACGAATTCTTGAAATTGCATTTAAAAGATTGGTTGTGTTATTGTTATGTGTTTGATGTGAGCACTTCGAAGAAGAACTCGCGGATGGGGAAAGTTGCCAAGGAAGGTCGACACTTGTTGAACTCGAACTTGCTCTTTCAAAAACTCGAAAACCCCTTAATAATTTAAGCGAGAATTACTCTATTTTAATCTTAAACTATCTGGATTTTTAGAGGTTGAATTAAAAGATATCTAGGCGGTGCAAGAAACCTAAATTCTTCCAGATTCGGAACTTATACAATTAATCAAGCAATTGAAAAATACATAAGTTTAATAAATAAAATATGGAGAATTCTTAAAGAAGGATTAACCTCACAATAAAATATGAAGACTCGAATTGAAAGCAGACGCGGCGGAAAAACGAAAATTCTCCCATTAAAGAGGTTTTAGACTCTCCTATTTATAGGAGAAGGAGGAAACCAACAATTCTATCTAGAATTGGAAAAGGAAAACAACTAGAAGTGAAAACCAATGAGAGTTGAAAATCAATTACAAACCAAAACTCAAAAGGATCATGAGAATTGATAGAAGTAGTTTTTGGTTGTGACATTGGGGTTGTCACCCGAAAATATACTTAAAATTATTCAAAGAAAAAGGAAGCTCAATTCGGTATCTTTTACTTAAGAAAATCCAAAATTGAGTTGGAAAATAAAACAAGAAATCCTATTCGAATTACTACTAGAATAAGTTAAGTTGTAAACAGTTTGAATGCTTAACTTATTCTACAATTATAAGTGAAAAAGGAATTGGAAAACATGCATAAACCAAATCCTCTTCGGATACAACTGGAACCTACGATGATCGTAGGCTTTTGCTCTTGCGGGTCGCGAATCCATTCGTTGCGGGCTGCCTGCGATTTAGAGGCCCTACGATGAGGGTAACGAATCGCTGCTGGCCTTTAAATTTTATGGGCTAGTGTGTGAAGCTTGTGTGATGATGGATTGGACCATGTGGTTGATGATGGCGTACGATTAGGAGATAGTAGGTTCCTTGAAGTCCACATACTTCAAGAAACAATCCGCTCTGAAACTGGGCTTTGAGTTGGATCACTTATATCATCATTATGCTCAGTGATCACTACTCTGCTGCCCTCGGCTTGTGAGCTCTGCAAAATGTTGTTTCCTTCCGGCCTCCTTGGAACATGGATTCATGGTAGCTAAGGATGACCTCATTAGTGTCCTTTCACAGTTTTTGGTGGACAAAAAACATGGATGTAACAATTACGCCAGGTGCCAAGAAAGGGCTGCCTTCTTTTCATAGATTTATGGTATCCTCCATAGAATATAAAAACAAGAAATTAAGGAGATTAGTTTTCTTAAAGAAAAGAGTGGATTCTTTCGTATTTGTTCATCATTCTTGGAATCATCATCATCGACCTTTTATTATTCATAGGCAATAATCCCCTTATGAAACTAATGTGCAATAATCCAAGGAGGTAAACGATGTAATTGCCTAGGAATAATAAATGGCCGATGATGATGATGATTTCGGGCATGATGATAATTTTGTGGATGCTGAACTAGAGTTCTGCGGATCAGTTAGATGATGATGAGTGAGAAGGAGTGGTCAGCGCAGCAGCGGTGGAGAAGAAGAAGCGCAGAGGGAGGAGAATGAAAAAGAAAGGAGATAAGCCTAGGAAGAATAATGCGCATTTCAGGAAAAGCACTAAAATAGTGCTCTGGCTATTATTTTTGCTCTGACAATATTAGCAGCCCAGATTAATAGTTATACATATATGTATATGAAAATTTTATTTTATATCAATATTTTTGAGTAACAAACTTTGTAAAATTCACTAAAACAAAAAAAAATAATTTTGAACTCTAAGGGATAGTGATTTATTATTCCAAATTATTTTGGTTATATTTTATTATTTTTAATAGAAGAGTTATATTTAAAAAACTTTCTTATCTCGGTAAAAAAGATTTATATATTAATATTTTTTTATATCTTTACTAATATAATTACATGTATTTATTAACAGATGACATAAATTTTCTTGATTTTAACCAATGGTTCATATTAGTTTAGGGATAGTCCTTATGAGACCCCGTATCTCATAATCTAGTACCTGTTAAACTCAATAATATTTTGTAATAAGTTTATGTAAGATAGGATTTCTCGGCTTGATGATGTGTAATTTGTAAAATAGATTTAATAAGAAGTAGGAAACAACTACAAGAATAAATGATGAGAAACGAAACTTCACAATTCTAGTAAAGTGGACTAAAATTCGGTACTTAATAAATTATGATTGAAATGAAACTAATTAGATAAAGTAAAAGTGAATTGAACTTATTTGAGATTAAGTAATATGTGAAAAAGATTGATGTAGGATTTCATTGAAGATTTTCAATATTAATTTAGGTCAAAGTATGATTCTTAGAAGTTTGATGGTTTAAAAATAAAAAGAGTAAAGAAAAAAAATTTGAAATAGAAAAATTATAGAGAGGTGGTGGTGTTTAAACCGCCATAAGAAGAGAAAAATAAAAATAAAAAGAACAGATAGGAACAAACCATTCTGACCGCCTTAAGTTTTCTCTATCATTTTCTTCTGCCTTCGCAAACCGAAACAGAGCGAGCTTCACCACCATTGTTTTCTGCCTCTGTGAAGTCGTCCTCACCATCCTCTCCCTCTCGGCTTTAGCAAAGAAGAAGCCTAAACAGTTAGAACTCCATCTGAACAACAAGGTTCAAGAACCAAAATAGGGTACTTCTCTACAAACTTAGGAACCTATCTTTAAACAGGAAAGCAAGAAGATGGTGTCAAGGAATCCGAGGAGAAGGTTTAACTGGTGTGAAAAAGGGAGGAGCAACCATGGGTTGAATTAACCATGGTGAGGTTAAAGTTCTGTTTCTGAAAGGTAATCGTATCTAAACTTTCTTTAGGAGCTATAGTTTGTATAAATAATGCTTACCCTGTTACAAAACAAATCTTGAGATGACTACAATTATTTTAAAGGATGTTTTATAGTTAATTTAAAATTTTTTTGAATCTGAATATTCGATAGTTGAATTCTAAGATTAAAAGAAACTGAAATCTGAAGAATTCAGAAAGGAAGAAACAGGGGTGCTTCCATTTATTTTAATACTGTGAGTGATTTAAGTTCTAAGTCCAATTATCTAACTTTAAATGAATCATTGACGGTGCTTTGGTTGGATAATGCAAAACTGTACAGTTTAAGGAGTAAGCAATCTATGATTGTTCCATAACTTAGTTTCAGGTTGATTGCCTATAAGTTGCTTGTGAAATTGACTTAATGAAGTATAGCTTAAGCTAGATCAGAGGGTCTTTGACAGAAATAGATTATAAATTATCGTAGTTAGGATTTGAACTGAGATAGGAAAAGTTTTTAGCAATTAGGACCTTGTTGTTATTACATTGGGATAAAGGAAACTAACCGGAATTTAGAAAGCTCTCATCTTCAGTTTTGGATTATGTTTCCTCCAAAAAGTGCAGGACTTGAAGGGCTGTTTTAGCTCAGTTTTCTGTTGGTTTGAGAAGTAGAAATTCTACTGTTTCAAGGAAAATACTGCAGTTTTTGTTTCTGGTTTCAGTAAAATGTTAGGGGCTTAAAATTTTTTTTGCTAGTCGTTGGTTTGACAGAATCCTAGTGGAGTAACTTTAGAATTTTCCTGAAGTGAAATTTAAATGTAAAACTCAACTGGAATTGGAACTTTGTTGGGGGAAATGTTAAAACTACTGCTGATTTTTTTAAAGCTAATTTAGTTGGAGGTCTAAACATTTTCTTAGATGCTTTTGCCACTATAAATGATTTTGACAAATGAATTTGGGGGTGCTGGAATTAGGTTCCATGAATTATTAGAAACTGATCTTTGGTTTTCCCTTGCTGTAAAAGAAATGGAGACCTGATATATTATTTGTATGCAGTAGGCAGTTTGGTAGGAACCCTGAACAAAGCAAAGAAGAGAAGGTTCTTTATAAACTTATAGATGTTCATGCCGGTGTTGAGAAATGATTGAAACCACACATAGGATTACTGTTTTGCTTCTGGTTCCTACTGTTATGCTGCAGTTCTGATTCAATTTCTCACAGAATCCGCAGTTATTCGTATAGCTGAAACCTTAGAAGAAATAGAGAAGGAACATGGGAGTTTCCTTAATGTTTGTGGTTTGGCCTTTTATGCGATTGATCTGAAACTGTGTTAACTTGATACATTAAAGAAAAGTTTCCTTTCCCTTAATTATGTTATTCACTTTGTGTTCGATTGAAAACTGAAACAGTGTCCTCAAATTAACTAGTTTCAGATAGAACATAATTACGGAACTTTAAAGGGGTACTGGTTGAAGGCTTGTAGCTAAGCTAGAGGGTTCTACCCTAATCGATCATGAAGAATTATTTCCCAGGATTTAAAACCTTCTCTACACCCTTTCCAGAGCTCAAGCAACTCAACAAAATTCAAAGAAAAGTCAGGAAAATTTGAAGAAGCAAAGAAAACGAAGAAACCTCCACTGCCCTGTTTTGCGACTTACTGTACAGTACAAAGAATAGATCAGAATTCACTTATCCGGACTCATCTATTTAAGGTTGAGATATCTGTGAACTCCCCTTGGAGTTTAGTTTAATATTCAACTGGATTTGCGATTTTTAGAGTTTTGTGTAGAAAGTTACGCCCCAAACACCGCAACTGTGTCATATACTGGTTTGGCTAAAGTCAACTATAAAATCTAAGTGCTAGCTATATAACGTACATACCATCTTGTATATTAATTATTATTTTGAGTCCTGAGGCAATTAACTCATGAAGAATCCTCCCTCTCTGAACAGAGGTTTCTCTAAGGCTCAACTAAAACCCTCAACTCAACTTAATGGTTTTCTTTTTCTATTAAGATTCAGGGACTTCAAGCATGAAGAGAACTGGTGTTTTACAATGTACACCTAATTTTCTTCATTACCCAACTCATATACTTAGAGCATGACATTAGATTAATTTGATCTGTTTCTTGGTCTAAAATCATCTATCTAATTCGATGCTTAACAGGTTCTAAACAAAATATGAAGTACTAGAGTGTAAATAACTTATCACAATTAACACCACTATTATCTTGTTAGTGCAAAGTTTCACACATACAATACCCCCAATTAATCTACTTCTCATATAGGTACAGAGTTTCACACACCCATACATATGTAAAGGTAGTACGTATTTGACATTTACAAACTTAATCACATAATCAACTTTCAGGTTTCCATAAATGGAGTACAGAGATACGTATTTGTTGCATCCCATTGACCTACCTAAGTGAGGTTTAATTAGCTTATACACTAATGTAAATTATCCTATGTTTGCTAGTCTACCTAGACCACCTAAGATATTTCAATTTCAGAACCTATTAGTTCTGGTTTAGAGAATTACAATTCTCAACTTTTCTTTAATATCTCCTCTGTAAGTTAATAAGCACTAGCGTTTAGCAATTTTTAGGAATATCAACTAGATGCTTTCAAAATCACTAAGGTCCTAAAACTAGTAAGGATCAGTACCTCCAAATTAAATTACATTAGCTCAGTTTAAACCAATGTTTTTAGAAACGGACCGGAGCATGAACCGGCTAAGCAAAAGGTCACTGGGTGAACTGGGTCAAACCGGACAAAAAAATCGGATGATGTCATAAATACATTATATGTATAAATTATACTTATATAAAAATGTATAAAAACTATATATCCAATTCATTTTATTCTCGAAAATCTAAACCTAAAAGTGTGGAGTGGAATAGTATTTTAGATAATTAATTTGTTTTAGTATTTTATAATTTTTAGTTTTTCGTATTTATATTTCAATTTAGATTTAAACTTTGAAATTTTAGAAATTTAAATTTAAATTAGATACTATGTAAGTGAACTTCATGATCACTTTTGAAGTTTAATAATATTATGATAATAGAATATATTTAATATGTAACACACTCTTCACAAAATAACCTTTGGTCATTCTTAGAAGATTAAGTGTTCTATATCTCTTGTGGTTATGGGTTCAAACCCCACTTTCACATTTTTAAAGATTAAAAGGTGAGAATTGAAAAAAATTCGATTTTCATGAGTCAACCAGTTACCGGGCCAACCCCGGGTTTGACTGGGTTAACCTATTTATTGGAAAAGCGAGTTATGGCGTAAAATCGAACCGGCTTGGTGGCAGATTCCAGGTCTACCGGCCTGGCCGGTCCGGTTTTCATAACATTGGTTTAAACATCATTCAATCAATTTTAAACTATCCATTCTACATCAGATAATAAAGACTAATATACATGGCAAAAACAATTTTGTTTATCATGCTCAATCTATAAGAATTTATATGAAACTTAAAAGAATAATATTGTATATATTTCCATGTAAATGAGCACTAATTAATCATACCGGAATGAAGACAGATGAATCTTGGGTTAATTACTTTGATTTATACGGCCCTAATTCCTTTTTCTTCTAGAGTTGATCCTGTTCTGTTTCTTCAGCTTCTATCTCCTTCTCACTAATTTTGTCTAATACTCTCTCTCTCTCTCTCTCTCTCCATCTAAGATGGATCCCAACCGTCCGGTTGAAGCTACATTCGAAACCCAATTCGAAAGGGAATTCAGTGGTCTTCATACGCACATGGTCATTGCTCTTGACCGGATTTTGCAAGTACTCTATCATCATACTAATAACAGCAACATCATGCTAGTACGAGTCAGAATCCACTCTCCAATGATGATGATGTAACTTTGGAAAGATTCCAAAAGTTCCACCCACCTAAGTTTTAGGGAGACTTGAACTCAGATGTGACCGAATCTTGGTTGGAGGAAATTTCTGAGATTTTCAAAATCCTCTGATACTCTGATGAACGCAAAGTGAGCTTTGTCAGCTTTTTATTGACCGGAGCTACATCTGCTTGGTGGGATCTGATCGAAGCTAAATGGGCAAAGTAACACACCGTTCAAACTTGGAAAAAAATGTCTCGTTGAATTCAACAACATTTCCTTCATTGGTTCAAGACTCTCGGGTAGAGGAAATTTTGTGACTGCACCAAGGGAATCGGACTGTAGCATAATGTGTGGCCCAATTTGATCGACTTGCTACTTTTGTTCATTAGTCTCTACGGATGGAAGCCAAAGGCCCGCTTTATTCAATGATTAAACTTTGAACTGAAAGCTGGACTTGCCTCTGCCAAGAAATCTTCTTACTTGAGTGCGGTGGATATTGCCCAGCGACTTAAACATATCAAGAATGAGTGGCAATAAGCACAAAACCGATGAGCTGCACCAAACACGTAGCTAAAACCCCAGGACAGTGTTAATCTACATCATAAGAATTCACATTTCACTCATCGTCCCTCGGCCACATCGAGAGCTGCTCATCCTCTGGCTACCTTCATGAATTCTCGAAACCCAACCACATGTCATTTCTATCAAAAGTTTGGTCATGTCGAGAAGGATTGTTGGGTGAAGAACAAGAAATGTCTACCCTGTAGAAGTAATGGTCCCGTCATCCGGGACTTCCAAAATGGAAAGAAGGACCAAACTCATCTCAGCTTTCCTTACAGTCGCACAACAAATCCAACCCTCAGATGGCTCCCAGAAAGTAGAGATAGGAGAACGTCTTCCCCGAGCCCCCCCGCAAGGGTATTTTCATTGGAAGGGACCGATGTACCAAAGTCTACTGATATTGTTGAAGGTACAATTCCTATTCTTGACAAACTTGCTAAAGTTTTAATTGACCCTGGTGCATCTCATTCTTTTGTGACACCAAATTTATTGAAAAACACCAATATCCCATCTGAGTATCTTACCACAGTGTTAGAAGTTACTACCAAAACTCACATAATTGCTTACGAAATTCTTAAGTACAAACAAAGGGGAAATTTCGAACATAAAGAGGAAAAAAGAAAAGAGGAAATTTAACCAATATATCTTTAAAAATAGCAAGTATAAGATATCTTTTGCTTTAAAAAGGTACACTTTTACTTTTACATTGATTCTCTATGGGTTACCATTCATGCAAAAGATTTAGTAACTCTAGGGTTTGTGAATCTTAAACATGTTCATTATTTTATGGGATACATCTTTTGGTTTAAAACTGTATACTTTTGTAGTTCACTATTCCTTAGGATGTGTCTTTAAGAAATTGTCTCTGTTAACAATAATTGGTTCTCATATCAGTTATAAATGTAATTTCTGTTGGTTACAATAACTTGTGATTATGAGTCATTCAATTCCTATGATTATGGCTTCCCAAGTTTCATCAAAGGGCCTTCTTGCGTCCAGGGTTCAAAGGTAAAATAAGTATCAAGGTATCCTTCAGGTATGCATTTAAACTATTTCTCCTTTTGATTCCATTATTTCAGTTATGAGCATGACTAAGAAATACCAATTTCTAAAATTATGGATAGCCTCCGTTTGGGCAAATCACCGTAGGTATCTTTTCCTTCGTTGTTGGTGTTAAAGCTCGAATGGTTTTCTAAGTGCTGGATGCTTAACTAGTGAATTCTTGTGTTCCCATTTAGCAATTCTTTTATCGAAATAGGGATGTTTTATACTTAACATGCCATATTGTCTGCCTGAAGCATTGTGGATTATTGTGTAATGTATTACCTTTAGGACATGTTTTTTTTCATTTTAGGATCTTATTATACTAGTTTGTATGTCATACGTATGATGCATAAATTTGTCCTAGTTTCCTCCTTTTTTTTTTCCTCTTTATTTTCGAAATTTCCCCTTTCTTTTTACTTAATAATTTCGTGCATTGCCTTTCCTTATGGCAGCCGAAAATTCCCCTTCTTTTCTTTTACTTTTTCAGCAAGTAAGTTCTTTTTTCTTGCTGATTTTTGTTAGTTAGTTAATTTATTGATTAAGTTTTAATTTTGTGTTTTCTTTTCTTATTTTTCTTGTAAATTTCGTGCTCCTTATACCTATAAATAGGGGTACATGACTTCATTATTCTTCAGTGATTAATTGAATGAAAATTTATACTTTATTATTCACTCTTATTTATTTTGGCTTAAGTAATTTGCATCCTTGTTAATTGCTAAATATAGGAACTATAGGCTAATTAGATAATTACTCTATCTAATTGCATGATTTATTTTACCTCTACAATTCACTTGGTTCAAATTGCGTGTTTAATTTAACTTGTTAAATTAGTAGTCTGCTGAATCCAAGGGAAAAGATTCTTGATTTTAAGAGCTGCGTCTTTCAATTAGACTTTCCTTGGCAATTTTTCATATTGAGTTCTTGTTTTCACAAGTTGAAATCAAGGGTTCACATCAATTGGTATCAGAGCCTTGGCTGTTTGCTCTACAGAAGGAGGTTGGAGTAACTCGATCAACTGATCACGTGTTTTCTAATCCTTGTTAGTCTTGCTTTGTCTTGAAATCCTTGTAATTAGAACTCTCTTTCTTAAGAAATTTTTTTATTTCTTGAAATTAATTAATTTCAGTTTTGGTACTGTTTTCCATCTATAAAAATCGAAATTAACAGATAAAAAAAAAAAGAAAGAAAAAGGCAACCAAAAATTAAAGAGAAAAAAAAAAGGTTTTTGCGAAAAAGAAAAAGCCTTCCGGTTCTGGGTGCTAGGTTTTGCGATTTTTGCTACTAGTCGACACTTAAAAATTCAGTCCTTTATTTTGTAAGAATTGGCGTTAAAGTGACCCCTTTTGTTGCTTTTTCTTGGCTGTTTTTGCGATTTTTATCCCTACTTTGCGTAAATTTGGTGAGTTTTGCAGCTGATGTTAAGTAGCTCACCTTTGTTGCAATTGTGATCGGTATGCCTATGATTGATACATTAGCTTTGAATTCTTGAAAATATATTAGATTCTTGATATTGTGTCGTATTGCTGTCCAAATTTTCTTAAATTCACTTAAAGGGATTTTCGCATAAAAATTGTATCTTTTTGTGGCAAAATTTGAGTAAGAATTGCTTCTTTGAGGTTTAAAGGTGTACTTGCAAAGTTGATAGTGTTCGATTAAGACACTACTCCCCACAGCACTACACTGAAATTTTGAGAAATTTTTTCGCCATTGCTTAAAAATTAAATTTTCGAAACTTTTGAGTAATAAAGTGGGGATTGGTTTCTGGATTACCTATTGGTTGGGTGATCACTTCTTGGGTAGTTTTAGTACTTCCTGAATTGTTTCAACTCTCCTTATTACTTTTGTCTCGTCAGATATAGTTTTAAATAATTTCAATCTAAAATTTATATTATTTATTATATATAAACGTATCTTACCATATTATACGCTTATCGTAAATCTAATAATGGAAAAAATGAAAATTGCATCCCTAATTTTACTTAAAAATTGAAAATTGACCCCAAGTAATCTCAACCTTTTTTATAATTGAATTCTTCTATACTAGTAGTTTTGGTGCACTCATCAAATTATCTACAAACTAAAATAGAGTGACGATTTTTACGTCGTAGCTTTCTAATAGGGGAAAAAATATATGTTGCGTTCGCAAATTTACTTAAAACTTTTAAATTGACCCTAAATAATCTGAAGTTTTTATTCAGTTAAGTCATTCTATACTCATAGTCATAGTTATAGTAAAATTATCAAATTATCCACAAATGAATAGTTTGATTTCTATGTTTATTGAACGTACCTAGTGAGAAAACATGACATTTGCATCCCTTATTTTACTTCAAAATTACTAATTGATCCCTAATAGTATCAAGTTTTTCTTAATTGAGTTTTTCTATACTAATAGTTATGGAAAATCATCAAATTATCCATGAATTCACATAAAATGACAATTTCTATGTTGTACTTAATGTAATTAGTAAGCAAAAATGACAGGTGTATTCTATATTATATTTAAAAACTGCAAGTTAATCCCGAATAGTCTCAAGTTAACCTCGAATAGTCTCAAATTTTTTTAATTGCGTCCTTATATACTTAATATTGTTGGTGCACTTATTAGAAGATCTAAAAATGAAGATAATAAGATGATTTATATGTTGTACTTCTTATAAATGAGGATTACAAAAAGAAAATCGCGTCTCCTTTTTTAGAAAGTGCATATTTCTTGAAATAGGCTCACGCTTTCTTCAATTGAATCATTCGATACAAATAATTAGGTGCAATCATCAAATCATCAACAAAATTAAGATAATACGACAATTTTCATGTTGTATTGGACGTTATTAGCAGGAAAAAAAATGATAATTGCGTTATAATTTTTCCAAAAAATTGCAATTGACCCGACTAATCTCAATTTTCTTCAGTGGAGTCATTCTATGCTGATTTTTATTATGCTATCATCAAATTATCTACAAATGCAGACAATGCGATGATTTCTTCCAGTAATGAACGTAATTAGTGAAAAAAATTGACAATTGCGTTGCAATTTTAATTACAAATTAACCTCAAATAGTCTCAGAAAATTTCAATTGAGTCATTCAATACTGATAGTTATTGCACTATCATCGAATTATCAACAAATGAAGAAATATATGACGTGTTGTAAGAACATACTTAGTGAGAAAAAGTGACACTTCCGACCCTAATTTCAGTTAAAAATTTTAAATTAGCCTTAGATAATCTCAAGTTTTCTTTAATTGAGTCATTCAATACTAATAGTTATGGTGGAATCATCAAATTAACTACAAATTAAGATAAAACGACGATTTCTCTGTTCAACTTATTCTAAAAAGGAAAAAATGACAATTGGATCCCTAATTTTACTTAAAATTTTCAAATTGACTACAAATAATCTCAATTTTTTAAAATTAAATTTAGTCGTTATATACTAATAGGTATGCTGCTACCATCAAATTATATACAAATGAATATAATAGGTTGATTTCTATGTTGTACTGAACGTAATTACTGAGAAAAAATTATACTTGCGTCCTAATTTTTTACTTAAAATTTGCAAATAGACCCCAATAGTCACAAGTTTTCTTCAATTGAGTCTTTCTATATGGTCTATCATATATAATATTATCTATAAATGTAGATAAAATGATGATTTATATGTTGTGTAAAACGTAATTAGGGATTAAAAAATTACATTTGCGTCCCCAATTTTACTTAAAATTTGCAAGTTGACCATAAATAGTATCAAGTTATCTTCAATTGAATGTTTCTATACTAATAGTTTTTTTGTTATTTTCAGATTATCTACAAATGAAGGTAATATGACAAATTCTATGTTGAACTAAAGGTAATTGGTGAGAAAAATGATAATTTACGTCCCTAATTTGACTTAAAATTGTAAATTGACCCAAAATTGTTTTAAATTTAATTATTTTTATACTAATAATACGGTGGTATCATAAAAATTTCTGAAAATTAAGATACAAATTACAATTCCTAAGTTGTACTAAATGTAATTAGTGAAAAAACGACACTTGCATCATGTATTTTACTTAAAAGGGTAAAGGGTAAATTCCTTAAAACCCCTATGGTTTACGAAAGTTATTAAGAACCCCCATGTGGTTTAAAAAACTCGAATAACCCCCCCTATTGTTTTTTGATATCCGTAACGTTAGGTTTTTGGTTAACTTTAACAGTTATAGGGTCATTTTCGTAATCTTACCCCTTTTGGTTTTTGGTTGACTTCTTAGGTTGACCGTTAAAGTTAACCAAAAACCTAACGGTTCCGGATATCGAAAAATCACAGGGAGGTTATTCGAACTTTTTTAAACCACATGGGGGTTCTTAATAACTTTCGTAAACTACATGGGGGTTTTAAGGAATTTACCCTACTTAAAAATTGTAAATTGACCTCAAATAATCTCAAATTTCTTCAATTGAGTCATTATATACTAATAATTTTGGTGCATTCATCAAATTGTTTAAAAATAAAGATAATTAGACGCTTTTTATGTTGTACTGAATGTAATTAGTGAGATAAAATGGAATTAGTCTTGATTTATTCTTAATTATGTTATTTGGTATTCTATACTATTAGTTATGGTACTAGCATCAAATTATACAATAATAGAAAAGTTCATTTAATAATAATGAAGATAATTGAAAGGTTTACTAAGGATATATACATAATATATTTCGTTATCAGGGTTCATTCTTTGATATGAAAATTAAGATATTTAAAGCACAATTTTATAATAAAATAATTATAATGTATAGTTTTTTTAGTTAGATTTTATATATTATTTTGGACTAAAATGGATTAAAATAAAAAAAAATAAACATTTCCATGTATCTAAACATAAAAAGGAAAACGAAATCTTGATTTGAAACTCAAATTTATTAGAAATGAGCAGTTTTAATTTTTAAAATCATATATAATTATTAGTTTTGATAAAATTATAAGCATTTACACCTGAGAACAGATTTGTTAATTAAAAAGAATGGTTAAGAATTTCTATAACCAATAATTTTTTTAAAAAAGTAAAAATAAGTTAATAAGTATATAAAGAAAAATCTTGGCAAGTAAAGTAGAAGGCGCATCATAGCAGGACTAAAATTTGAAAGGAAGAAAATGCGGCTCAGAAAAACCTGAATCGCTTTTTGAATCCACCTTGTATCTTTAAAAAATTAATATTTTATTTCATTGTAATTTTTAGTATAACCTATTTATCTTGTAAAAGCTCTCTTTTCTTTTTGAAATATAGATTTTCCATGTATATTATTTTTTTGTCTTATTTATATGTATCTTGAATTTATCTTTCTTATTACTATTTTCATTTCTCTTTATTTTGTTTATATCTTTAGAATGATTAATTTTCATTTTTTATTTTATTGTTTTTTCAGAAAATTTAATATTAAAACTTATGAAATTAGGTTATGTATCACCTACATACTAGGATTTCATTGTGAAATTAAGCTATGCACAATCTGCATACTAAAATGTCATTGTGACATAAACATTTCCACCTCATTAGCCAACTTTTTAATAAAATATTTCTCATAGTAGCAATCCAATTAGATATTCCACTATAAGGCAACCATGATATGCAAAATATAATGGCCCACAAATTGCACTTTATGTGCACAATAATTTGCACAAAATATGTGCAACATGTATTTTCCTTTAAATGTATGCACTTGTTCATCAAATCACTTACTTAACACACGCACATCCTATTTGTTTTGTTTTCGAGTATTTGGAAAAGAATTTCTTAAATCACCAAATTTTTTAAAATTATTTTTACAATCATACTTGAGATTTCATCACTTCATATAATTCTCAATTTATTTACACTTTAAAAGGAAATGATATAAATGAAAAAAAAATTAATACTGTAAATTACATATTTTAACTGATTGTACCTTTAAATCCATAGAAAATTCTAATTTTTAAAAATAAACTTGTTCAACGAGATAGAGTACGTGTTACATAAAAGAAAGACTAAACGAAGAAATAGTCCCTCACATTTGTATGCTTGATATTTTTCTCCCTTACTTTTTAAAACATACTTTCTGGTCTTTTACATTCATAAAATTATATTTTTAGTCCCTTGACCTGCAATAAACATGTTAAAAATGATTTTGGATCTTCTATTACACATCTTAATAACACATTATAAATATTATTTTTGTAATAACTTTTTTACCAATAATATTCATTTTCATCGTAGTGAATTTTTTGACTGAGGGTTAACTTTTTTGGTGTAAGGTATATTCACTTTTATTTTTTGGCATTAAAGAATAAAAAGATTACCTAAAAAAAAATTTTAAATCAAATATAAGATTAATGAAAAAAAAATAAATTGTTCTATTTTTTTTTAATTCTTAACATTTTAGATTGTACTTTATAATAATTTACATTTTGTAATATGATAATTTTTATCCATTTCTATGTACTGAATGAGTTATAATAGCATGCCAATGAACTAAAAAGATAATTTTCTGGATGTATGAGACTAAAAGTACGTTTTAAAAAGCAAATGACCAAAAAATCAACAAATCTAAGGGCCTGTTCTTTTTGTTTCGTTTTGAAAACGGTTTTAGTTTCAACAATAAATTTAATATATTTTAATCATATTTCATCATTTTCAATACAACTTTTTATTATTTAGCATTTACTTTTTACATTTTCAATATACTTTTACATTATAAAACTATTTTCCAAAACTTGTTTTCAAAACAATAAAAAAGAACATGCCCTAAAGGACTTTTTTCCTTTTTAGTCTAAAAATTAATTAAAATTTGTCCATTTTTGACTCCATACGTATCTCTTGTCTTTCTAAATCAAGCATATTCCTTGCAAGCACAATTATCTTCTCATCCCAATGTTACATTGCTTGATATTATTTCTTAACTTCTCTTTTACGACACCGTTTCGCTACCCATCTTTGGGCCGACCACCGCACCACGCAGATCGCAAATGCTACCCTCGCCGCAACAACGTACTAATTTTCGCCACTTCCACATTTTCCGCACTGACAATTATAGCAAAACCAAGGGCTAATTCGTAACTCGACATCTATATATATATATCTCCCTCATATATGTAATCTTCTTAAAATCGAAAATAGGAAAAAAAAATTAAAAGAAAGCAAAAAAGGGGAGCACAGAGAAGTTGTATTGAAGCATAGAGCAGTTTCCGTTATCCATTCCCATCTCTCTCTCTCTCTCTCGATACTTTCGTTTTGCTTGGGGATTAAAATTAGGGTTTTTGTGGCCGATTCAAATTGCCGAGTCGACTCAGCCATGCATTCTGATTCCATCGCCACCAACGCTTCTAACATCGGCCCCATGGCTTCATCCAACCCCAAGGATTTCGCGAAGAAAAAGAGGGTGAATTATTTATTCAAATTGCTTTCTTGTTTATATGATTCTTCCATGCTCATATGATTGTTGTCGGTCTTTGCATGCATCAAATGATGTGAATTTAGGTGAATTCGTGATTGTTTGGATGTGTTTAGAAATTTAGCTGGGCGAATTCAATAGGTTTGATGATTTTTCTTTTCTCGTTTGTGGTTTATTTTCAAGATTATATTTTTCTTTTTCCTTTTTTAATTTTAGATGATCATCAAATTTTTCAAGATTGATTTTTTTTTTTTTTGTCTTAATTTGAATGATTTGAATACTGTTTTCTTTTCCTCCCCTAGCCTATATATTCTTCAAGATTTTTTGTGGATGAAATTTTTAGAATCTTAAATGATTTAATTTTGGTGGATATGGGTTTCTAGGGTAACCGTTCTGCCAAGTTGAAGCAGTGCAAGCTTGACGCTCGCCGTGAGCAATGGCTTTCTCAAGGTTTGTAAAGATTTGTTCTTTTATTGTTAATTTCATTATTTTTTTAGTTATGGAGCATAATTTTTTAATTTATGTGATAAAACCTTAGTGGTGGAATTATCTGCACGTATACAGAAGAAAGTTCTACTATGCTGCTGCTTGTTAATTTGCCAATTGTTGGTGATTGTATTTTGCAGTGAAGAAAACGGGTGGGAAGGAGGAATCAAAAGGTGGAGGCACTGGTGGGGCATTGAGCAACCCAGGAAATGGGAGGGTCCGAGTGATGGAGAAGCTGGAGATAAGGCCAAGGGGAGAGGAAGAGAATGATGGAGGACCCTTGCACCATTACAGTGATTCCGAATCACCCTCCAACAGCCCCATGAGCCATAATGGCAGTGTCTTGGGAGGAAATGACTCGGGGACCAATTTTACTGGCAGTAGCAGGAGCAGTGTCAGCAGTAGCAGGAGCAGTAGTAGCAGTAGGAGTGGCGGAAGTTGTTCTGGAAGCATGAGTGAAGAGGATGAAGAAGGTGATGATGAGTGCTTGGATGATTGGGAAACTGTGGCGGATGCTTTGGCTGCTACTGAAGAGAAGCAGAAACCGTGTGATCATAGTTTGGATACAGATGCAGCTTCTGAGATTAAGAATGTTGCTCATGTGGACTCATCACTGGATGATAAAACCAAGCCTGCTCCCAATGCGGAAATTTGGCAAGCCAAGCCAGAGAATAGGTCACCATTGGCTAGGGCTCCAGCTAATTTCCGTGCATGGAGGCCTGATGATGTTTCCAGACCTCAGAGTTTGCCCAACTTGTCAAAGCAGTATAGTTTTCCAACAAATTCAGATAGATACTTCGGCTGTGGTGGCTCAGTTTGGGGCTGCAAGAATGTTGCGTCACCTCCAACATCTTGCCCTATCTGCTATGAGGATTTGGATTTCACTGACTCAAGCTTCTTTCCCTGTTCATGTGGGTTCAAGCTTTGCCTTTTTTGCCATAAGAGGATTCTTGAGGAGGATGGGCGCTGCCCTGGCTGTCGCAAGCAGTATAAAAATGATCCTGCCAAGGGAGAGGCAATGCTTGATGGAGGCAACCTGACATATCGTTTGGCTCGTTCTTGTAGCATGTTCACAAGGTCTTAGGAAGAGTCTTTACTTATCTTGAAACATATATCAGATCTCTGTCATCCTCCTGCAGTGTCATTTGTGTTTCTAATTCTAGACTCTGATTTTCATAGTCTTAGATGTTGGTATAGGAGTGATTTTCAAGCACAGGACTAAGAGTATGGTGGTATGATTTTGGTCCATATTTCTATGATGCTTGTGCTTCTGTAGAAGACTCGTTGTGTGAATACATAATGTGGTATAGAAATGAACATATAATATTGGTTCAAGTATAGCTGCTCCAGGATTTTGCTTGCTCTGGTTACTTTGCTGTTACCATCTAATAAACTCAAAAGATATCTAACTGGCAGATCTCATATTCATATATGTTTTTCTTAAATATTGGTTTGACTAATTTTCCATCATTGAGAAGGAGTTTTATAATTTCTCTCATGAATCTACAATTTGCTTGTTCCATTGGGTCATTTGATTGGTCTAGTAGTTAATGTTGTGCGAGTACAGTTCTGAGGCTTTTTCTGTACTTCACCATTCTTTGATGCCTTTGATACATAACTTAATTTGAGAGAGTACGTTTGGAAGCACAAGGAGAGAATGTTTTGAAGCAGCTAAACCTGAATAGTTTGTCAGTTTGCTTGGTTAAAGAGGTGGGAAAATAGGAAGAAATATTATTTGAATGATTTTTTGCTTCAGTACCATATGAATTTTATGCAAGGTTGGTCGTCTCTCCTGTCCCCCATTTTAGGCCGGATCTTCTTTACTGGTGAGAGTAAAGAAGTGCTTGTTATAGTTATTTGTAGCCTTGGGGAACAGTTGTACCCAATTTTAGTAGTGCTGAGGCCTTCAATTTGCTCTTGTATACAATGTTTGTCTTTATGTTGAAGTTATCTAAAAAATTGAGGAATTCATGATGTAGTAACTCGGAAATTTTTATTTTGGAGCACTTCTCTATTTGGAAAGAGTGTTTACCACTGGTGATCTGGAGTAGAATCTGGATAAGATTGCTCCCATCTTTGTGGTTGTCATCACCAAGAATGGGCAGCTGCTCCACTTTTTTGTTACTCTTAAAATGAAGCCAATTATGATTTGAAAATGCCTTGCCATTTGACTTTGTATCAGAATGTGATGTGAGCTTCAGACACGCATGCATACATGATGATGTGATTACCCTGTTTTCAGAAATTTCTGGTTATATAAGTTTCTTTTCTCCTGTAGCTGTGCAAGTTCTCTAAGTGGTGGCGTTAGTAACATTATGTTCATATGACACTGCTGTAATGCTAGGTTTTCTTTTAAGTTGAGAGTACATACATTTAGGAGTTGAAGTTGTGTAATTGTACTCAATGTTGAGCTCTGAACTCACATTTCCAAGAAAAAGTATGGGGCAGGGCGAAGGAGAAATCAGAGGATAGAAACATATTCTTTGTCTTCCAGTTTTTCTACCTTTTCCTCAACAGCTTTTGTAGTTGACATTGTTCTGTTGTGTATCATTTTTTTGCCTCATATTGAGATTTTAAATTTGGAGGCTGTTGTAGCATAACGTTTTTTCTGCTTATTTGTTCTTTAGGGTTGGAAGCGAAACTATCAATTCACTCGGTTTCTTCCCATGTTAAAGTAGCATCTCTAGAATTACTACTAAGTTTTTTCTTTTCTTTTCTAATTTGTTTTTGGAGGTGGGGGTGGGTATTGTGTGGGTATCAAACATCTGCTTCTGTAAATTTCCTCTTTATGATGTAGCAGGATGTGTTATTACAATTTGACTCGGGTGGGCACGTCTGATTTTCATCTGTTCACTAAATAAACAAGTATGTTTTCTGGATTTTCTAATTTTTCTCTCTTTTACTGTGGATATGTCACAGAGAGTTGTTATCTTCCTTGTTTACATGTGAAAAATATTGTATTGATTGTAGGTGGTTGATTGTATTATCTTCCTTGTTTATAGGTGGTTGATTGTATTATCTTCAAGGGTTGATGAAGAGCCTGAGCTTGTATTTTGGCTATATAATTGAAAGATGAATATAGGTAGATATATTACTATCTAAGTGTCCTTTGTGAAGTGTCCTCTTCGAGATTGATTTGCACCATCTGAAATCTGTCCAACCCCATTTAACTGGATACAATGTTTATAGTTACATCAATGCTGTCTGGCAAGACTGTTTCCCATCAAACATGTGGAGTCATATTTGAACAGAACCATGAGAAAGTTTATGGTTGAGGGAGACACTGGGGTAAAGAGCTGAGCATTTTTGGACTCACAGAAAATGTTTAATGAACACTTCTTCAACTTTGTAGAAACTCTGGTAGGACCTTTAAGGCTGTTGGTAGCAAAACTTATGTGCTCCATCTAGGTTCTTCGGATTTTCTTTTTATGCTATTTTAGAGTCACCTCATTTTGCTGTTAATGTGCTTTTCCATCTCCTGGGCTGTGTAAGCCATTAGCTCTAATACTTGGTGTACCGCGTCAATGTTGTCTAGCATGCATCCTGTTTTGCTTTTGATTCTGGAATCAGCAGCGTAGTTTCATTGGCTTTTACTCCTGCATTATTTACTTGTTAAATTTTGTTGACACGGTTTAAGTTAATTCTGTGTGAATGATGTGTTTGTAGCCACTTGTTTATCAGTTTGATATGATGCTGATGCGTACTTGTTCTGGAGTATCACAAATTTGTAGCCTCTTTCACTGATGCGCTGGGGGATTCAAATACGTTAGCAAAGGTGGAAAGATCTGTAGTTTATCGGTTTACTCCTTCCACCAAGCCCCCAAAACATCAGCAGTTTCTGAGAAGAGATGAGGCTATCATGGCTTCTTTTCTGCTGGCATCAAGAGTTTTCACTAGGTACTACTCTGTTTAGTGCATTACTAACATATATTCTATCCACATAGTGCAACACTTCTGACATGCATCCTTGTATGATAATTAGTAAGAATATGTTTGGTTTCGGTTTGGGATGAACCAGGAAACGGATTCTGCAATACAACAAACTCCCCTTTCTTTTTCTGGCTCTGTTGTAAATGAAATCTCTCTTGGTCGAACTCTGAATAGGCAATTGTGGCATTGTTTTATGTGCTGAAGTTAATTGTATTTCTTCGTTTCTTTTGCATGCTTGTTCATCATGATTCATGACGCAGTTTTATGAGTTTCGCGCAAGATTTGCATGGAATGGAGTTCCAAGAGGGCCTATCTATATCTTGGGAATGATCTATCAAGACTAAAGCAGTAAAGCGTGGCCTTTACGATGAGGAGGTTGAGCATTTAGCTCCTAATGAAAATCTGTTTTAGTTTGGTGTGATTTGTGTATGGTAAGAGAACGCTGAAAGCGTTAGTTTTAGTTTTAGAAGGTTAAGAGACTGGTCCTCTTCATACCTAGCAATTAAAAACCTTCAAAACACATCTTCATCTTTAAGGACGTTTTGAGCTTGAGAATCCAGTCGGAACCCTTAAAATGGATAACAGAGGCCAAGAGTTGGAGTCACAAGGGAATTCTTTGTTCCATAATATATGTTCCAATATGTCTTACCTTAAAAAAAAATGTCACAAGCGAATTCAGTAAGGAATCATCAAAATGGATAACAAAGGTCAAGACTTGGATTCTTTGTCTCATAATTTTTAGAGGTCATATGTTGCTAAATCGATTGACAATGCGGTCACCTCTTCTGTGCTGGTCACATGAATATGATATATATATATATATATATATAAATTATTTCAATTTCAAATTTTTACAATAATAATAATAATAATTAATAAATAGCTGATATTCGTAAACACTATAAGTGATGCTATTCACCTACCAAGAGGATCACTTTAAGTAAAAGTAAAAGTAAAAGTAAAAGTAAAATTAAAATTGACACTTGTGAATAATAGAATAATAGAGTGATAATGTTCACGAGTATTAGTGAGTATTATTGATACCATAAAAATTATCACTTCTTAAGTTTATATACATATATAAAAATATTTGATTTTCTTAAATATCAGTTTTACTCTTGAAGTCTTAAAGAGAAGAGCTTATACTCTACAAAAGATGATAATAATAATAAATTAAAATTACTACTCTTTTCAAGGGTAGTATTCTACTCTTGAAAGAATGAAGTTGATCCTCTCAAAATTACATAAGTATCAATATTAAAATAAAAAAACAATGATGGACTCAAATTACAAATTGTATCACTGTCAAGTTACGAGTGTATCTCTGTTATAAAAAATTAAAAAATAAAAACACTAGTGTTGAAACGCTTGTGTCCAAAACTTCTCAAAAAAGGCATCGCATGCACAAATATGTTTCATATAAGTTTTTCCTAATTTGTATTCTTTGGTAGTTAGTAAATCTAGGAAGAAATTCGAAAAAAATAAATTAAAAAAACTGTAAGAATGTTGGGAATATTTTACCCTTTAACTCCTAATTGCGAAAACAATCAAATATTTGACAAACAAAATGCTTAGTAGGACCAACATTATGAAATTTATTTCAAATCCTGAGTACGGATAATTAAAGAAAAGCAGTGATACTTTTGAATTGTATTACTCCCTCCGGTCTATTAAAAGGGTCTAGTTTAAGAAATATTTTTTTGTTCCAATAGAACGGTTTACTTTCAAGTTTTTTACTCCCCATACCATTACTAATATAATAATGTGTGATTCATAATTAGTTTACACTTAAAATGTAAGGATATTAGTGGAATAAATAGTGGCAAATTAGTTAATTTATAAGTACTAATGGAACAGAGGGAGTACTAAAGAAAATTAATAAGTAAAAAAAAATATTACTAAGAAAATTATTAAGTAAAAGAATATTACAAAGTTTGGAAGAGCACCATTGATGTGATAAAATCCTTGGAAATGCCGGAAAGTCAAGAAATCAAGATTCTTCCATTTCTTCAAAATTTATCAAGAACCATTTCAAAAAGTTCAAGAAACCATTCAAGAACTTCAAAAAATCTCCTAGCTTCAAGTCGCTTCGTCAGTCAGTTCGATGAAGATCACGGAACTTTTCTTTATGATTTGTGATCTAGGGACGGGGCGCCACACTGAGTAGGGAATCGGTTTTGCAGGGTGGATAAAGCTAAGGATGACCTCATCAACCATGGCTCTTAAATATTATCTCTAGGAAAATTAATAAATAAAAAGAAAGAAATGAGAGAGAAAAGACTAGTGATAGTCTTGAATAGGTAGTGTCGCTTATACTTTTCAACTTGACAAACAATACTAATAGTGTACGTTGGATTTAGCCCAGTTGGTACACATCTCTTACTTAAGAGTAAAGGAGTCACATATCCTAGGATTAGAGTGAAATTTCCCAAGAGTAGGATAGCTAGGCAGTACACGTGCAAAGTACAAAGAGTTTTCCCAGTGAAATTATTCTCATTTCTAAAACTCTTCATGGTAATATAATAATTTGATTTTAAATAAATAAATAAATATGTTGACATAACGTTCGTTGCCCGCCGTTTTCATTTTTACTAAGTTGTCTGTGATGAACAACTCTAATTCATGGTCAAGTTACTTTCAAGAACACAGAAGATAGGATCTTGGTTCGAAATAATCTTCTTTTAATTGAAATGATTGAAACATCACTTAAAATAAATGTCATTTTACTTGTTCTATAATCAATTTTCATCATTTTCAATTCAACTTTTTACTATTTAGCTATAGTTTTTTACATTTTCAATACACTTTTACATTATAAAATTATTTTTTCAAAACTAAATTTCAAATATTGTTTGAAACCCAACATAAAGAACAGGCAGCTTTAAGGTGAAATTGCATCATTTTATGCAAGACAAAATAAAATGGGATAATTAAGATAGAAAAGATGGATCTCATTTGGGTGTTTATTAGTAACAGTTTTATGTGGCTTACTCCATGCAACCCATTACTTATACATATTAGAATACGAATTGCTGCAGAGCTCTTCCGAAAAGACTTGGAAAATAGCCACATGGAGACCTCTTAGGCTCTTACTGAGTTATCAAGAATGGCTTCTAAAAAGCCTACAGAGTTGCAGTTAGAAGATCCTATCTGATAATATGGCAGCCATGAATGCGGTTACTTTGGATTCAATGTTGCCAGAGGCAGTTAGGCCACCATTTAATGAATCATATACCCAGCAATGCAAGATTCAGAGATATGTTTGGCAGGAAGATTTTTCCACCACTTTGCAAAGGTCGATTCATCAAAAAACACATCATTGCTCAGATGCTCATTCCCAGTCCATTTTAAAGTTTGTTTCTCCAGATTAACAAGTCTCTCCTTCATATCTTCAAATGGCAATGCTCTGAGTTCCTCCACTTCAGCCCAGAAACATGACTCTGAGATTGAGGCTGCAGGAATCCTCTCAGCATGTTCTAGCCATCTTTGTGTGAATCTATAACGTTTCGGCCTGGCTCTCATCAAGTAAGGACCTGTGTCTTCATTCTTCAAGTGTCTATAGTAGTTGGCAATATCAAGAGGCTCAACTAACCTCCTAAACCTGGTTCCAAGCTCTATCCACTCTTTTCGACCTTCAAATCCATCGGGGAGTTCACATCTTTTTAACATTTCAATGATTTCATCCCATATTCCGGCTAACTCCAGCCTTTTGACATTAGCATTGAAGTCATTCACATCTTTCTGAAGCTTAAAGGCATCATAGTAGCCTACTTTACGCACTTCGCATTTTGTCTTGTATGCCTGTATCTCATTTAGTCCTTTTCTTATAGAATCTCTGTTACCATCAATATTGACTTCGTTTTTTATCTTCTGCCTCTCCAATTCCCCAGTAGCACGAAGACACAGTCTTGCTCTTGAGCTCTACAATTCGAAGAAGCAGTTGAAAATTAGCTGAAATATCTAATTGAGTATTGCAAAACGAAAATTTAAGCTAATAAGTTCAGTGTGAAGGAACAAAATAAGTTACCAGTCCAAACTCATTAAGGACAGAGTTCAATGTTGCTGCTTCATGGTTTGTGCTAGCATTTGAGGACAAAGGAAGCTCCACAAGATTGCTTAAACAGACAACATGTTGCATTTCTAAGCAGTCTTGCAAGCAATTTTCATATCCCAAATTGTCCACTAAGCTTCTATATACAACTTCAGCAATTTCCATTTCAGAGCTAAGCTGAGCTGAATAGAACAATATTTGCAGAACTGCGTCAGGATTCCGAACCACCATTAAGTGTCCATTTCCAGTGCCAAAGACATATGTTCCGAAAGGTCTATATGGACTAAGTTCGACAAAGCTGGACACAGTTTCCAACAACAAATTTGTGCATCCCATGAGGTGACATGCAGCATGGCTAGCCACAGCTGATGCATTCCTCATGACAATCATAAAAAATGATGTTGCATTAGTTGATGAACCAAATGCTTCTGAACAAAAAAATGGAGAGTTTGGACATATATAAGGGAGGATCTGCTGAAGTCCTTGTTCAATTGATGGGAGAGGAGCAAGCAGAATACGTGGTACGATGTCATATCTTGAGACAAAATGTATGAAGTATTGAGCCCAGTTTTCTCGCCTGAGCGCATGAGAAAAAATTCTGTCACCGGCTAGAGGGGATCCAAAAGTTACACAAAAAGGAGGTTGTTGGTAATGCTTTTGTATCATGCACTTTTCCAAAACCCACAGAGCTGCTAAAATGGCAACTGGACCTCCTGATGAGTGTCCTGTAAAAACTAGTTGTTTTCTCTCTGAGACTGCTTTTTCCACCTGATGGTTCAATGTCAAAATGCTAAACAATACCACAAAATCTCAACAAATTTGGATCATGAAGATCGATTAAGCAAAGCAAGTAGAGGAATATTTTCACAAAATTCTATCTATCAATATGTCTGGTCTTGGGTCATTATTAATGATTTTTTCTTTGGGTACTGTACGAAGTATTTGAAATACGGAAGAAACAACTACATCTTTCTTTTGTCCCTTCCAGGCGATCGGAAAAGGGGATATAGGTAAATAGATAGTTGGATAGTCAAATAGTCTATTTGGGGATAGAGGGACTTGAACCCTCACGATTTTTACCAATAAAGTTGATTCAATGAAGGAAAGGCTCCGGTGTATAGAGAAGACCTCAACGAAAGAGTCCAATTTCTGTGTTTTGGGAATCTTGTGGCGGATTGTTTGATAACAGTTGGGTATATCGCCAGAGATAATTGTCGTTTGATTTAATCACAGAATCATGAGTTTATGAACCAAAATGATCAACTATTTCCAGCAAGAACACACAAACTAACCATAGAGATGGTATCACCGTCTGTTATGAAACAAATTGGATGACCAGATTGACAGAAAATATTGACACTGACTGCTATAGTCAATTTTCATTTGTTTATAAGCTCAATGAATACACAATCTTCATTTTTTTCAATCATTGCGCTATCTCCCAAGAGATCAACTATTTCAATGTATGTTTTCTCTTTCAAAATTGAGTAATCAAAAGATTATCCATTCCAACGTCTCATCCCAACAAAATGCACTATAAGTTATTATAGGATCTGAAGAATATTAATCTCAACTTGTCATCATCTCTTGGTTACATAATCTAAAGCATTAAAAGTAGCATTCCATATAGGACTAAGTAAACAAAGCACAAATACCAAGCCATGTTTAAGCGTATGATATCTAATCTGGTATCTACTGTTATTCTGTTATCCTCTCAACTCTTAATGAGTCCAAACTCCTCTTCCCAACCAACTTCAAAATTACTTTGAAATTCAATTATACTAATGCTGAAATGAAGCTAAACAAATTCAACAGAAACATCTTCATCAGCAAAGTTTACAGATCAAGGCAAAGGATATAAAGCTGTAATATTTGCAGGAGGGAACAACAATACAATCAATGCAGCAAGATATTTTCCAGAACTACGAACAGCCGCTACAGAGTAGTGGCAAAAACAACAAAATTTGTGTTTGATTACCTCTTTTTCCAGCTGTGATTTGCACAGAAGCTGTTCAAATCTGCAAGCAAATGCTTCATTCACTGCAGCTAATTCCCCCACACCAACGCTTTTGAGGGATGGAAACAGGGAAGTATTAATCTTGGTTTCACCGAAAGGCTTCCTTGAATACCAATCACCCGCTGACCATGTCCCCGGAAAGGCAAAAATAGCTTCTGTGGAGCCACGGCTCTTTTCAAAAAGATACGGCTTTTCAGCAGACTTGAGATGAGCTTTCATGGCTAAATTACAAGCTTTCTTGATGATTTCTTCGCTTAGTCCTACTTCCAGCCTCCCTCCTACCATCTTTTCAGGGTTCTGTATGCTTTCTCCTGATTCTTGTGAAACAGCATGAACTGGGCTATGATGATTTCTTCAAATATTCATCAGCTTAGTATCGTTTTTGTCCCAGATTGATCAACATGGACTGTGATTTCTAGCGTACGGACGGAATGGTTTACAATTTGGGGAATTGGGATATCATCCGAATTGACTTGTGAGTCTTCCTTGAGTTGGGCTAGAACGAACTTGCGTACTGAAAAGTAGTTGCTCAGCCAGCCATCGTCCACAACAGCGAGTGCACTAGGAAAATTCGAAGGACGCTTTGATTTGGAATTTGACAATTTCAGTCAGAAATGGTCAATTACCTGAGGCTGCTACTTTTTCGCCCAATAGTGAACTCCGCCAATTATAGTGGAATCCACTTCTATTTCTACATCTCTTTAGACCTTTTTTTCAGTTTTTGTAAGTGGTAATTTTGTCAAAAGGTTAATTGGGTCATTTTAGGACTATAATTTTGTAAGAGGTACTTGCAAATAACACTATTCTTGTTTATTTAATACTTCTTCTGTCCCATTCAAAAAGTCTAATTTGAATTAATTGCATCTTTAAATGGGACAGAGAAAGTCATTCTACATTTTTACACATTCATTAATAGAACATCAAAATAATTTACTAAGCTTTTCATTAATAGTACATCTCTACCAATAACTAATGTAAGCAAATTTTAGTTAAAAGAAATTTAAAAAAGAAATATTTAAAATAGATAGAATAACTTATATTTTAAAATAAAGTTAAAAAATTAAAATGACTTATATTTTAAAACTGAATAAGTATTTAAATTTTTTGGGATGAAGAACAAAACTTAATTACATCAAAATCTCCCGACTTCTGAATTATTACTTTTTGTTCTTTGTGATACTTAATACATATATATATATATATATATATATATTACCTCTTTGACCAATAGATAAAAGGAGAAAATTTCAGAAAACAAAATTTCTCCAATAAATGCGACTATCTTCCGAATGAGTTGGTCTCTTCTAAAATGGGTTTACAGGCACAACCACTATTCATGTGAATAGTACACATATTCTTTTATTTGTAAAAAGAAATTAATACTTTGATAATAAAACTCATACTTGTGAACGGTACTAGTGGCCACGAGTACTGTTCATGACTAAAAATAATAAATTAAAACATTATAGGGACGTGCAGCTAAATGCGCCTCAAAATCTCGTTGCATAGGTATATCGGCTTCATCGAACTTTTGTGACGAATATAATTATTGATTTTGCAAGACGATAATACTTTTGAATACAAGTATAAAAATTATGACTAACATAGAGTGTCTATCCAACATTAATTTTTCACATTTTCTGCATGGTTCCAAGTTTGTCGTATGTTTGGAAGGAACGATAATCAGTTCTAAAGGTTAGGAGGCTATGGGGAAAAAGGATAAAAGAAGGTTTAAAGAAAATTATAAAGTGAATATTTCGTAATTTCTATTAAAATTATTTTTATAATACAGCAAGAAAAATAATTTTCTTTTGATATGAAAGAAATAAATAAATAAATAAATCCCTCACTCTATCATCAGTCCCTTTAAAAGAAAATTAAATTTGGATCTTATACTTGAAAAAAAAAAAAAAATTCCCTCTCGCATCAAGGTTTTTGAAAGAAATACTGCAAAAAACAGATGTCGAAATTGAACCCCCCAACATTGGATGACCCATCCCAAGTACTAACCACTAGGGCACTAGCTCGTTTCTTATCAAGCTTTTTTAAAACAAAACTAAATATAAACCTAATATGTAGGCATTGAGCTAAAAGAAAGAAGAAAAAAAAGACTTATTATTCAACCAAAAATAGTTATGGGATTTAATATAAAATTTTATGAGTCAAAAGCACTTCTACATTATACATATTAATATAAAATTGGGGTCCTTATAATTGTTGGGCTCTGACTATCACCCGAACTGCCCTACCCTTTGGTGGGCTTGATTGCGAGAGATGAATTCAAAATCTCCTTCAAATGTAAAGTCTATTTAGGTACCTGGCCTCCAAATTATTTTATCCTTAACCCTCTCCCCAAACAAAATGACACAAGCTTAGCAGAACATCATCCAAAATATTAAAAAGGTTGCTTAGTCTAAGAATGTTATCGAGTTGTCGAAAAGACCAGTTATTGTTGCCATAATTTTTATAATATTTGGTTATAAATTAAAACTAAAACATTTGAAATTCGGAGACTACATTTGTTGACTTAACATTGACAACGTTGAGGGCTAGCGGAAATCTAGTCAAGGGCCATGTTATCTATCTTTGGTTTCAAACTAAGTTTGAAAATAAGTTTTGAAAAATAGTTTTATAATGTAAAAAGTGTATTGAAAATGTAAAAGGTAGATACTGAATAGTAAAAAGTTGTATTGGAAATTATGAAATATGATTAAAATATATTAAATTTACTGTTAAAATCAAAACTATTTTCAAAACGAAACAAAAAGAACAGGCCCCTAATTTTTTTACTTTTTCTTCAATGCAAACCAAGTCAAGATTGTTACTCCTATTTCAAAAAAAAAAAGATTGTTACTCCTTCTATTTCCCTATAAGCATTCACTTTTGAAAAAAGGGTAAATTACATTTACGTCTCTCGAGATTTGTCAAAACTACCAGAACCCCTCTGTGGTTTCATGAACTACCAATACCTCCCTGGACTGAGTTAAAAGATAACAATTATCCCCTTCTGATATCATAATATTGCATTTGTCTCTTTGTGAGTCAAAAACTGAACTCAAAACTCAAATTTTTTTTGTAATTAGGCAAAACAGTCTCCTGTCAGACAATATAACAGTTGGACAACTGATATTTTCGCCCTTAAAAAATTGGATAATGCAATATTTCTTAAAGGAAAAGTGGTGCGCATTGAACCATTTGACAGATTGAATACAAGTTTTTACTGGAATTTGAATGTCCAGGGAGGGGTTGGTAGTTTCATGAAACCACATGGGGATTTTGGTAATTTTCACAAACCTCGAGGGAGGTAAATGTAATTTACCCAAAAAATATACAAATTTTTATAAATTCGAAGGGATAATATATAAACTAGTTAATTTTCCATTATTTGTTCTACTAATGTCTTAACTTTTTAAGTATAGTTAACTATGACCCTCACAATTATATTAGTAAAGGTATAAATCGTCAAATAAATTAAATTTAAATTTTTTTTTTTTTTTTGTGAAAGCTGATTAAGTGGCTGGGGACCCTTTATTAAATTTTAAAAATTGAAAAAATTTTATTGAGGGCGACATAATGAATCTTACCTCAGCTATATGAATGCAATGCAATGATAAAGCAAATAAGAACCTTACCAAATTAAACAATCTTGTGTAACAATTACAAACCTTTAACAATCATAACGTTGGGCACTCCCATATGATCCATCCGAACCAAACCACGATTATGGCCCTGAAGTTGAGTACCGTCAAAAGTTTGAGTTATGCGCAAGGAGCTAGCTTGTCGTGCAATACTTCCCAAATCCTTCTTATGTGCGTGACCATCGTCCATGGGATTTTATAGATTTTCCGAACCACCTGAAGACCAATGAATCCTGATTCCACCTCCACTGCCAGTAGTCCCAGTCTTCTGCACTCCTGCAAACCTAATCACAGTGCTTGGCATTCCGCAAACATATTCGTCTCATAGCCTAGGTAACTCGAATCTGCCCCTACCAACCCTGATCCATTCCGAATAACATATCTTGCTCCGTTGTAGCCTGGATTTCTCAATGACGACCCATCAATATTCCGCTTGTACCCCTTGTCGACAAAGTCCATACCACTGGTATAGCTTCCACTCTCTGGCCTTCAAGAACAAAAAGCATAAGACCCTTCCAAATCCATATTTCATCTCTCGTCCGAACCCCAACCATTGGGTGCGCCTACGTACAAGTTACAACTTCGAAACAAATCCTCAATCTCTCGAATGAGGCTAAGATTCCTTGGCATCTGGCCCTCATAAAATGAACGGTTCACACTTTCCAAATCACCTAAAGAGCTAGGCAAGGTAGCATATTTATCAAAGTTCCTTGTACCTTAGAATCCAGCTTAAAATTCCACATGTAAATACACCTATTTTTAAAGCAATTAAATTTAAACATTTTAGTGGAACAAATTTTTTTAAATAATACACTTCTAATAAGATGGAAAGAATAGTAAACATCACATGGATTCTTTAGGGGGGAGCAAAGCGCAGACCCGACCGGACCCGGAACCGACCAGACCCGGTCGGGCCGGGTCAAGACCCCTTTTTTTTTTTTGAAAAGTTTCAAAATTATATTATTTTTGCTTAAGGTAAGATTTGAACACATGACCCAAGTTTAACAATTAATTTTAAGGTAAGTAGATTAGCCACTCCTTCTACTTTTCGTTTTGTTATATTATCTTATTATCTTTATTATATTATATGTTTATTTATATATCAATTATTTATACTACATATATTATAATAATTTTTTTAAAAATAATATACATTATAATACTATATAAACTAATGGTATAATTTACATTTTGCATTTTTTTTTCTATATACTGTTTGTACACAGTTAAAATTATACAGTATTTCACAATTAAAATTTTTATTCTATAATAATTGTGAAATACACAGTTAAAATTTTTTATATAAAAAAATAAATAATATTTTATTCATAAATTTATATATTATTTCAAATTTAAATACTATGCTTATATATATATATATGTATATATATATACGGTTAAAATATTATTTACAGTATATAGTATTTACATTTTGTACATTTATATAAAAAATAATATACACAGTTAAATTACATCAATTCTTTGTACATTTATATAAAAAAATTTAATTTTGTTTAGATTGTGAAATACATGTGTGATGTAATTTAAAATTATTAATATAATTGAAAAAATATTAAATGATTTATAGTTTAATTTGTTGTATAATACAATAATAAGAAGAAAAAACAACAAAACAAAGAGTTGCTGGTGTGATTAATCAGCTTTCTTTAAGATTGGTTTGTCAATCTTAGGTTGTGTGTTCGAACCCTGATTTATGTCAATAAGCATTATAATTTTACAAGTTTCAAGTTTAGAAAACCCAAAATTGGAGGGAGAACCGAACCGGACCAGCAGCTATGCACGGAAGAAAAAAAAAAACCGAACGGACGGGACCCGCGGGTTCGACCCGGACCTGAACCGGAAAAACCCCGACCCGCGGGTTTTTGATTCTTTGTAATTAACCCTTCACAAATGTTTCTCTGAATCATAAGAATTTGTGCGGTCCCCTTCTCAGAAACTGTGATCCTGACAAAACATTAGCGACAATTTTCCTTTTGATCTTGCATTACCAAACTAATGCAATCAAGACATCTGACACTGAACAGATATAATGTTCTAAACATCACTTTCTTAGTGAATTAAAATGCCTGGCTCAATCTTCTGCTGTAAAAAACGACAACTTGTGAAGTGAAGGAAGGTTAGGCCATTCCAGTCAAAGAGAAAGCTAACAATCTTGAATATTATCAGTATATCCCTCCAATGATTCTGTCCACAATAAATCAGATTTCTACACATTTGTACCAAAATACTGTCAGAAATCATCTTCTGATTCACTAGAAGAAGACATTGTCCGTCGTTTTTCTGTCTCAAAATAAGACTGAAAATTCTGGAATCTCACCGGAGTCCTTGGAGACAATGACAATGGCGACGATGGTGGCGATGATCCTGCACTAGTGGTCACCTTCTTCTTCTGCAGCTTCTTCGAAATGTCCACGCAAACTTGATCAACCATGCTCAAAAAGTCTTTAACTATGGCAAACAGCTGAAGTGGATCTGACCCTTTCTCCTTTGCTGCCCCAGCTTGATAATACTCTGTGGTTCTCTTCACAAGTTGCATGACTCTTGTTTGTTCCTCTCTTACAACCTTAAGTTCTTCGTCGCATTCTTCTAGAAATCCCTTCATTTCCCTCGCAAATCCACCTTTTTCACTGCTTCCACAACGCGAAACAACCTGCCTGATTTCATGAGCCCTCATTGTGAGATTGGGAGACATATTGACGAAATTCTCATGGTCTATAGTGGCTGCTTTCTTTACATTTGAGAATTCTGTACTTAAGCCCACCACGATCGGCAGTCCAAGCAGGATGTATTCTTTTTCATCTTCTTCTTTGGCTGTCTTCATAACCAAATCTTGATCATCAATGTTGCTAGTTCCTTTGTTGCTGCTCCCAAATTTACTATTCTGATTGTTGGCACAGCGTTTGCCTTCTGATCGAATCACTTGTTCGACTACAAAGCGAAGAAGAGTAATCTTTCCATCAGTACTTTTCACACAGGAAAGTTTCCTTAGAGCGCTCAAATTGAACCCCTGAGCATCTCCCCGTGCAGTTCCAGCGTTCATTCTGTTTCCAGCCTTGAGAATGGCTTCTAAGAGTTTCAAGAAAACCCCGTGATTTCTCAGTTCTTTACAGCTCAATTCCAGTGTTTGGAGAGACTCCTTCAGGTGAAGGATATCGGGATCGTAACTTAATCTGAACAGCATTGCATTGATGCGTAGAAAAGCGGAGGGTACAGCTTTCAGGATATGGTAAAGAAAAGACTCTGCATCGGCAAGTTTTGTGGGGTTTCCTTCAAATTGGAGGATTTTCGTTGCTTCTTCAGGTGTTGGAGAAATCTTTGTCAGTTTTTCAAGAGTATCTGTACTGAGTCCATATCCCTCTTGGAGAGCATCCAGAATTTCCTTCCTTGATATTGCTAAAGATTTAAGCACAATTGCTGTGTTCTGTGATTTTCTAGGATCTAGGAGGAATATTTGAGCTGCAGTAGAACTTGCTGAACTTGATGTCACGTTCTTTGCTTCAGATTTTATGTCATTTTGGGCAGTATATCCAAAGAGTGATTCTATAAGTTTATCATCAAATCTGACAAATGCATACCAAAACTGTTAATTTTCTGGTCCTTTTTGTTTGTACAGGAAATTCAGATAAGACTGCCAATGGCATGTTCATAGCATAAAAAGGGAAAATATTATTTTGAAGTTTGTACAGAAAAAGAAAGAGAAAAACTTACCGGAAAGAACCATCAGTGATCTCATGCCAAACCATTGAATACTCTGCATTTGTGGGCACTTTATCCCAGTGCAATGGTTTCAGTTTCAGTGGAGTGTCTCCTTTACCGTTTGGATTTCCAGGATCTGAAGTTTCTACTGCGTTGTTGGTGGTTAATTTTCCTCTTGGTGGGTGAAGTGGGGGTTTCAATGGTGAAGAGAAACCACCGGGAGGCTTCGGTGGAAGAGGTAGTAATGACCCAGGTTTTGTTTTGGATGGAATTTGCGACACCGGTGGTTTTGAAGGCCTTTTCACTGGAGGCGGAGGAGGTGGAGCTGGCGGTTTTGAATCCTTTCGCAGCACCGGAGGCAGCGGTGGAGGTGGAGGTGGTGGTTGGATTTTATTCGACAGTGGTGGAGGTGGTGGCGTTGTTTGCTTTGATGGAATGACCAGTGGAGGCGGAACAAGACCAAATTTCGAAGGGCCTGAAATTTCCATGGACTTAACTTTATCCACCTCTGGAAAGTAATCACTGGCTCGATCTGCCTTAGAAATCAAAGGGATTTCTTGAACAGGGCTAGAATAATAATCAATGGCATGATCTGCCTTAGAAATCAAAGGAACTTCCTGAATAGGACTAGAAATTGAAACACTTGGCTTAGCACCCCTATCATCTATCTCCTTGTCTTCTTCAATTATTGGATTGAACCAAACCTTAGAAAAGCAACTTGTAAATCTTCCACCATCAGCTTTCCTCAAATACAGAACATCCTTTCCATTCTCTTCAACCAGAAGCCCCCTAAGAGTTCCGCCGTTTTGCATCAACTCTTCATGTCCCATCACCGGCGTCGCCTCCCGGCGAAAGCTGGAACTGTACTTGCTCCTCTCACGTTGCCGGGCCATGGAATATCTGTAAAAAAAGTAGAATAAAATCCCGGCAACAATCAGAGATGTCAAAGCTGAGGCAAGGACTGCAATGGCTATGACTCGATTCTGCGTCATGGCTTGGCTGCAGATGTGATGAGATTGGATTCTGTTAATTAATAAAGATCACTCATGTTTGCAATAGTTTTAACTTAGAAATCTGAACCGGAAAGTCATAGAGGACAGCGCTAAGAATCAATCGAGAAAAAAGCTTCAGACAGAAGGAGAAAAGAAAGTCAGCATTTAGCTATGTGTTGATCGTTTCTTCATTTCATCTTCTTCGAAATTTTTGATTAAGAGAGTTCAATGTCATAGAAGACAACGCCAAGAATCAACAAAAAGGCTTTACAAAGAACGGGAAAGAAAGTCAGCATTTAGCTGTTGTTTTGATTGCTTCTTCGTTTGTTCTCAGTGCCGTTTGTTTTTGGCAGTTGACGATAATCCATCGTCCCAACGCTTATTTTTTGGTAAATTTCACAGCACCCCACATTTTCCTAAAAAGTTAAACTACTTCCCTAGATTTTAAAAAACATAAAAAAAACCCCTTAACCTTTCTTAAACTCTCAAAATACCCCTGATTCTCCATCAATTTTCAAAATATATTTCTTTGGAGGTATTTTCATCCCAAATTGGAAGAAAATTTTGTCATTTTACACAAATTTAGAAAATCATAAATCTATCAAGGAGGTTTTTCAATATCTTACAAACTTCAAGGGATATTTGGAATTTTTGTACTCAAAACTTAAAAGAAGGTGGTTGCAGTTTTAAATGGCTACTTTAAAGCCTCAAAGGCTTTGTCTGGTGAGAATGAAATTTGCGACGTTTTTTGGTAGATTTGGAGATCTGTAATAAACGATCTATGACCCAACAGAAGGGAAATACCATTAAATTCTTGGCCTTATTTAGCTGCTTGCTGTGGTATGCCTTGTGTCAGGCGGTTGGTGCGAGGTTAATTTACTCACTCCGGCCTATCTCTACGGTTGTTCGTAACGACATTTGTATTAAGTTTGGCACATCTTCGGTCGTTAGCCATTGACATCTAATAAAGTCGATGGAAAACGTTAAGACTATCGATTTGTTTCTAATCAGTTTTGGAATTTAAAAGATAACACGTATAGAATATATATATGTATATGTTAGAAAAAAACACAACATTTTTAAGAGGTACATTCTCCTTTTGCCATGTGGCACATGACACATAAGATGTCACCTAAATTACTTTTGACACGCCATCAATCCATATCTTTTTTTCTTTCTTTTTTTTTTTTTTTTTTTAAATTTCATCTTTATCCGTGTGTTTTTTTTTCTTTTCCATCTTAATCCATACAGATATTTAGTTAAGATCAACAACTCCCCAATGTCCCCATCTTCATCCATAAAGATATTTAGTTGTGATCAACAACTCTCTTCATCCGAGTATATTTTTATTATTTTATTTGAAGTTTCATCCTTTTTTTATTTAAAATTTTAAGCTTCATCCGTTTTTTATTTATTTGTTTTAGCTTCATCTGTTTATTTTTATTTGTTTTTTTTAAGTTTTATCTTTCTTTTTTTCTTTTTTTAAAGCTTCATCTTCATATGTACTCACAACATTTTCAAATGTAAAATTATTTATATCTCAATACAAATTTTAAATTTCTTTTCCTAAAATTGCACGTTACTTTAAATATGATAATTATATATATAAATAACAAAGTTCCGTATATATATCTTCATCACAATCTTTATTCACCTACACACGTGCTTCAAATAACTATACGTTTTGTATAATTTATATATATATAATAAATTTTATATTTTGATCAACACCTTAAAATTTTTTATTTATTAAATTTATTATCTTTAGATAATATACATTTTTTAATTATTTTCTACCGTGCTTATCCTTATCTCATACCATCTCTACATCTATTAATTTCTTCATCCGTATTCAAATTCTATATACGCCCAAACGGAATAAATAAAATATATGTTTTCTCCTGTACCTCAGCTGCCGACAAAGGTTAGAATTGATCATTTATTTAATTTCATTGTGTTCATTGAAATTTCGTTGTTCCGTCTTGAATTATTTTTCTATTTTATTTTCTGAAAGGCATGGGCCTTATATTTCTTTTTCCACAATATTATTAGGTTTTATATTTTACCGTATTTTTCTTTCTTTTTGTTTAGATTTTGGACTAATTCATATTATTGATGTTACAATCCGTACAGCTTTGTTTAATATTGAGTTTTGTAATTTTATGATTTTTCTCTTATTTTTGTTTGGATTTTGGGATATCTCATATAATCGATGTTTCAATTCTTATTGCAGGTTTTTCAGTTTTCAGGTTTTATTAGTCTCGGAAACTTTTCCAGACTAATTCATATTATTAATGTTTCGATTTGTACATATTTTTTTAGTATTGAGTTTTATAATTGTATGGTTTTCCCCTTCTTTTGTTTGGGTTTTGGGATGACTCATGTAATTGATATTTCAATTCTTATTGCAGAATTTTCAGATTCTATTAGTCTCCCAAACTTTTTTCAACTAATTCATATTATTGATGTTTTAGTTCTTACTACTTTGTTTAATATTGAGTTTTATAATTTTATGGTTTTTCCCTTCTTTTTATTTGGGTTTTGGGATAATTCATAAAATTGATGTTTCAATTATATTGCAGATTTTTCAGATTCTATTAGTCTCCTAAATTTTTCCCAACTTTGGAAAAGATGAAAGAGAAAACTTTTCCATCATAGAAACTCATATTTTCAAATTTCTATTAATTGTAATTTTCTTTTAGTCATAGCACTATCAAAATTATGAATGTGCAATACTTCCCCTTCCTTTTTCTTTTTTTTTTTGTTTTTTTTTGTTTTTCGTATCATGTAAATTGTGAGGAGTAGGTTAACTTTTATTTTTGTATTTTCAAATTTTATTTAGTTGACATTTTCTTCATATTGGAGATTCTAAATACAAGATTAATTACTTCTAATATTTGATTATGAATATATATATATACACAAATTTTGTACTTTTATCACCATGAATATTTTATTTGTATTTTTCTTTCTTTTTTTTCCCTATATTATTGTCATAATTAATTTTTTTTTTTATTGGAATAGAAGATCTTCACCCACAATAAGATTTTTTTTTACTATATTGTTTCTTATTCCCTATTTCAATTTTCAAATATTAAAAAATTCAACCATTAAAATGAATATATATATATACACAAATTTTGTACTTTTATCACCATGAATATTTTATTTGTATTTTTCTTTCTTTTTTTTCCCTATATTATTGTCATAATTAAGTTTTTTTTTTTTATTGGAATAGAAGATCTTCACCCACAATAAGATTTTTTTTTACTATATTGTTTCTTATTCCCTATTTCAATTTTCAAATATTAAAAAATTCAACCATTAAAAATACTTATTTATAATATTAAATTTAAACTTCATATAATTTTTGATAAATTTATTTTTTTTAGTTATTTTATATTTTTTAAATAAACTTTTATTAATAATGGGCTCACCTGCACCTTGCGCAGGCCAAAGAAACTATATATATATATATATATATATTAGCCAAAATTATCCCTTTAGCATTTTATAAAGTTATATATATATATATATATATTAGCCAAAATTATCCCTTTAGCATTTTATAAAGTTATATATATATATATATATATATATTAGCCAAAATTATCCCTTTAGCATTTTATAAAGTTATATATATATATATATATATATATATTAGCCAAAATTATCCCTTTAGCATTTTATAAAGTTATGGGGTTTTTTTTTGGCTTATTTGTCTTTTGCCCCCTTGTGTTTTAAGAGGACTATATTTTGACTTTTGTTCCATTATATTTTAAGACTATTTTAACTTTTGCCCTCTCTGAATTAATAAAATTAGTCTTTGCCTCATTTGACCAAGGTCAAAGGGGTAAAAAATGTTGAATGACATTTATGCCCACCACTTTGTATTGTTATCTTCAAATTATCATTTAAAAATGTGAGAAAAATAATTTACCCAAAATATCATTTCGGTTATTTAGCTAAACTACCACTTGCATTAATAATTTTATTTTGTTTAACTGATAAATTTTAAAACACGCTCTGAGGTTTGAGATAACATCAAAATAGATCAAGCAGTTACAAAAGTATAAAATATTTCTCCTTCCAATAATGTTATGAAATACTCAAAATCCCCTTCAACAAGTGACATTTTTATCTAGAAATTAAGAGTATTTTAGTCATTTCACTTAGTCCCATTAAGGGTGTTTCAAAATACTTACGTATTATTTGAATTAATTATTTGACTAATTAAATACTTACATTTTAATTATATTTTAATTAATTCTTGTAATTATCACATAATTATATTTACTCCTATTTAACTCATAAATTAATTTCTTGTGTGTGACCATTTAGGTTTCTTAATTCATGACAATAAATATAAATTGAATCTTCTTAGTTATCTTTAGTACAAAAACCAACACAAAGAAGGCAAGACACCACAAATTATAGTAGTTCGAATTTCTCTTGAATTTTACTTCACTACCCAAGCTATACAATTTGGAATTTTCCTAATCCAATCTAAGAAACACTTAAAGTGTGTTTCAAAATCCTTACAATTGTTGAAGATCAAACTCTTGATCGTAATAAGAAGACTTATCCTCCTTGCCTAATTAACTCTATACTAGAACTTGTGCTTAAGCTAACTCTAGATTAAAATTTTCTTGCCTAATCCAACCTCTTGGATATGCCTTTTCCCCTTTGCATAAACTAACTCTAGAATATGACATTTCCCCTTTGCCTAAACTCAGCCTCTTGACTTAGGAATTTTACAATGTCTTATCCAACCTCTTGGATAGGATTTTTCTCAAATGGCCAACTTACCTGTACGTTACAAAAAAACCAAAAAAAAAAAACTTACCTCCTAGTTTGGACTTTTACAATTGCCTACTTTCAACCTCTTGAGTGGGGCTTTTCTCCTTTTCTTTTTGCTCTCCCTTTCTTCCTGCCTAACTCTAAATCAAGAGTTAAAACTTTTCCTCACATACAAAATGCCTAACACTTTCCAAGTGTTTGGGACTTTGTCTTCTTTTTTTTATCACAAGAAGATTACCTCCCAAAGGTGAGATTTACAATGAAGCTCTAAAAAATGGTATGAAAGCTTCTTTCTAAACAAATGGGCACAATGAGCTCTTTCTTGCAATCTAGCACAAAACCTAAAAAAACGAAGAAATAATTTTCTCTTGAAAGTTTATCAAATGTAGGAGTGTTTGGCTGACTTCTTGGACATAGGCGGAGCTAGGGTGGGGGCCTGGGTCCCCAGTGACCCCACCCTAGGTACCTATATGTATATATATATATATATACCCAGTCAATATAAATTCCTAAATTATTACTAATACTATTTAAAGAATATGTGTTTTGCACACGTTTGTGCTGTTTGTTGGCCTCCCTATTTTTCTTTTTTCCTTTTTTTTTAATAACCTAGTCCTTCTACAAATATAATAGTAACTAAACACAATTATTATAAGAGTGGGTCAGGCGACAAACAACGATTTGATATCCATGTTGGTGGTCCTAATAGCGCACACAAGAAAGTGTCAAAATTTGTTTAATCAAAATCAACTTATTGAAGTGTCTTTTGCAAAACAATCAGGGAAATTTTCTTGAATTGTTACATTTTCTATCTGATCATAATGATGATATCAAGAGAGTTGTTCTCGAGAACGCTCCAAAGAATCTCAAACTCACTGCTCCTGAGATTCATAAAGATATAACAAATTCATTGGCTTCTGAAATTACACAGGTTATTGTTAATGATATTGGGAATGGATTGTTTTCTATTTTAGGTGATGAATCCCGAGATGTATCAGGGAAAGAGCAATTAGCAATTGTTATTCGATTTGTGAACTTGCAACGATTAGTGATAGAGCGTTTTCTTGGTATTATTCATGTCAGAGATACTGCTGCTCAGACACTTAAAAAGGCAATTAATGGATTGTTTTCAACACATGGATTAAGCATTTCACAACTTCGTGGCTAGTGCTATGATGGTGCTAGCAATATGAAAGGTGAATATAATGGTTTAAAAGCTTTGATTATGAGTGAAAATGGGTCTGCTTATTTTGTTCATTGTTTTGCTCATCAACTTCAGTTAACACTTGTTGGAGGTGTAAAAAAACATGCTCAAGTTTCAATTATGTATAATACATTATCTACTTTAGTCAATGTGGTTCAAGGTTCATCTAAAAGACAAGAGTTCCTTAGAGATTTTTGACTTCAAAGAGTAGTACATGATGTGATGAATGGTGAGCTTGCAACTGGTAGAGTTTACATAAAGAAACTAGCCTCCAACGAGCTTGTGATACATTATGGAGTTCACATTTTGGCTCACTGCTGAAATTGATTCTCATGTTTGATTCTGTGATAGATGTTCTTGAAATAATTGACGTTGACGGAGATAGGGATAAAAAAGGTCAGGCATATGCACTTCTTGATTCTTTAAAATCTTTTGAATTTATTTTTATTATTCATTTGATGAAAAAAGTAATGGGAATTACAAATGCACTATGTGAAGCATTGCAAAGAAAGGATCCAAACCTTGTCAATGCGATGAATTTGGTTGAAATTTCTAAGCAACAATTGCACGCTACTAGGGATGATGGATGGTATTCTTTGTTGGATGGGATTTGTCTATTTTGTGGAAAACATGAAATCATTTTTTCGAAAATGGATGACATGTTTGTTCCTAGTAGAAGATCAAAAAGAAAAGCTCAACAAATTACAAATCTTCACCATTATCGAGTTGAGCTATTTTGTACTGTGATTGATTTGCAGCTGCAACAGCTTAACCACCGTTTCAATGAAACAACTACATAATTGCTTCTTTGCATGTCTTGTTTGAATCCAAGTGCTTCTTTTTCGGATATTGATGAGAAGAAGTTGGTCCACCTAGCAGAACTTTATCCTTGTGAGTTTTCTGAATTAGCAATTAGTTCTCTTGACATTGAGTTGAATACTTACATTGTGGATATGAAGTCAGCGAAGGAGTTCTCAAATTAACGAAGTATAAGTGATCTTGCTCAAAAGATGGTGGAGACAAAAAGAGATGTTGTGTATCCTTTGGTGTATATGCTTATAAATTTAGCTTTGATTGTGCTGTCGCTACAGCTACTGTGGAAAGAGCTTTTTCTGCCATGAATATAGTGAAAAATCGCATGCGTAATCAAATGGGGGACTCTTGGCTGAATGATTGTTTAGTTACATAAATTGAGAAAAATCTAATTCACGAAGTTGACAGGGAAAAAGTTGTCCAGCGCTATCAGAGCATGAGAAGACGTCATGAGCAACTATGAAAGGTTTGTTAAATTATTTCAATAATATCATTACATTTAAAAAATGAGTTATCTTTTAAATTATTATTATTATTTTTTTACATTTATTTAAATATCTTTTACTTTGTTGGTATTAATATGCCATTGTGAATGTGCCCCCTCTAAATTTGTTTTCTAGCTCTGCTAGTGTTCTTAACACCATTTGCAGTGTTGGAAGTATTTATAGAACAGTCAAGTGAAGTTCCAATAGTTATAAACTTTTTAAGTTTCCTGAAGGGCTGCTCCATAGGGTACGATTCGCACATCCTATCCAGCTAACTCATTGGCTTCCAACAACCCTTTAATGGCTAGTCCACGTTAGGAATTTCAAACTTTTGTAAATGTGCGAGACCCTATGCGATTCGTACAACTAGTTGTAGCCTTCATTTTTCTTTCTTAGCCATTTTTATTTTCTTCATTTTGGCTAGTGTCGACTCTACTCCAGGGGATGCGAATTCACACATGTCTTCGCAGCTTCACCCGCGAATTCTCAACTAAGGTCGCAGCTTTCTTGTTTCAGCCTTCGACCATTTTATTTTCTTTGCTTTTTGGTACTGACTTTTCTGTGACTTTGAGTGCAATTTATCACCACCTTTCATATCTCTTTTTCTTTTTCTTGTTGTTCTTATTTACTTGTTCTACAGCTTTAATCTTGTGGCTGTGAAATCGGTTGCTGAGCGCAACTAGTGTCGCATCCTCCTTTGATGCATTTTTTCTTCATTTTCTACAAAATCCTTAAAAGTTATTAAACTAAAAGAATATATTTGTTAATTAATCATCAAAATTAGGATTGAAACCATAGGTCTAACAATATAGAAAATGGGTTTGAAAGAAAGTTAAGTCAAAGGCCAAATTTGCGACAACTTTTCACACCACAAGAAATGAGTTTTGGGCACTAAAAATCGCTAGCCGTTAGACATGGGGCTTTCAAATTTACTAACTTTTAACATGATTATAATGTTGAAACCTCCATTGAAATGGGACTTTTCAACTAGCCGTTATGCACCAATAAGAGTCGTTGGAGCTGCTTCACTATAAATATGCAGAAGGCTCATTTCAAAAACTAAGAATGACCCCTGACCTTTGACAAAGTTGACCAAAAATTTAAAGTTGACTGGTGTGTGAGGTTTAGTTCGCTGGGCCCAAATCTCCACGAAGTCTAGCCCAAGTAGTATAAAACCCCAAAGGAGTAGGTTTCTTGATCTAAACCCAGATAGAGAAAGTGACCCAATGGATCCTTGTACAGGCTCCTACTGATGGCAGACGGACGTCCACCTAGAGCCATTCCCCGATATGACCTGGGGGGCTTGGTTGGCGTAAACACGGGGGGTAAAGAGAAAACCCCGCAGAATATGTCCAGCGGTCGAGGAAAAGGACTGGGTCCTCGGGTCTCTATAAATAGCAGTGTGATCCTCATGAAAGAAAACAACTGAAAAAGTGAGTCTTAAGCCTTAAAAAGTAAATGTTCTCACACTTCGTCTTCGTACTCTAACTTGAGCTTAGGAGTGCTAACGGGGTTCTGCCCCCCTCCCAACTCTGTTTTATTTGCAGGGTTAATAGCAAGGTTCCCGTTGGTCTGTATCCGGCGAGTGACGCATCATCAACTGGCGTCATCTATAGGGACTCAATCATTGTGTCGAAATCACCATTGACCAACCTTGGGTTTCCGAACTGATAAATAAGTGTTGTGATGTTTACCCCCGGAGGAGGTCCAAGTGGAAGGAAGAGAGTCACCAGGAGTTTGTTTCAGGAAGGGGATCGAGTTCTGGAGCTAGAAGAGCTGGCACTCGTGAGGAAAAACATGTCAGAATTTAGAGCTTTCATGAATGAAAAAAGGAGAGCTGACGGAGAGGAAGAGCACAGGCGGAAAGGCAAGGGCAAGGAACGGGGAGAAGGCCGAGGAAAGAGAGAGGCTGATTCTCGGGAGTCATCCTCAAGCCCAGGCTGAAGGCAGATGTCTGTTTCAAGGATGCGTTTCTCCAGTATGCCCAGCAAGCAGATATCCTGGTCAAGGGAGAAGGAGGCAGATTCCCCTTCCTGGAGAAGACGGTCTACGGCCCCCCGCCAAAGAAATTAAGTGCGAGATAGGGTATTCCCGGGGATCACGAGATATGGGTGAAGAAACCCCCCAGTCCAGGTTTAGAGAAATTGATAGAGGGATGGGGGGAAATGCCGGCAAACACTACAAGAAAATGTTCTTTTAGAGACGCCGTAAAAAATGTCTTATATAGTGCACTTACTGTCTCAAAACGCTTTTTGAGACAGCATTGAGACAGTAACTGTGGCGTCTCCGTTACAGCCGTCGCAAAAGAAATTTGAGACAGTAAACCTGTCTCAAATAGCTTTTGAGACAGAGTTGAGACAGTTCTTCAAGTGTCCCAAAAGTATTAGAGACAGACATTCTTCTGTCTTAATCAAGTGTCTCAAATTTTTGAGACACTTGATTGAGACAACAATATGTTGTCTCAAATAGGATTAAAGACAATAGTTTTACTGTCTCTAATATTGCGTCTTAGAAGTTAGAGACAGTAAATTAAGACACTACTATGCTGTCCCAAATATAATTAAAGACAATAGTCATCTGTCTCAAATATCATGTCTTATTTTTAAGACTATAAATCGAGACAGCAATATTTCGTCCTAAATAGAAATAAATATTGTAATATTTTTATTTTATTTTATTTCATGGTATTGGTATTCATAATTGGTCATTGAACAACTAATAAACACCATTGTTGATAAATAAATAGTAATATTTTGGAAAAAATAAATAAATAAACACTAATTGTAGATAAATAAAAAATAACATCCATAAGGGAAATAACTATATAACACAATAAAATATCATAATTGATCCAATCACTCTAACATCCAAGTATTTACTCTGTATTTTTAAGCACAAGACACTACCATTATAAAAGCTAAAGAAAATATAATCTATCAGTGTGATATCTAAGTAGGGTATTTTGTTTATAAACAAAATACTGGCTACTACTTTGGATAAAACTAAAAAAGTGCCGAGCAATAGTATAATGTATGCATAACTCCCACAATTGTGAAACTAACTTCCATCCATTCATTCATCTTCAGAATCCTGAAAGAAAACCAAAACAAAAAGAAATATATTCTTTTATTAGAGTATCTAAAACTTCTATATTGACATGTTCAAACATATTAATATTGGTGTGATTCAATAGATAACAGAATAGATACTAACATTCTTATTTCACGATAATGAATTACTTTACACTAACCTCATCTTGCAGGGAGAAAGGATGACGCATGTTTTTGTCATCTCTGTGTCCTTCATTTGGATGCGTCTGTGAAATAGACCATAAAGTATATAGTTATAAATAAAATGATCAAAGGATATTTTGGCAATTACATAGTTTAACCATAAATTAAAGTTTCATTATTCAAACAGTATAATAAAATTACCTGCAAAATACTAGCTTCATTAGATGGCAAAGAGAGAGATGTATCTAGTTTAGCTTGTATTTTAGCTTCTAGTTGACTAATCATAAGGGTCACCACTTTCATACACTCTGCCACAACTTTTTCCACAATCATTTTGACAAAATCTTCTGAATGCTCGTTATGTTGCATAACTTGAGCACGCTTGTTTGCACCACTCGAACCTAAACCCATAGTTCGAACATAACCATGACTTTCTTTTCCCATAAAACTCTGGAAAATGTGCTCCCTAAATTCAAGTGTTTGCTCCTCGATAGGTACCTCATTCAACCTTGCTAGCATTTGAGCCTATATGATAATTAATATCAGCCAATATAGATACTTCATAACTAAACAAAATGAGAACATCAGTATAAATATTAAACACTTAAGTGAATGCATTTACGTACAATTACATCTTTGCATCTGAATCAACTATAACACCATTTTTGGTGCGAGACTCAATATATGTCGATAATCTATCAGTTGGCTTTCCAGCTGTCGCAAGCTATAAAAAAAAAAAATCAAATACTTTTTAGACTAAGGTAAACCAAATACTTGATACAACATGATTGCAAAACGCATAGGTAGACATCTAATTAACAATATAATCAAAAGTACCTTGCGCTTAAAGTTTGGCATCGAAGTCCTTCCTGTCCTAGTTATTGGCCCCAAAAGTTCTCTATTGATTGAGTTTTTTCTTGCAATTTCCTTGAAAGAAAAATTAATGTAAATAGAATTGAAAAACAAGTTATCAAGAACATATATTGTTATGGAAAATGTATATAAAAAAACATGCATCAAAGAATTTCCCCAAGCCTGATCCCGATGAATTGAAGATTGCTCATACTATAGAATCAGGGTTCCAAATACTTGGAAATCAAATGGACATTACGATTAACTATGGCTGCTGAAAGTTGGAGATCTGAAGAAAGACCACATGGCAAATAATACTCCGTATTGCATCTTAAAAATAAAAATAAAAATAAAAACATGCATCAAAAGTAATTGTCATAAACATATTGTAAGATTAGAGATTACTTGAGATTTTTCAGTGCTCCAATAGTCAATGAGAACCTTCCATTGATCAGCCTGAACACGAGAAGGGACATTTTTTAACACTTGCTCACGTGTCTTTCCACTAAAATGATCTCTCTTTACTCGACTTTTCCATTTTCTCCATTTGTCAGCAATAGATTTCATGCATATAGCCTTATGAGCTAGAGGGGCATTAGTTTTATCCTGTAGTAGATTAGAAAGAGTTAAGTAAACATTAAAGTTACAAAAAAATAATAAAAAAATGTCTAATTTACCTCTAATAAAGAAAGGATTGTCCACACATACTAATTTTGTGAAAAATGAAATGAATGTCCAACATTTTGCTTAAAATTATCTCTTACAACTTTTGATTAAATATCCCCACTAGAAACAAATATAACTTGATAAATGATACCAACATAATTTTCAATAGATTAAACCGTTGTTGTACAATACATACAGTTTTTACATTTTTCTTACAGGAAAAAAAGAAAAGAAAAGGAAAGTAAAAGAGCATGCCATGAAAATTCAAGATCAAGGAATCAACCAACTCCAAAAGCATCATCAAAGGACCAATGATCTTGGTCCTATTATGCCTTGAATATCAACTCAAGGATACTTATAGAAGCATTTGTCATACCTCAAGTTAACCACATCACATGTACTAGAGAAACATATGAATATGAATTTTCTAGACACAAAATCTAATCAACTTCCAAATAGATTATACAAGCTTCCATTAACTTTATCTAATTGACCACTTTTGCAAGCATAATGTCAAAGTCATTTCTCAGTTTTCAGAATTGAATCAAAGAAGACATGTCATTATAAACAAACTTTGAAACATAACCCTTCCTTAAATTTAGATGGATAAAAGTAACAAATTACCACAGTTAGGTTTCCAACACATCATTTAGACAGAGAACCAAGATAATTAAGTAAAATATTTACACTCATAAATCATGACAAGTAAAACAATAACAAAGGAAATACACAACCTCGGTTTGACAAACTGTCGAAGAAAGACTTTTTGAATATTATGCAATGAAGTAATCTAGCACGGGGGTTTAGAATTAGGCATGGAATAGAATCTAGAAGATTAAATTAATTAACAACCTCAAAAGTACATAGGCATGCATTTGTAACAATTCCTAAACTGATAAGAGTCTCACTATTTCTTATAAAGTCCACAAGAATACAATAGGCTGATTTTTAGGGGGGGAAAAAACCTCAATTTGATAGTATATATAACTTTGGTTAAAGTACATATCAGATCATATTTATGTAATACAGTGCACAAGTACCCATACCACATTAAACAACCTGCAAATTAGTAATAAGAAGAGTGCATCATGTCCATTAATCCATCAACTTGATGTAACCTATAGACCCCAGAGGGCTTGTTGAATAGAAGACAATCAAAACAAAAAAAGAAAATTTTATACGTCAACAGCCTAACATAAAAATGTCATAAAAATATAGTGAACTAAGAAAGCAGGAATCACTGAAGACCAGTGTATAAACAGAAATGTATCCTGTGAAAACTAGGCCGGTGAAGAAGATCATAACAAACAATTTATCTCTATCTCTCTCTCTCTCTCTCTCTCTCTCTCTCTCTAGGATTGGCAAAAAGATTCTCCCTCGGTCTGTAAAGAAGCTTTAAACCTTCCTAGAAAACTAAAATTATAAAGGTAAAAAATTGATATTAAATCCTGTTACAGATACTGCAGTGGCTCCTGACTACAAAGATTCAGTTCTTTCACAATGCTATGGCACAACATATCCAGCTAGTCACCTGTTAGTGGAAGGACTCCCCACTCAAAGTAGACAAAAGTCACAAGATTCAATTATGCTACCAATACATATATAAATTCAGTATTCATGGTTAGGAACTGTGTTGACAAGTCTTGTCAGTATTGTATTCTACCTTACTTCCATCAAATGGTTTCTTTTTTAATACTTAATCAGTCAAGTGCATATTTAATCCCCCTCTATCCCTCACTTCATTAACCCTTGTACACTTCATAATATCCATTCATTATATGTAATGTGTACACTCATTTATCTATGTATAATAATACACATTCATTATAACTTACTTAATCCATCAACTTGATGTAACCTATAGACCCCAGAGGGCTTGTTGAATAGAAGACAATCAAAAACAAAAAAAAAGAAAATTTTATACGTCAACAGCCTAACATAAAAAAAAGAAAATTTTATACGTCAACAGCCTAACATAAAAATGTCATAAAAATATAGTGAACTAAGAAAGCAGGAATCACTGAAGACCAGTGTATAAACAGAAATGTATCCTATGAAAACTAGGCTGAAAACTAGGCCGGTGAAGAAGATCATAACAAACAATTTATCTCTCTCTCTCTCTCTCTCTCTCTCTCTTTCTCTAGGATTGGCAAAAAGATTCTCCCTCGGTCTGTAAAGAAGCTTTAAACCTTCCTAGAAAACTAAAATTATAAAGGTAAAAAATTGATATTAAATCCTGTTACAAATACTGTAGTGGCTCCTGACTACAAAGATTCAGTTCTTTCACAATGCTATGGCACAACATATCCAGCTAGTCACCTGTTAGTGGAAGGACTCCCCATTCAAAGTAGACAAAAGTCACAAGATTCAATTATGCTACCAATACATATATAAATTCAGTATTCATGGTTAGGAACTGTGTTGACAAGTCTTGTCAGTATTGTATTCTACCTTACTTCCATCAAATGGTTTCTTTTTTAATACTTAATCAGTCAAGTGCATATTTAATCCCCCTCTATCCCTCACTTCATTAACCCTTGTACACTTCATAATATCCATTCATTATATGTAATGTGTACACTCATTTATCTATGTATAATAATACACATTCATTATAACTTACTTGAACTTCTTGCCAAATAAAATCTGTAATGTGTGGTGGAATATCAGACCATTCAACATATGTTAAAGGAACTTGGACACCATTACGAGCAATTATACCAAGAAGTGTTGCATATTTTCCTGCATTTGGTCCAACAGGTTGAAATTCCTCATCGAATTCAACACACAGTTTCACACCATCTACTAAGTCAACACCTTTAGAAGGACCCCTTCCATGCTTTTCAGCAACTTGATTGCTAGTTTCTCCTATAAAATAACTAATTTAAAATCTTGTAAGTTTTAAAAATTATCAAAATTAGAAGACAAAACTAGTAAGAAAACTAATAAGTTAATACAAGGCATGAAAAAAATATGATGATTATAAAAACAATATAGATATACCTGAGTTTGACAAAGTTATGGGCTGAGAGGAAGGTGGATTGCATGATTGAGGATTTTGTTGTTGGCTAGCATGCACCACTGTTTGAAATTGCAATCCTGATGATGACTGAACTTTTTCTTGTTGAATTGATCTTGTTTGTGAACGTAAAACCAATGGAGGTGTTGTGTTTGATGGTCTTTGTTGTTCATGGTCAACTACAATTGTTGAATGCTGCACTGGGATGACTTACCTTTTGACAAAGCTGTCTGAATTCCACCCAACTTGTCTTGCATAGTTACTCCTTTACTTTTTTGCCTCACCATGATGCTCTGAAACAATTAAAAAGCAACTAGTTCATGTTCCTATAACATTTACTCAGATAAAACCAAATCTCCAATAAAACCTTTAGCACCAATCATAACTCAAATAAATAAGATTTATTACCATAGATAAGAACACTAAAAAAAATAAATAAATAACAAGAAATCTTTGTTAAAATAATAAAAAATAAATCAAGACTAACTAAAATCAGAAAATAAAGTCTAAACATGTAAGAAAATAATATCTAATGTTTTCATCATTCTCTGCAACATCTTCATCCTGTCTAACATCAGTGGCTGCATTCACCAATATTTCTTCCACTCCTCCCTCACCCAAGCACTATCCTCATCACGAACTGGAATGTTATCCTCCAAATGTTGAGGATTATATAAATCTGTCTGATCCAATGAAGAGTACACATCGTAATTATCTCGACGACTCATCTTTAGAAACAATTGCCACTTGGGATTTTCAGATCACTGCTATAGAATACTTGCTCTGCTTGATTAGCTAGTATGAATGGCTCGTCAGACATTTGATTATTTCTATACAGCAAATAATCAAATCACCACCATCATGATTTCTTGATGGTCGACTTGCTTTGGTTTCCACATCATCTAGATATCTTGTGCAAAAATTCATGCACTCTTCCAATATATAGCCTTTAGCAATAGATGCTTCGGGATGGGCACGATTTCGCACATACTTTTTTAAAGTCCATAAATACCTATAATATTATGAAATAGTTAAGATATATCAGCTCTTTGTAAATAAAAAACAGGACCATGTGTTGTATTTGGTAAAGAAAATTACTAACCTTTCAATAGGATACATCCAACGAAATTGTACAGCTCCAGCAAGCAATGCTTCCTCAACCAAATGTATTGGTAAGTGCTCCATTACGTCAAAAAATGATGGAGGGAATATCCTCTCAAGATGGCATAGAACAACAGCAATTCTATCTTGAATATATTCCAAATCAGTTATCTTATTGACTTTTGAACAAAGTTGCCTAAAAATGTTGGATAATTCTATAAGAACTTTAACTATATCTTCAGGCAATGTTTTGCGAACAGCTAATGGAAGCAGAAGTTGCATCAGAATATGATGATCATGTGATTTCAAACCCCCGATACTACAATCCTCCAAATGTACACATTTTGAAATGTTTGAAGCAATGCCATCTGGAAGTTTAACACTTTTCAAGACCTTGCAGCAAACCAACTTTTCAGCTTTTGACATTGTAAACTTTGCAGGACTGATCCGCTCTTTACCAGAGCCCATTGGAGTGGCATGTAATGCCTTTCTAATCCCCATTACTTTCAGATCTCGGCGGGCATTAATATGATCCTTAGATTTCCCTGTCATGCCAAATATTGTAGACAACACATTCTCCATAAAAGTTTTCTCTGTGTGCATCACATCAATGTTATGAGGTACTAAATTATCCTTCCAATACGGCAATTCAAAAAATATACTTTTTTTCTTCCAATTACTGTCACTTGGTAACTGAAACTCCTTATTATGCCTTTTCCTGATATCTTCTTTCTTGTAATCTGTTAAAATTTCACTCACTCAGTGTACACTTCAGAACTTGAAAGTCTTTTAGGCTTGTTCCATATTCACGTGTTCCATTAAAGGCAGCTTTAAGCTTACGAAATCTGTGACTTTGAGGCAAAAAAGTTATGTGGCCAATATAACAAAACTTTCTACAATGTTTCAACCATAAGGATCGAGTTTTGTTACCACAACAGGGACGAGCATACTTCCCTTTTGTACCCCACCCAGACAAATTAGCATAAGCTGGAAAGTCAGAAATTGTCCATAACAAAGTTGCATGCAAGTTGAACATTTGATTACTTGAAGCATCATAAGTCTGTATACCTTCATTCCATAATTCAACTAGTTCTTCAATAAGTGGTTGTAAGTACACATCCAGCCTATTTCCAGGTACCTTATGCCCATCTACAAGCACTGATAATATGAAATTTGATTGTTTCATACATAACCACGGGGGTAAATTATATGGAATAATCACAACAGGCCACGTACTATGAGATATATTCATTGATCTAAAAGGATTAAAACCATATGAAGCTAATCCAAGTCTAAGATTGCGACTCTCACTAGCAAAGGATGGATATTTACTGTCAAAAAATTTCCAGGCTTTAGAATCAGCAGGGTGTCTCACACACCATCATCAGTCCTTCCTTCTACATGCCATTTCATTAATGAAGCCATATCAGGTGTCATGTAAAGTTTTTGTAATCTTGGCTTTAATGGGAAATATCTCATCTGTTTTGCAACAATTTTCTTACCTCCAAGTTTGTATCTAGATGTTAAACAAATTTCACATTCATCCAGCTTACTATCTTGACCACGATATAGCATGCAATTATTCGGGCAGGCATCCCAAGTTTTATAGGTAAAACCAATATCATCAGTTATTTTTTTAGCATCATAAAATGAAGAGGGTAGCTTTGCATGGGGAAAAGCTTTAGCCAATAGTTGAAGCAAAAGAGTGAAGGAATAATCAGGCCAACTACCAATAACTTTTATTTGTAAGAGTTGGACAATGAACGATAGTTTTGTAAAATCCCCACAACTTTCATAAAGGGGACACTGAGCTTCTTGTAATAATTTCAAATATCTCTTGGTTTTTTCATCCATCCCAGCTGGTAACTCATCTTCTAGTCTAGAATTATGACTCATATTAGGACCGAAAACATCTTCAACCATTCTAACCATATTATAATCTGTATCCATACTATTTGTATCTCTAGTGGATGTGTTTTCTTGTTGAGAACTGTAAGTTTCCCCATGATAAACCCAGACTCTATATTTATCATAAAAGCCTTTGATAATAATATGTGACCTAGCCACATCCCTGGAGACAAAGTAACGATTTGCGCAATTGCGACACGGACAATATATTGTGCTATCTTCTCTTTTATCTTTGTAAGCAAACTCTAGAAAGTCATCAACATTTCTAATATATTCAGATGACGTTCTATTCTTTGAATCAATCCAACTTTTTTCCATATCTCTGCTCTTTATCTTGTGACTTACTGATAAAACCAATCATTTATAAAAAATTAAAAAAAAATGTAAGATGATATTTGTTCATGTATATCAAACACACAAATAGTTATTTTAACTAGACAAAGCTACTTTACATTAATAGAACTCAATATTAATGAGAAAACAGTACCTTTGCAAGAAGTTCTTGCCAGCGCAATAAAGCTTTAGCTTCTTCAATACTATTGTTTCTCAGTACCTAGTAAACAAAGCAGTAGAAAAATGACATGAGTTAATGATAAATATGAATTGGTGGCACATCTTAAGGACGACCACAAGGTTGACATGCATGATGGGTGTACTTTCAACCATCGATATGTCAAATATAATCCACATGAAGTTGAGAATGCAACATGGATGTTAACGGTAAGTTTGTTACTGTTGCAGATAATTAAAGCATTGTTCTTCAATTAATCAAAGATTTGGTATTGTAAATGCTGAGTAGTAGTAATTTAATTGTAATCAAAGAATTAGTTTTATCATTGCTGGGATGGGAACTGACTTGGTTTCTCTGAAGCAATGATTGTCCCCCTGGTGTCCAGTATTTTCTTTATATGTTTTTCTCATCATGCTTATTCTATAATCTAGTCTTCCAACTGATACTCTAATGGATAAAATTGGAATAGTATTGTAATCATGTGGAGTAAAGTTCTATGATGTGCTGGAAGTTTATTCTGCATGAAAGCATGTTAAGAAAGAGTAGAGGGATTCTATGTAATTGTCCATTATAGACTTATTTTTGCAGTACAATGACATTGTGAAACTATGCATCTCACCTGAAACAGAAAATTACTTAACATGAAGGGACTGAAGTAATGTTGTTTCTTGTGCTGATTTGAGTGTGTTTTTATCACAACTATTCGGTTAGCATTCACTTTAATTCCCATATTGCTGTGGAGATGCAGAAAAACACCCCCAGATTATTGTGCTTTTAAGCTCAAAGTTTACAGTATGTAATCATTTTCTGAATTCATGACTACTGGTTCAGTTCGACTTTCTTATCTAATCACATATTTCTCTATTTATAATTTTATTTTTGATTTACAAGTCTATTAGTCATGGACTCTTTATATGAATCAAGAAAAGAGAGGGAGAGAATTGTTTCTTTAATAATAGGAATATTTTTTTCATGTGTAATATTGAATATTAATTACTCCCTCCGTCCCATTCAAAAACTTTACTTTGTATTATTAAAAACAGTAATACAAAGTAAACTTTTTAAATGATTCAAGTGCTGAAATTCAAAAACATTTCATGAAAACACATGATTATGGAGGCAAAATTGCCTCTGCATCCACATCTTGGTGCTGCTGCTGCAAAGGCAATTGCAGAGACAAAATTGCCTCTGCAGCCACATCTTGGTGCTGCTGCTGCAAAGGCAATTGCAGAGACAAAATTGCCTCTGCAGCCACACCTTTGTGCTGCTGCTGCAAAGGCAATTGCAGAGCCAAAATTGCCTCTGCAGCCACACCTTTGTGCTGCTGCTGCAAAGGCTACTGCAAAGCTTTAGCTTCTTCAATACTATTGTTTCACAATACCTAGTAAACAAGCACTGAAAAAATGACATGAGTTAATAAAAAATATGAGCATATCAATATCTCACATTCAAGTGCTGAAATTCTAAATTTTTTCATGAAAAGACATGATTACAGAGGCAAAATTGCCTCTGCAGCCACATCTTGGTACTGCTGCTACAAAGGCAATTGCAGAGCCAAAATTGCCTCTGCAGCCACACCTTTGTGCTGCTGCTGCAAAGGCAATTGCAGAGCCAAAATTACCTCTGCAGCCACACCTTTGTGCTGCTGCTGCAAAGGCAACTGCAAAGCTTTAGCTTCTTCAATACTATTGTTTCACAATACCTAGTAAACAAGCACTGAAAAAATGACATGAGTTAATAATAAATATGACCATATCAATATCTCACATTCAAGTGCTGAAATTCTAAATTTTTTCATGAAAAGACATGATTACAGAGGCAAAATTGCCTCTGCAGCCACATCTTGGTGCTGCTGCTGCAAAGGCAATTGCAAAGCCAAAATTGCCTCTGCAGCCACACCTTTGTGCTGCTGCTACAAAGGCAATTGTAGAGCCAAAATTGCCTCTGCAGCCACACCTTTGTGCTGCTGCTGCAAAGGCAACTGCAAAGGCAATTGCAGAGCCAAAATTGCCACTGCAGCCACACCTTTGTGCTGCTGCTACAAAGGCAATTGTAGAGCCAAAATTGCCTCTGCAGCCACACCTTTGTGCTGCTGCTGCAAAGGCAATGGCCTTTGCAGTAGCATTGCCTTTGCAGCAGCAGCAGTACCAAGGTACTTATGCTCATATAGTTTAGCAGACAAAGCTTTTATGTTTTGCAAGGTAAGGTTATGGATATGATATATTATGAACCTTGGAGGAGCTTCTAAAAATTCTATACTTCTGTACAAAGATCAATTCTACTAAACAGCAGTATGACTTCAAAACCTGTAAGACATTACACTGGAAAAGATAATTTTTTGAGTAAAGTTATCACATCTTCATCTGATATAGTCATGCACCACTAATAATTCTTTCCTTATATTGCATGGATACACCAGTTCAACCACTCATATTACATTTAACAGCTCCATAACCATGATAGATTATTAGCAATCTCGAAGTGTTACTTCAAGTAAATGTCAACCAAGAAATGCAATTGCATAGAACTTCAAGCATAATGCAAACAAAAATAAAAGATAGGTATATACTAGGTAAAAATTTCTAATCGTGGTGAAGCCCAAGGACCTTCCAGATGCCATAGAACTTAGGCTAGCTCTAGGCCAACAACAAATCAGATCTAACCCACCAAAAGTAAAATGGGGCATTTCACAAACCTAAGAGAAACCATGTTACCTAACTGAAAACTAGGTCAAGGAATGCCAAAACAACAATTTCACATACACAAAAAAGTGTACCTTAGATATGAATTCATAAATTTAAATGCTTCTAACATGATGATGAAGAAGACATAAATTACTTCTGTCATAGCAAATAACTCTTTATTGGAACTGAATGACATAGATTCAAGACTTACCATACATGTAGTGCTGCTACCTGGAGAATCGAACGGTGAAATGGTTTCTCCAAGCGTTCCACCTCCCTCTCTTCTCAGAAGTAGTCCTCCAACATTTAATGACAAACAGTTCAAAAACTTATCAATGACAATTTCTTTGGGGCATTTATCAAACAGGTAGAAGATATTAGACCTCACAAAAGGCACAAAAGCATACTTGAGAAGATTAATATCCTATTTACAGCCCAAGTCTCCTTGTCTAATGTAAAAAATACCAAACAAACAGAAAGAAACAGAGCTGATAAAATCATACCCACATAAATTTAACATTAATAAAAATCCATCAAAATTCAAATCTAATTACCATCGATCATACAGAACTATGAAGAAAAAACCGATAAAGAAGGAATAATGCATGATACATAACTGTAAATCCAGAATCTAAGAATTAAATTTAGAGTTTAAATTCATGCTAAAAGTATCAGAATAAAGTTGTTACCTTTACCCGTTCAATGTTTTGCAACTGAGCCGCAACTAGAAGATGATGATAGAAAAACAAGTACCGACGAAGACGTGACCTATATTTTGTTTTCCCTATTTAAGTTTCCCACCTTTTTTTTGGTCTTTAGTATTTTAGGGATGTTTCTCACATTTTTTTGGTCATTACTTTTTTACGAGATTAAATTTTTAGGGACTTTTTTACAGTTTTTTTTTTTTTTTTTTACTTTCTCAAATAACAAATCTAAGTCCAATACTGTACTTGCTTTCCCCAATCAAAAAAAAAAAAAAAAAAAAACCAAATCTAAGTCCAATATGTATGATCAAAACTGAAATTGAACTCGATATCGGAAATTTTCCCAAATTTGAAAGGAACAATAAGAAAAAGATGCTAACAGAGCTGAAAATAAAGTTCACAAAATAATATACTACTCAACTGGATTTGGGATCAGGCATAAGGCAAAGGCCAGACCAACAGCACCACGTGAAAGGAGAAAAGCCTATGAACTTCTGCAGAGTAGTCCTAATCTTGATCGAACACAACAAGTTCAGAAAGGCCATGAAATAATCGGTCATGTCATCCCCTGAAAAGCCTCAATGACTCATATTGAACAATTCGGAGGGGCATAAACAACAATTTTGCGACATCCTTCCTTTCGAACAAGCTATTGAGGAAAGCAAAAACCACGAACAGCACAATAGCAACGACGGGGCTGGACTTGAACTTGAACAACGGCAAATCATGACTGGATTCCTTCAGCGATCTCTCAACGTAGTCGATTTTATTGGTTTTTTGACTTTCTGCCTATCTCGCTGCGGGCTCCATTCGGTCCCTTCATGGTCTCGAGTTTCTTGGAGGCGTTGTCGATGGTGGATATTAGGGATTTGTAGGAATTGGTGCAATAACCGAATAGCTAACATATGCCTTCGCATATGGCAGTGACCAGTAAGATCGTGAACACCGGCAAGCTGTCGGAGTATTTGAGGTGGGAGAGTAGCTTCGAAGCTGCCTGGAGCGCAGAGAATGCGTTTGGGTTTTCTCTTTCAGTTTGGATTTTTCTTTTCTTTAAGCTCAAAAAAAGTAAAATTATTTTGGAGCATAATTTTTTAACTTCCCAAAACTAAAAAAGAAAAACCTTTCAAACTTTTTTCTTTTTCTATACATTTACGGTCTTTTTTAATTTCCACAATTATTTATATACAACTAAGAAAAAATATTTTGGTAAACTTAAATTAGAAATATAACTTCATCTCCATTAGCACTCTAAAAAGTTTTTATTTTATCAAAACTCAGCCATACGCTACAATATTTCATAAAAATTCAGACCAAAAAAAAGAATAATACATGATACAATAATTGTATTATCAAAATGTAAGAATTAAAATTTAGATTATTAAATTTGTGCTAACAATATAAGAACAAAGTTTTTATCTTTCACTCTTCAATGTTTTGCAAATGAGTGGCATATTAGAAGATAGAAAAATAAATCGATGTGGCCTATTTAATTTTGATTCTTTAAGTTTCTCCATATTTTGGTCTTTAGTATTTTACAAATATTTCCCACCTATTTTGTGGTCCTTACTATTCTATGCAATCAACTTTATAGGGACTTATTTATTGTTTTATGTAATTTTCTTGATTATATATATATATAAGACAAATTATATTTTATAAAATTAAATTAGAAATATAACTGCATCACTTGGCACCGTAGTCTAGATCTCTTTTTATTTTACCAAAAATCAGCCACTACAATATTTTCTAACAAATCAGTGCAAAAATAAAATAAAAGTAATAATGTGTGTTACATAATTATAAATTAAGTTAGTAAGAATTAAAGTTAGAGTATAAAATCCATGGTAACAATATAAATTCAAGATCACAAAGTTGTTACCACTCATATCTCTTCAATAATTAGAAATTGAGTGGCAATTGAATAAATGATATAAAAATAATTACTGAGGGCAAGACTTATTTAATTTCCCTCTTGAAGTTTTCTTTTTTAAGTTTATCACCTTTTTTTTTTATCTTTACTACCGTATGGAAGTGTTCCAACCTTTTGTTGGGTCATTACAATTTTACGCAATCAAATTTGTAGTCACTTATTCACCGTCTTTTTAATTGTCTCAATTATTAATATTTAAGACAAATTAATGTTTTTGTCTCTGTTTAAGTGTCTTAATTAATGTTGTTGAGACATATTAGTTTTACTGTCTTAAATAGATGTCTCAATTAATTTCATTTGAGACAAATATTTTACCGTCCTTAATAAGTGTCTCAATTAGTTTTATATGAGACAATCATTCAACAACCGTCTTAATTTTGACGTCTCAATTTAATTATTGAGACAACCGCTATAAGTGTCTCAAATTGATTGTATTTGAGACAAATGTTTGATACTGTCTCAAAAATTTGTCTCAAATACTATGTTTTCTTGTAGTGAAACCTACTGGGAAATTGGTTGGAGGAGGTGGAAAAGATGATGGACAAACGGCTGGAAGGGGTCATGACGATAGAAGAGTCTGAGGATACCACATACCCTTTCACGATGAACATCAGGAGATCTCCTTTGCCATATCACTTCAAAGGACTGCATCAGCTTCCACAGTTTGACGGGACCACAGATCCAAAGGAGCACTGGATGAAGTGCATGGGAGCCATTGATATCGAGCGGTTAACTGAGGCAAATAAATGCATGGTGATTCATCAAACTTTCACAAGAGGAGTGCCTAGCTAGTACACGCACCTTGCTCGGAACTCAGTCTCATCCTTGGAGCAATTTAAAAGGAAGTTCATGACCAATTTCATGGGGAACCGGTTCATAGCTAGGCCCGTGTCTCATCTGATGACGATAGGGCAAAGGGAGGGGGAGTCGATCGAGGATTATGTCAAGAGATTTAACACACATGGGGCAAAATGCCCTGACAAGACGGAGTTGGATGTGTTTCAAGCCTTCATCCACAGGATACGGCACAGGGAGCTCAGCATGGACCTACACCTCCGGCAGCCTAAAGACTTCTGTGAAGCTGGTAGGACCGTCGTTAGCCCTATCAAATACAGTAAAAGTACTGTATAAACCTGCAATAATTAGCTATAAGTAGCACAATGATAATAGGGTCGATCCCACAGGGAACGGACTGCTTAAAATCACAAAAACTATTAATTCCTAAAAAGTTTGGTTCGCAACCACCTTTATTGCTCAGAGAGACTTTGTAAAAGATTATTGAAAACTAAATAACAAACTTAAATTAAGAAAAACAAATTAATCAATGAAATAAAGTATTCCAGCAATATGTAAATCACAATAATCACGCGCATGTTAATCATCAACACAATAATACATTAAATAGCATGTCATCAATCATTTATAGGTTACCGTGAATCCGCATCAGACATAACCCAATCTCCCATTACTTTATCGGCAATTACCGTGAATCCGCATCAGACATAATTGCTACTCTAATTAACAAGGAACATGCCGTAAGGCATCGACACCTATTAACCATGTTAACAGCCTTAAGATCTAGGGAAACCCGATTTTAGTTATTCTTATTGAATTAACATCTAAGAATTACTAACCCCTTATTCTCTATTACCTGAAGGTAACTTTGCCACTAATTAATCTTGCCCAATAAATATTATGTTATTTAACTGGGAATTAATTGGCTCTACCTAATTCAACTAAGGTGATCAGTCTTAATTAAATATCAGTAATCAAAGTTATGAGCAGAGAATAAGAAGGAACACATGCAATTTAATTTAAGCACAATTTGGTTTCATAACATGCCCGGATTAATTGCTATTACATTATGCCGGAATAAGAAATTTAGCTACTCATAATTAAACTAACTACGAACACAATTATTATATGAATCATACTGAAAATAGTTGAAAAGAATAAAATAAATAAGAAAGGAATACTTGATTTGCGATCTGGAAAATAATCTCAGCGTATGCAACGTCCCGTTTGGGCAAACGGGACCTTGTCCTGGCAGAATTTCCCAAAACGCGAGAACCGAAACCTACTGCTCTAAAATCTGAAATAGCTATGAAAAATATGGAAAATTATTCTACTGTCTAGAACGTACTGTTCTCTCCCTTCTATCCCTTTATAAAGGTGTAGAATGGAGAGAATAACTAATAGTAAATTACTAAAACTCTTGTCCATGTAGGATACTACCAAAAATAATCTCCAAAATAAATAAGGATAATTTGTATTAGGAAATAATCCCTTCTTCCAGCTGGCGCACCACCAATGTTGGCAATTAAAGAATCCAAATTCCATTCCAATTGCTTTATACGATTGATCAATTAATTGCTTCATTGGGCCTTCTTCAATTTTGGGCTGCTTCTTCCATATTTGGGCTGCTTCAACTTTAGCCCACTTGCTCCTTTTTGCATGCATGATATTAATAATTCCTCCCTTCATTGCTTCTTTGAACTGGATTGCTCTTTTCTTCCTCTTTTTGCATCTGCTTCCTTTAATTATTCTTCTTCCTAAAACCTGCATTTATCTCACAAAAACTTGCACATACCTGTGAGATTTGCCACAATTATGCTCTAAAATTCAGCAGCTAAAGGACATCTATCAGAAGCTGTTATCCGAGCCAACGCTTTCTCAATCGCCAAAGGGCAAGAGACGCAAAAGAAAGCTCGGCAGTCCCCGGATAAAGGCGGGATAAATGGAGGTGGGAGTGGATCAGGGGTAAGCGGGAAGTGACCCGTCCAAGAAAGGCTTCACTTCCAGGCTCAGTCTCGCCTGACATATCCAACTAAAAGGCGGGGAGGTGTGACTGAGTACACCTTTTTGAAAGCATCCAGGGTCGAGGTTATGTACGTGGCCCAAAGTCAAGGGCTTTTGACAAAGCTGCCCTAGTCGAAAGGATCTTACCCCAAGAAGGATCACTCCAAGTACAGCGGCCATCACCGGGTGTCGGGTCACAGCACTGAAGAGTGCCAAGAGTTGGCCGATGAAATAGAGAAGGCAGTCCAAGGTGGGTAGTTATGGAGTATATAGACAGGACCGGGTCGGGAAACTCCAAGAAAGGTAAGAACGGGAGGATAGGTGGCGGCCAAGCGACTGTTGCGGGAGTCATAAATATGATTTTGGGAGGCTCAACCGGTGGGGATTCGGGCAAACAACGGAAGTTGAATGCGTGTTTTTTGCCACAATTAGGAGTGAAGAGAAAAGAAGGTGAGAGAGCCGAAACCCTTTGGTTCTCTGAGAAGGATTTCCAGTGCACACGATGGTGATAGAGGTGGTGATCGCAAACTTCATAGTTAGGAGTACCCTCTAAGACACGGGATGTTCGGTAAACATCCTCACCAAAGGTGTCTTCGAGGAGTGTCATCTGGATAAGAAGGATATTGATCCAGTGCACACGCCATTAGTAGGTTCTGGAAATTTAGAAGTAATCCCGATAGAAAAGGTCAGAGTGCCCGTGATGATCATACCTGGGAACCTGCGAAGAACAGAAAATCTGGAGTTCATTGTCATCGAGTCACACCCAGCTTATAACATTTTCCTGGGAAGGCCACGATTGAATCAATTACAGGTAGTGACTTCCATGGGTCACATGGTCATTAAGTTCCCGACTCCGGACGGAGTAGCCGCCGTCCGTTATGATGTGTGCAAGTGCAAGGCTAGGCAATGTTATATGGCAGACCTGAAGAAGAATGACGTTTCAACCATGATGATGATCGAGGATCTGGAACCACCGTGGTTCTCAGAGGAGAGAATGATGGAGGCATGATCGGAAGTGAAAGAAGTTCTGTTGATAAGAGATCGTTCCAAAAAGATGAAGATATGAGCGGGTTTGACCCCGAGCTTAGAGAAGAAGTTGGTCGGATTGCTGAAGGAATTTGAGCACGTGTTTGCTTGGTCAGTGGATGACATGCCTTAGGAGCATTGTCTATCCATAGATCTAAATAGAAGGCCGATGAGGCAGAAAAAGAGGAGTTTTTGCACAGAAAAAAGTCGGGTCGTAGAAGCAGAGGTTGGGAAGCTACTGGAAGCAAGGATAATTAGGAAGGTCGCATATCCACAATGGTTGGAAAACCTGATTTTAGTTAAGAAAGTAGACCAAACCTGGAGGATGTGTGTGGATTTTATAGATTTGAGCAAAATCTGCTCGAAGGACTTGTTTCCAGTACCGAGGGCAGATGTGTTAGTCGACTCTATTGCGGCATTCCTTTTTTTATGCTTTCTCGACGCATATAAGTGGTATTATCATATCTTTCTTTGGGAAGAGGATGAAGAGAAGACCTTGTTTATCACGGAAAAAAGCACGTACTATTACACGACCATGCCTTTCGAGTTGAAAAATGCGGGAACCATGTACCAACGGCTTATCAATAAGATTTTCAAGCATCATTTGGGCAAGACCATGAAAGCTTATATTGAAGACATGCTGGTTAAAAGTCAAGATGATGAGGCCTTGATGCTGGATCTTAGGGAGGTGTTGGAGATCCTCGTGGCCACAAGGATGCGATTAAAGTGGCAAAGTGTGTCTTTGGCGCTTCGTCGGGAAAATACTTAGGCTATATAGGCTCAGAAGACGGAGTGTCGGCGAATCCCGAGAAAGTGCAAGCCGTCTTGGAGATGAAGTCTCTGTAGACAGCTAAGGAGGTGCAAAGGTTGACCGGGAGATTGGTGGCACTAAACCGCTTCCTAGCAAAGTTGGAGGAGAGGGCTTTACCTTTTTTTAGAGTGTTACAAAAGGCTGATAAATTCTATTGGGGAGAAGATTTCCAGAGGGCATTTGAAGAGTTGAAGATGTACCTTACGGAGCTTCCACCACTCGCTATGCCGCTCACGGGGGAAGAATTATGTGTGTACATGGATACAACAGAATCGGTCATAGGTGCGGTGTTGTTCAAGGAGGAGGGGAAGTTGTAACGACCAATGTATTTTCTGAGTAAAGTATTACAGCCTGCGAAGAGGAATTATACACCAATTAAAAGGTTGGCGTTGGCATTAGTCCAAGCCGTCAGGAGATTAAGGCCGTATTTCGAATCACACCTGGTTACGGTATACACAGACACTGCCCTTAGGCTCATAATGACAAAGCCAGGAAGCTCGGGAAAGCTCATCAAGCGGGTAATCGAGTTAGGAGAATTTGAGATAACTTTGAAGCCCAGGTAGGCGATTAAAGGACAGGTGTTAGCAGATTTCATTGTTGAAGGGGTGACCACCAAGGAGGCTCGGGAAAAAACCCCCTGAGGTAAAAGGCCCTCCCGATGTGTGGACATTATTCGTGGACGGACCTTTGGGAAAGGCAGGCGCGGGGGCGAGATTGATTCAGACTCATCCCAAGGGGGATAATTACACATACGCTCTGCGTTTTGATTTCCCAGCGACAAATAACGAGGCTGAGTATGAGGCCATGGTCGCGGGCTTAGAATTGGCACGTAGAATGGAGGTTAAAACCCTGAAGATATGCTCGAATTCTCAGTTGGTAGTTAAGCAAGTGCTCGGAGAATATGAAGCCGAAGAACCAAAGATGAAAAGGTACCCGGAGTTAGTGCAGCAGCTTTTGAAGTCGTTCTCGGCGTGGGAGAAAAGGTGCTGAGAAATAAAAATTCCAATGCCGATGCCTTGTCGAAGTTATCATCTTCCGTGTTCTCTCACCTTACTAAGCCAGTTATGGTGGAAAGGGTGGGACAGAGAAGCATGGCAAGATAGGAAATTATGGTCGAGAATGACTGGAGGACCCAGATCAAGGCATTCTTGTTAGACGGGATACTCCCAGAGTCTTTAAGAGAGGCTCAACGCTTAAGGCTCAACGCACAACAGTACCAAGTCTTAAGTGGTGACTTGTACCAGCGATCATGGCTCGTCCTTTTGTTACTCTACGTAGGACAGGAGAAAGCAGCAACATCGCTAAAAGATATCCACCAAGGACTCTGCAGAGGTCACATAGGGGCAAGGAGCCTTGTGAAGTGGGTAATGACAGCGAGATTCTACTGCCCGACATGTTCAAAGACTGGGAGGATGTAGTGCGACGTTGCCGACAATGTCAGATTTATGCACCGATCGTCCATGCCCTGGCCACGGAGATAACAGGCATTGTGGCTTCTTGACCCTTCACCGAATGGGGAATCGACATCCTGGGGCCCCTTCCAAAAGCAAGAGGAGGGGGTTCAGTTCCTAGTAGTTGCCATCGATTATTTTTCAAAGTGGATAGATATGGAGGACATGGCAAGGATCCCGAGCTGTAAAGTTGCAGATTTCCTCATGAAGAATATTGTGTGCTACTTCGGCATTCTAAGGACGATAATCTCCAACAATGGTCGGCAATTTTTGGCAGAGTTTGCAGATACTTGTGCTCGTTTGGGAATCCAGCAGAGGTTCACCTCAGTGGCGCATCCCCAAGCTAAAGGGCATGTGGAATTGACAAACAGGACTATCCTTCACGGTTTGAAGAGGCAGTTAGAAGCCACAGATGGCACGGGCTGGGGAAGGTGGCTGGACGAGCTGCCGGTTGTGTTATGGGCCTATCGGACAACCTTGTGAACAACCACATGTGAAACCCCTTTTGGTTTAGTCTATGGAACGGAGGCGATGATTCCTCCAGAGATCACCGTGCCTTCTGCTAGAGTGTTTCTTTTCAACCCACAAAAGAATGAACCCTGACAAAGATTGGAGCTGGACCAAGTTGAGGAGAAGAGAGAAGAATCCTATCTCCAGCAAGTGAGACACAAGCAAAGCGATATTTTGACCAAAGAGTTAAGGCACGAGCTTATCAAGTGGGGGATTTGGTGCTCAGGTAGAATGCTATCAGCAGAGCCTAGCCTGGAGGGAAGCTTTCCCCGAACTGGGAGGGACCCTATTAAGTCATAGAGACACAAGATACGGGAAGCATCCGCTTGGCGACGATGGCTGGAGCAAAAGTGGTAGGGACTTGGAATGCAGACAACATCAGGAAATTTATCCATGAGGCAGTCAAAAGTGGTCAATCTTTTAGGGGGACCCTCAGAGGAAACGTAGAATAAAAGGAACTGTTTGTATGACCGGATGCCTAAGTAGTTAGTTAGGACATCTAGGCTCGGGCTTTTGATTGTAAGCATTCCTGGGGACAGGAATAGAGTTTCGGTTATGATGTTATAGGCTCGAGTTTGTCTTTTGGCCGCACTTGTATTTTGTTTGCAAATAATTAATAGCAATAAACTTTATGGAAAATGTTTTCTCGTTGGCCTAGTATTTAAACGACTTTTTATCACCAAGAGGCGGAAAGACATTGCGGGAAGTGAAGAAAATTGGGTAATTATAAAGAAGCGTGTACGTAAAATAAAGCAAAATGGAATATATCACAAGAGAATGAAGAACCAACGAACAAAAGTACAAAGTACATAGTAAAAGGCAAAAAGAAAAACTGATGAGGAAATCGAAGGTTAAAACCACACAAAATAGGAGTCAAAATCCACGAAGTCAAACAAAAGCTTCAATGAACTTAATGAGAAGGAAATGAAGATTACAAGAGTTACCCTACTTACACATCATCAAAGTGGAAATGGTGAATACTAATCATCCCAGTTAAGGAAATAGTGGAAATGGTATTTACAAGTTAAGGAAATGGTGGAATTGGTAACTTACTAGTCTTTCCAGTGAAGAAATGGATATTTCACAATTTTGAAGAATTTGGGAATGAAATGTTTTTGAGTTTCCAAAATGATTCTGAAAGTTTCCAGAAGATTCCTACATCTACATAATTATGCTACATCAATTGGGCCGAATCCCTCAAGTCCATCTACTTCAAATTCGGTCAAGCCCAACAAGCTCACAAGGAAACCCATATACGAATTAGGGTTTTACTTAAGTGTTCTAGGGTTTAAGAGAAATTAAGGTATTGTACATGTTACCTAATTCTCTTCATAGTTTCCATCTTTGTTATTTCCAGAAATAAGGAGATGCTTATTTTCTACTTGTTTCCAATTCTTGTCAAGGTTACTTAATCTCTTGGTTAAGTTTCCTCTTTTCTTTTTTCCTCTTTATTTTCAAAATTTCCCCTTTATTTTTACTTGAGAATTTCGTGCATTGCCTTCCCTTATGGCAGCCGAAATTTCCCTTCTTTTCTTTTACTTTTTTAGCAAGTAAGTTCCTTTTTCTTACTGATTTTCGTGAGTTACTTAATCTCTTGATTAAATTGCAATTTTGTGTTTTCTTTCCTTATTTTTCCTTGTAAATTTCGTGCTCCCTATACCTAGGGGTGTATGACTTCATTATTACTTAGCGATTAATTGAATGAAAGTTTATACTTCATTATTCACTCTTCTTTATTTTGACTTAAGTAATTTGCATGATTGTTAATTGCTAAAGTACAGGAACTGTAGGCTAATTAGATAATTGCTCTATCGAATTGCATGCTTTGTTTTGTCTCTAGAATTCATCACTTAGTTCGAATTGCATGTTTAATTTAACTTGTTAAATTAGTAGTCTGCCTAATCCAATGGTAAGGATTCTTGAGTTTTAAGAGTTGTGTCTTGCAATCAGACTTTCCTTGGTAATTTTCCACATTGAGTTTTTGTTTTCACAAGTTGGAATCAAGGGTTCACATCAATTAGTATCAGAGCCTTGGCTATTTGCTCGACACGAGGAGGTTGAAGTAACTCAGCCAAATCATCAAGTGTTTTCTAATCCTTGTTAGTTTAGCTTTGTCTTGAAATTCTTGGAATTAGAACACTCCTTTTTTGAGAAATTTTTTTTTTCTTGAAATTAATTAATTTCGGTTTTGGTACTGTTTTCCATCTTTAGAAATCGAAATTAAAATAAAAATAAAATGAAAAAGGCAACCGAAGATCAAGAAGAGGTTTTTGCAAAAAGAAAAAGCCTTTCGGTTTTGGCACTTGTTTTTGCTACTTTGGACTTGTTTTTGCGATTTTTGCTTCCTTTTGTGTGTAATTTTGGTGAGTTTTGCGGCTGATCTTAAGCAGCTCACCTTGTGTTGCAATTGTCAATGGTATGCCTATGCTTGATACAGTATTTTTGAATTCTTGAAAATATATTGGATTCTTGATATTGTGTCGTAGTGCTGCCCAAATTTTCTTAAAGTTGCAAAGGATTTTTGCATAAACCAAAATTAAGTCTTTTGTGGCAAATTTGAGTAAGAATTGTTTCTTGGCGGTTTAAAGGTGTACTTGCAAAGTTGATAGTGTTCAATTATCGACACTACTTCCCACAACACTACACTTTCTAACCAAATAGAGATATTTTCTTCATTGGAAATCTTCTGATTTTTTTTGGTGTACTTGCTAAGTTGATAGTGTTCGATTATCGACACTACTCCCCAAAGCACTGCACTGAAATTCTGAGGAATTTTTTTGCCATTGCTTAAAAGTTAAAATATTGAAACTTTGAGTAATAAAGTGGGGATTGGTTTCTGGATTACCTATTGGTTGGGTGATCACTTATTGGGTAGTTTTACTACTTCCTGAATTGTTTCAACTCTGCTTATTACTCTTGTCTCGTCACTTGAATTGCCCTGCTTCTTAAGCCTATTTTATGATCTTTCGTGCTACCTTGGACATACTCTAAAATATAGCTTGAATTTTGTCGTCGTGCACTATCATTATCTCTAAACTTTGAAGGCTTCTCCCCGAAAGTTCTTTATCGGTGCACTTCTTGTTTGATCTATAGTACAAATTTTTTTTTTAAAAAAAGTGTTTTTACCTAATAGAACCAAGTATCTATTTTGAAAATGATTTGCTACTTTCCTATATAGTTATTGTGCTTGTGTGATTAACTATTTTGCGTGATTGCTTTTGCTAAAGTACTGCTTGAGGTAAAATGCTGAGCGATACAGCATACAGGGACTGCCAATCCTATACACTGGTTTGTGTGTAGTTGTTAGGTGGGAAATACTAGGGGAACAAGGGAGTAAGGTTACTCTGCTCATTTTTCCTTGTTCTTAGCAGGTTATTTTCTGGTTACTATGCTCACATGGCAATTGTGGAAATGATTGTTGAATTTGAATTCTCTAATCAGGGATGGCTTCCTCACCGTCTTTGGGTACGTCGAGATATTCCATATTTTGATGGGACCACAGGCTACCTGGACTATTTGAAGTGGGAGAGGCAAGTTGAAAGAAGTTTTCAGCTTCGAAATGTCCTTGATCGAAGTAAAGCCCTAGACGCTGGTGGTCGGTTAAAAGGCTCTGCTAAGGCTTCGGCACAAGCTAGCTGGGACAGTGAAGGTAAACTCAAATCATGGGATGACTTGAAATTTCGGATGAGAAGGGACTTCCTCCCCCCGGGTCTGAAACATTTCACGATTCTTATTGAAGGTCTTCCTACAACGCAGTTCACTGAATATCTAGACCCCTATGCCAACTTATTAGAGTCAGTGATGGCTCTACAGGCGCTCGTATTGCAAAAACCATTGATGACGCACAAGCAAACAATGGTGAGGATGAAGCATTGGGAACAACTAATATTCTCGACAGCACTGGGAGTCAAGAGGACGAATCATTTCCAACCGAAAGGGAATGATGAGGAAATCCAAGGCTCAAACCACACAAAATATGAGTCAAAATCCACAAGGTCAAACAAAAGCTCCAATGAACTTAATGAGAAGGAAATGATATTACAAGAGTTACCCTACTCACCATCAAATTGGAACTGGTGAATACTAATCATCCCAGTTAAGGAAATGGTGGAAATGGTATTTCCAAGTTCAGGCAATGGTGGAAATGGTATTTACAGGTTAAGGAAATGGTGGAAATGTTAACTACTAGTCTTTCCACTGAAGAAATGGAGATTTCACAATTTTGAAGAATTTTGGGAATGAAATGTTTTTGAATTTCCAAAATGATTCCGAAATCTTCCAAAAGATTTCAGAAGCTTCCTACATCTACATCATCATGCTACATCAATTGGGCCAAACCCCCTCAAGTCCATCTACTTCAAATTCGGTCAAGCACAACAAGCTCACAAGGAAGCCCATATGCGAATTAGGGTTTTACTTAAGTGTTCTAGGGTTTAAAAGAAATTAAGGTATTGTGCATGTTACCTAATTCTCTTCATAGTTTCACATTTTGGCCCTTCAGCTCCTCGACCAGGGCTTCTAAGCCTGTCTCGCTATTTTCCAGGCTTTGGGTATAGGATTCGAAAACTAGTAACCGACGGGAAACCCCCGTAGCATACTCGTTGACCTAAGGAGGCAGTACATAAGAAATTGGAAAATGTAGAAAAGGGGGAAGGAGGACTCACGATTTTTTGATGATCGGCAAGATCGGTCTCTACGTCCTACAACTGCTCTGATAGAGTTGTCGCAAAGTTCTGGATCATTTGGAGGCTGGACTAGACGTCCCCGGGATTAACGCCACAAGTGTTTTAAGCTTTCAGTTCCCTGGGAATGGCTCGGGTAAGTTCTTTAAGGGGGAGACTGTCACAGGCAAGCGGGAGGTAGTTGGCCGCGGGACGAAGGTTGAGTAAAGGCCGGGCCCCGTAGAGAAGGGCGGTGCTTCTTGGGGTACAAAACCAAGAAAGGTTCCCCTGTGGATGGGTCAACTTGGCCCCGATGATGCTCGTTATCAAGTGGAGGAGGTTGTAAAGCTCTAAGGCTAGCTTCCAAATGAGGCTCGGTGACCCTCCGGCAGTAGGCAGAGAAAGAAGAAAGGTCCAAGGCCTTCTCACTCAAGGAGTTGCTCTCGGACGTGGCACCACTCGCCCTATCGTCGACGGGACCCTCTATAAATGATACATTTTTCGTCGCCATGGTAAGCTATATAGCTCGGGGGAGGTGATAGGGGACCCTCTGGGGCTTCTCGAGGAGACACTGTCGGATTCCCCAGTAACCTCAGGAATTAGAGAATCGAGGAACGGGGAAAGGATGACTTGGTTGGAAAGACATTTCCGACGTCTCTCTTCTCGGGCAATGTGGTTAAGCGAGGAAGAGTTAGAGCTATCCTCGGGGTCATTCGAATTCAGGATGAGTGTTTGAGATGAGCCACCCTTGGGGGGGAAGAGCTCAAACAGAGTAAAGTCAGCAGCAGGGGTTTCTCGGATGCCCGGCTCCTGAGTAGCAATATTGGTAATGGCCACCCCCTTAGCCATCGCAGAAATAGGAACGGAGGAAGTTGGAGTGGGTACACACACGTCAATGGCATCTTTCTTTCAAGAGGAACAAGAGCGGGGAGGGCATTCGGGTTCCTTCCTCTTTTTCTTGGGAACTGGATGCTGAGAAGACACGGGAAAAAGGGGTGGAGCCTCAAGCATAGAGGGAGCGGCAAGCAAAATGCTGCTTATAGCTATGCCTTGGGCGAGGATGGCCAGAGCAGTGTCATTGGCAGTGTCCTAGAAAGTACCTACAAAGAATGGAGGAAAGTAAGGTCGGGAAAACATACAGAAATAACAAGAAGCATTGTATAGATGGAAATAAAAAATATAATAAAAAGAGAGACGCAGAGAAACGGACATTTCTCGATGATCTTCCCAGTATTACTCCACCCGACCCATTTCACACCATCCTCCCAGGGGTCGTCGTGGGCATCAAAAGGATTTTCCACATGGCGAAGGTACCCGCATCATTGGTCCATTTCTAAGGAGCATGAAGAGATGGGGAGCCGGGCGGCGGTCTCATTCCAAGGCAAGGGAAACCCCGTGTCTTCTGCGGAGATGAAGAAGAATTTCTGTCTTCAGTCATCGATTTTACTCGGTAAACGGGATGCAACTTGAATTCGCCCTTTGGCTAGCCGGCGGCGAGCAACAGTATGCCACCCACCAGCAAGGGCATTAAGGTATAAGTGTTCCAGCAGCAGTGCAATGGTTGGCCGGAAGAAGAGGTCCCGGCACATGGCGCAGAACCCAAGAATGTTGCGGATTGAGTTGGGGGTGAGTTGAGCGACACCAATCTACCAATATTCTAGAAGCTCAATTAGGAAAGAAGAGGTGGGAGCCATAGCCCACTGTTGAGTTGCGTGGTGTAAACGGCGACCAACCTGGCCCAAAGGGCGTTGGCACGATCTTCTACTAGGGGGACGGTAAGGCGAAGCATCACGGGGATGTGAAATTCTGCCCTAAGAGTGGGAAAATCTGACTTCTTCAAGCGCGAGCATATATCAGCTACAATAAGGGGAAGGGCCCCTTGCTTTTTCTGGGCTTTGGGAAGGCGGGGAGGGCGAGGAGCTTTCGAAGCCTTAGATAGACCAAGAAGATCGACCGTCATGGGAGGAGAACACAGGTGGGCGGGAATTCGATTTCGATCAAAACCTCGGGGGGAGAAGGGGGAAGTAGTTGGAACGTGGGAAGAAGATGGAGAGGCAGAAGCTTTTAGAGACTTACCGAGGTCTATGGCACAGCAGTCGAAGAAGGAGAAATCAAAAAATAGGGGAGGATGAACAAACGATCTGTGAACATGCTAAAGGAGAAAAAATTTTAGTTAACAGTGAAATAGTGGCCGAAGATTGAGGGCAGAGAAAAGGGGAGTACCTATTTTATAAGAAGAGGAAGACGATCGAAGAAGGAGCCGACAAGGAACTGAAGAATGAGAAGGGACAGCGGTAGCAGGAGTGCAGCGGCGGTGGTGATTGAAAACTCAGGAAGAAAGGATACTGAAGGAACAGCCAAAAAGACGTAGCACCCCCCCTCCCCCTTTCTTTTAAGCGAGAAATTATGTTTAAAGGGGAGATTACGAGGAGACGTTACGAAAGTAAAAGTGGGCCTGAGAGGGTAGACGAAAGACCAAAATGGGAATACAAGTTTGTAAGCCTGGCCTCGGAAGACCAAAACGGGAATACAAGCTTGTAAAGGTGGGCCTATTTTTTGAGGGTAGACGAAAGACCAAAACGGGAATACAAATTTGTAAGCTTTGCCTCGAAACTGCGATCCATCTAGCCCAAGGCTTAAGGGGGACTGGTTGGTGTGTGAGGTTTGGTCCGCTGGGCCCAAATCTCCACCAAGTCTAGCCCAAGTAGTATAAAACCCCAAAGGAGTAGGTTTCTTGATCTAGGCCCAGATAGAGAAAGTGACCCAATGGTCTGTACCCAATGGATCCTCGCAAGGGCTCCTACTAACGTGTTACGGGGCGCACCTCCCATTCTTACCCCGCAACCCCATCAATGCCCCATGAGCATAAAATGACATGTTGCAGCTTGTGCTCAAAGTTGAGATTCGACGGAGCGGAATCGCACGTCGCGTAGCATAACGCGTTGCATCATATGTCGGACAGCACTAGGCGCCCAACACATGGTGCAGCACAACACCGCCTGAGCGCGCGCCCACGCCCCAGCCTTAGCGCGCCCAAGCCCCAGCACCAGTGGTGCGCCCCAACGCACCAAGCGCCTCAGCGCGCGCCCCGCCACAGCAGCAGTGCTCCCAGCAACCCGACGCGCCTAGCTCCCCAGCCCCAAGCCCGCCCAACGCCCCAGCGCCCAGCTCGCCCAGCGCCCAGCAACAGCACTAGCGCTGCCACCTCTCTGCGCGCCCCGCGCCCAGCACCTCAACGACCGAGTCTAGCGGCGCACAACCTTGTAAATATTCATTTGTGTTATTTCTTTATGTTGTAATAGTTAGTAAGGTTGGGGGAATTTCAGTTACAGTTAGACAGGTGATCTTTCATAAGATCACCCATTTTGTACGCCTTGATCCCCCCTCAGGGCACTTCTGATTTTTAGCCTTTCTAGTTGTTGGTGGGTTGATGTAATGCAAGCAAGAGTTGGGTTCCCACCACCCATTTAAGCTCTTGGCTACTTCTTGTAATTTCCTTCTTTCATTAATGAAAACCAAGCTTTGGCTTATGAGTTTGCCTTTGTTTATTTTCATTGATTTGGATGGCATAATTGCAAGTACTTTGGAAACGAGTCCCAGATAAGGGAATTGGCGGAAGCTTGGCTAGTGGTAGCCTTGCTTGCCTCACGGCGCGCTCATTTTGGTGATTCAAATGAGTGTCCCGTGACAGTTGGTATCAGAGCCAAGTTGCCCGGTGGGTGGGATGTGTCCTGGCAGGGGGTACCGCAGGACGTATGGTGGGTAACCTAGTCCCACATCGGTTGCGAGAAGGCCTTGGGGCTAGCTTATAAGCTACAGGCAATCCTCACCTGGACACCATGGTTTTCAGGCTGAGTTAGGCCTTAGCCTATTTGTTGGTATCAGAGCCATGGAAAGAGCCCCGAGCCTCTCGCGCGTGACTACCCTAGTGAGCTATGGGTAAGGTGACGAAGCATGACTCTCCGTAGGGAATGCCTATGCAGACCGAAGGACCATGGTTCTTCCACGGGGGAAGCAATCGGTGGTGAAGGTTGGTAGGTGGCAAGCTAATAGGTTTAATTTGGAGTCACCTATCTGGCGATTGTGGTCCAAGTTGGTATCAGAGCTAGCAGCTGAAGAAACGACTCTTCAGTTGGCCCTGGAGACGAGATTGACTAGACGGTTTGGATTGCAGTTCTGACTGGGTTCAAATGACAGTTGGTCCTAGGGACGGACCCATACTTCATCTACATTTGCGAAAGTGGTGACTTGAGAAGAGGCGGCCTACGTATAGAGTAAGCCAATCAGAGTAAACCGCCGGTGGATGGAAGTGGTGACCTGAGAAGGGGCGACTTATACCTAGTGTAGGCCAATCAGGGGTGTACTACCGTGAACGTTGAATCATAAGTGTGGTGATTATTCGGATTCCAAGTATCACACATTGGAGTCCCTCGAGGAGAGCATCCTTGAGTTGCGGTTCAGCAGTAACCCAGGGAGCGAGACCCCTGGTGGAATGATTGAGATTTACTTGTGGGTTCGACTTGGTGGACAAGTGCTCCTATCATCAGAGATCAAATTGCTTCAAGGAGTACTTGGAGTAAAGTGTTGCGTTGTCTATTCTGCTGTGGGTCCGACTTGATTGAGCAAGTGCCCCAGTTATCGGCCGTGGCGCCCTCCGTTTTGCTACGGGTTCGACTTGGTGGACAAGTGCCCTAGTTGTCGGAGGTGAAACAAATGCTTGTGCGTGTTGCGCTTATTTTGCTGGTTCGACTTGGTGCGTCAGGGGAGGTAGTCAAGTGTTCCAGAGTTGAATGGCATGTTGTGCAGCGTTGATTCCATGCGTGGTTCAAGTGGATGCGCTCATGGTACCAGGTCAACAACCGCTAACTTACGAGTTGGTGAAAATTTGTGTTGTTGCAAGATGCTAAGTTCAAGGACAATGTTTCTTCCGGGAGTGGACCAAATGGTTGTGAAGACTTATGCTGAGATGTGAAGCACAGTTTCCAGACATCAGGCTGAAGGGCAATGGTTCTTTCCGAGATGGAATGTAATCGGTTGTGAAGGCCAAATCTGAGTTGCGAGCTTTTGAGGAGGTAGGCTGAAGGGCAATGATTCTTTCCAAGGGGGAACGTAATCGGTTGTGAAGGCCAAATCCGAGTTGAGCAAGCACGAGGAGATTTTGAGGATAATTGGTGTGTAGAAATGAGCGATGCTATTTCTGGGCATAACGGTAAGTTGAAGGGCAACAATTCTCCCACGGGTGGGGGCAATTTGGTTGCGAAGGCTTATCACATTTTGTAAGGGTGTCAGAAACGTTCACATACCTTCGTTGTAAATAAACAGCGGTGACATCATGTATATGGCAATGAGCTTAATCAAAAATCCATCTAGCTGATGGTCAACATTAGAGCTAAGCACGACTACAGGGGTAGGGATGCTTGGTTTCGTGTTGAGAAGTGCTAGCAGAAAGGGAGGTGCAGAACTATAATGTGCAACTGTTTGAGTGTCGCAATGATGCATGGACATGTTTGCCCCTACCGCCACCCCAAAGCTGGTGTTCATGCCTTGGAGACAGAATGGAAAAGTAATAATCCGTGGCATGAAGTTTGATCGGGATTGCTTGGAATCTAGTGGCACGAGCCTTGTTCTTCATTGCAGCAACCCAAGTACGAGAAGCCGAGATTAATGGTGAAGCCATCAGTCAAGCACAGATGGGTAGAGATCCTAGTGCAAGATTTATGGTGAAACTAAGTCGGCAAAATGGTGATTGGTCCAGTGCTCGTTTGTGGGAGATTTGATAAGCGACGCCTAATCAGTTAAGCCATTCTCGTCAAGCAGAAAGGGTAGAGACCCAGATTGCAAGATTTATGGTGAGATTGAGATGGTTAATATTCGAAACATCCCAACAGTCGACCGGTCCAGCACACTGAAGTGGGAGATTTGAGAAGCACAGTCAATCACTTAAGCCAATAATTGCGCGAAGATGGGTAGAGACCCAGAATAGCAAGACTATTGGTGAAATTGAGAAGGCACAGATCAGGACATTCCACACCCAGTTCGAGAATGAAACTAAGGAATAACTTATGTTGAAAATCTCGTTCAGGGAACGCCGGTCATCAGAATATAAGAAACCACCAACCTTGTCTCAATGGTGGTGCGCTCCAGCAGAAACAATGATGAATTGGGTTAGAATTCACAGTGGAGGAGAAGAATATTGTGGCAAAACGAAGTAAGATTGCTCAAATCGAGTCGTCACTTTGGGAAAAAAAAATTTTCTACACGGGACATTTTGAAGTGCAGGCAGTTGCAACAAATGATGTGTGTTGAAGCCAACCAAGCAGAAATTTTTTGTCTTGCTGAACATGGACTCAAACTAAAATTGAGCGAGTGTTCAATGAGCAATTCCTTTCGGATGGCAAAGATGCACAAGCAGAAGTGGGCACAAGGCGAGGAATGACTCCTTCCGGATGGTGGCGATACACAAGCAGAAGTGGGCACAAGGTGAGAAACCTCGATGCTTTCCAAGTGGTGAAGTGTCAAGACGAATATTGATGGCGCCGAGGACGTCGCCAAATCAAGTGGGGGAGAATCTTACGGGGGCGCACCTCCCGTGCTTACCCCGCAACCCCATCAATGCCCCATGAGCATAAAATGACATGTTGCAGCTCGTGTTCAAAGTTGAGATTCGACGGAGCAGAATCGCACGACGCGTCGCATTATATGTCGGACAGCACTGGGCGCCCAACACATGGTGCAGCACAACACCGCCTGAGTGCGCCCACGCCCCAGCCTTAGCGCGCCCAAGCCCCAGCACCAGTGGTGCGCCCCAACGTACCAAGCTCCTCAGCGCGCGCGCCCACACCCCAGCCTCAGCGCGCGCCCCGCACCAGGCTCAGTGCGGGCCCCGCCACAGCAGCAGCGCGCCCAACGAGCCCAGCTCCCCAGCCCCAAGCGCACCCAGCGCCCCAACTCGCCCTGCGCCCAGCACCAGCGCCGCCGCCTCTCTGCGCGCCCCGCGCCCAGCACCTCAACGACCGAGTCTAGCGGCGCCCAACCTTGTAAATATTCATTTGTGTAATTTCTTTGTGTTGTAATAGTTAGTAAGGTTGGGGGAATGTTAGTTATAGTTAGACAGGTGATCTTTCACAAGATCACCCATTTTGTACGCCTTCATCCCCCCTCAGGGCACTTCTGATTTTTAGCCTTTCTAGTTGTTGGTGGGTTGATGTAATGCAAGCAAGAGTTGGGTTCCCACCACCCATTTAAGCTCTTGGCTACTTCTTGTAATTTCCTTCTTTCATTAATGAAAACCAAGCTTTGGTTTATGAGTTTGCCTTTGTTTATTTTCATTGATTTGGATGGCCTAATTGCAAGTACTTTGGGAACGAGTCCCAGATGCGGGAATTGGCGGAAGCTTGGCTAGTGGTAGCATTGCTTGCCTCACGGCGCGCACATTTTGGTGATTCAAATGAGCGTCCCGTGACACGACGGCAGACAGGACGTCCACCTAGAGCCATTCCCCGACGTGACCTGGTTGGCGTAGACACAGGGGGTAAAGAGAAAACCCAACAGAATATGTCCAGCGGTCGAGGAAAATGACCGGGTCCTCAGGTCTCTATAAATAGCAGTGTGATCCTCACGAAAGAAAACAACTGAAAAAGTGAGTCTTAAGCCATAATACGTAAATGTTCTCACACTTTATCTTCGTCTTCTAACTTGAGTTTCGGAGTGCTAACGCGGTTTTGCCCCCTCCGAACTCTGTTTTATTTGCAAGGTTAATATCAAGGTTCTCGTTGGTCCGTATCCAGTGAGTGACACATCATCATTGACCAAAAAGCTAAAGTTGACCCAAGTTACTCACAGTCAAAGTTGAACTAAGTTAACCAAAAAGTCAAAGTTGACAACAAGTCAAACTTAACCCAAAAGTCAAAACTCAAGAACAATTAACTAATGTACGTAGCGTTAATCATAGGAGCTGATCTTAATCAGTAATCAGCAGTTAACCAAACCACAAACGCGAACCCAATCTTAGTATTCCAAGGTGAGGAATTACTTGCTAGTATCATAAGACTTTAATGAACTATCTACGTAGTATCTGTGTGTACCTATACATACTATTACTTGTCTATTTTTCCAACAAGATTTTCCACACTTCATAACATGCTTGTTTTTGTATACTGCTTTCTACCAAGTATGTGTGCTTACTTGCTATGTGCCTTGTTTACTGAGTAATATTATGAGATGATTACTATGTACCATGTTTGAAATGTTATGATGACATGCTTGCTTGAAATGACCTATGCTTTTAAATGTACGAAAGTCTGACGTTCATGTTATAAATGATGATGCATGATTCTAAGTTGTAAATTGTATGACATCTAGGAATGCATAATGTATCTAGAATTGTATGAAGCATGGTAGGGTTTTCATAATCACCTTAGCGTGAAACGGTCAAAGGACCTACCCGACAAAACTTGGCCTCCGAGTCTTTAGTACGACTAGATAGTAGCTTCTTACACGTGATATAGTGCTGAACGCGAAAGTACGTGTCGTAATTAGTCGAAACTCTTTCTATATGAGAGGAACACTAGTGGCCCAAAAAGAAAATAGTGAACTACCTATAATATACTTTTACTTTTCATTTGTGTCTAGTTTAGTACCTTTACTTTTTTTTTTAGCCACAAATGTACCTAAACTAATTTAAACGGGCCAGAAAGTACTTTTGCCATTATTCTCAATCAGGCTTAACGAAATCAGCATCATGTGCCTCGCATGTGACTTTTTTAGGGGTAATTTTATCCGTTTACTATTCATCCTTTACTCCAAAAAAAATTTTCTTCTTCCCCGATTATACTATTCATCTTCTTCTCAAAATTCCTCCCCCTCCCTCATCTGCCACCGTCTTCCTCCCCTCCCCTCACTTTCATTAGAGGGGTGAAATTTCAAAACAAAAGCTACGATCTATCGCCAAATGAAACAATTGCTAAAACCCAAATCAAATTGATTCAACTAATCATACACAAATCAAAAACTAAGAAACAAATCAATTTAATCTAATTGATCACAGCTGCACCAAAAACCACAAATTGAGTTTATGAATTTTTGATTGCACACAATTCAAGACAAACAAAGCTCAATCCAATCTTAATTAAAACTGAATGAAACCACAACAACACACAAATCTGGGTGGCGAAACTCTTTGAACCAAGTCGAGGGCTGTTTTTGGGTAACCCTCGAGATGTTGACAAGGTCCAAAAGCGTGGTGGTTCCATGGTACGGCCTTCTACTAGTTTCTGATGTGCCTCTTCACCGCACCTCATCATTGTCGGCGGACGAAGACTCATTCAATTTCGTCCCCCAGTCCGTTGTGGTTCCACCATTGCAGCCCCTATTCTTAATTTCTGATGGGTTTAATTATTTTGGTCCTACGAACGAGAACAGAACTTCTTTGAACAATCTCGATTATATGACCCCTGACGTATTCAACAACAACTATTTCTCCAACCTCCAAACCAACCAAGGGCTTCTTCAATCAGATCAAGGTCTTTTTCTCCACGATGGACGCTGCAACGATATACATTGTTAACACCTTCGACAACAATCAAATTGTTTTTTTGGGCTGCAATGGTGGTGAATTTTTATTTTTTTTTGTTTTTTTTTGTTTGGGTTATTGGGGGTGCATCGCTGGTGGTAGCGGTGGTGTGGTTTTTGGGAAAAAGATGATAGGTTAGAGGTTATAGGGGATAGGTGTGAGATGAGGGGAAGGAGGAGAAAGGTGGAGGAATTTGGTGGAAGAAAATGAAAGTAAGTTTTGAGTTTGAAGGTGGCGGGTGGAGTGAAGAGGAAAGAATGAGGGAAGCGGCAGTGGTAGGTGGAGGGATGGAATGATGGGGATGACAATAGGGAGGAGGAGGTTTTACTTTTTTATTACTATGCTAAGTGACGAAAATACCCCTTAAATTGGGCATTTGAGATGCAAGAGGATGGGATTCCGTCAGGGGAATTAGTACTTAAACGGCTAAAGTACATTTTTGGCCCATTCAAATTGGTTCAAGTACATTCGTGGCTAAAAAAAAGTAAAGGTACCAAATCGGACACAAATGAAAAGTAAAGATATATTAAAGGTAGTTCACTCAAAAGAAAAAAGACCAGGATCCAAAACCCTCGCCGTCAAGCATACTCGATTTCTATACCGATACAGTTGTTGTGGGGGCAGTGAGTTTACAAAACATCATAACATGAACAGCCTGAAAGCCTGAATAGATTCCTACTTAGCTTTAATAAGAGAAAGTTAGATAAATCTGCTTAAAATGAGTGATGTGAGCTCTCGATCCAATTGATGTGGAACGGAGTACTCGATGCGGAATACTTACCAAGAAAAGTTTGGAAATTGCGAGACGCAGCTCTTAACCTCTAGAATCCATACCTTGGATTCGGCATACTACTAAAATTAACCTAAGCTAATTTCAAACAAGCAAATCGAACCAAGATCAAGAATATAAAGAGTCAAAACAAAGCATGCAATTAGGCAGAGCAATTACCTAATAGCCTATTGTTTCTAAACCTATGGCAATTCATAAAACATGCAAATTACAAAAGCTCAATAAAGGAGAGTGATTTAAGAGTATAAACTAACACTTTCTTCAACTTAAATCAACTGTTGAATAATGGAGAATTGAACCCCTATTTATTGTTATCGGGGGTTCCAATTTCCAGCACAAATGAGATAGAAAACAATTAAAATTGGAATTCAATCAAGAGATTGATTCCTTACAAACTAAAACCTAAATGAACTAAGTTTTAATTGGAGATAAGAACTCGGTTGCACTAGGAATGTACCTAGCCGAATTCCTATCTAGATTAAGAACTAAAAATGAACTAAAACTATGAAAAGAGATAGAAGTAGAAATCAATCAAGAGATTGATCTCTTTACAAGAACCAAATCCTAAAGGAACTAGGATTGATTAGCAAATAGAATTTTGGAATACGAAACAAATTGGATTGAAATCCTACTAGCCAAAACCGAATTAATTTTGTACTTGTAAATCGGCTTGCATCTCGAATTTGTGATCGCCACTTTTGATCCCATACTGCATCCATTTGATCACAACATTGGTCTTTGATTTGATTAACTATAAATGGGTTTAATCAAATTAATTTCCATTAACCCATTTACTTTAATTTGGCCAAGTTTGGGCTTGGATCTCCATTTGGCCCAATGGACTTGACTTTAAGAGTTGACTTGATGTTGACTTTGGACTTTTGCATCATTCCCTCCCTCTTCGAAAGGATTTGTCCTCGAATCCAAATCTCGATTCCCAGGAGCACGAAGTCCCATGACTACATCGTGGAACTACAACCAACATTGCTATGCGTCTTTAAAGCACCAATCTAAATTGTGGAATCCCTATAAAAACAAACATAATAGTATTGCTCGGAGGTATCTCGGCTAACAGATTAGTGAGCAGAAAATATGTAACCAAATTTTTAGCAAGTCGTACGAAGTATAAGAGTATACTTCACACGCATATCAAACCTTCATTCACGTGATCAAAGGACCATGCCTTCCAGTGTGGGTGGGCACGACTTCCTTTAGTTGAACGCAACTCTCTTGGATTTCTAAGAACTTCTCCATTTCGACTCCCAAGACCAAGTAAGAATAACCAACAATGGCACCAAATCTCCCTGGTGGGGTCAATTTGCACACTGTAGTACCTTTATGTTGCCGTTCAAGGGTTCCAGTAGGACAGAACCCTAGTAAGTTACCACAAGAATCATGTTCAACTATGGCACCATATCTCCATTTAGGGATCAATTTGCTCAAGGTTGAGTTTCCAATAGTGATTACTTAAGTAACAAAAAATTCCCTGCTAAGAACATGTAAAAGTGAGTAGAGTAGCCTTGCTCCCTTGTCCCCCAAGTAAGGCCCTCCTAATAAGCTACACACACAAACCAGTGTTCACTCGTAGGGTTGGTGGCCCTTGTATGTTGTATAACTCAGCCTTTTATCTCAATCCTTATACTACTCAAAGTTCTCAGATATTGAGCAAAGTTAATAAACAATAAGTAAATCACACAAGCACGAAACTATATAGGAATGTAGCAAAAGAAATTTTTTAAAACAGAACTTGGTTCTATTTTGTTTGTAAAAACCTTACGAAAAGAATTTTTGTAGTATAACTTGAATAAGATGTGCACACAAAGGAACTTTCGAGGATAAGCCCTCAAAGTTCAAGAAATTAATGTAATGCGCACGATGACAAAATTCAAACTATATTTCAAAGTATATGTTCAAGGTAGCATGAAAAGAAAACGGTTAGGCAGTTTGAAGCAAGGCAATTGAAAATTGAATAGAATCTAAAAATAACATAACAGGTTTGAAACAAAATAGGAAAATAACTACCCAAAATGTGATCATCTTCCCAGTAATCAAGAAACCAATACCCACTATAATAATTTTCAAATTCAGCTTAAAAACCTAATTTTGATTGCAACTTCCAAAACCAACCACAAGTCGATCTTGGTTGTCGCATCCAAATTCGGCTCTGTATTTCCAATAGAGCTTCCAATTTCAATCACCACTGTACTTTAATAGATAAAATTCAGTACTTCTTCTAATTCTAATAAGCATGCACACGTGATGATGAATTTGAAAAGAAATTCTAATTTTCCCTTATTAGTGCCAAGCCAACAATTCTGCACACTTGCACTTAATTAATTAGGTTGGCCAGCCGACACATGCAGGCACAAGTCCAATGACCGAAATCAATTTCCAAGTCTAAAAATTAACCCCTTAGATTTACGAAATTAACAAACGCAACCTGCACATACTTCGGAAAACAGATCAAAAATTCAAAACCCACTTTCGCAAACAGCCAAAAAAAATTCACCAACTCTAATCGCACCAAAAGGTAAACTTCCTAATTTTCGATTTGAGCTCCTACGTTCTTTTCGATTTACCCCTTTTTCTTTTCACCAATAAAATTTTGGTTTTTGAGATAAAACCAGTATGGAAGGATCGAAATTTGTTTTCTTGAAAAAATAAGGAGCATTCTAATTTTGAAAATTTCAAGACAAAGCAAGATTAACAAGGATAAGAAAACACCTGATGATTTGGTCGAGTTACTTCAGCCTCCTCTTATCACGCAACCAGTCTTGACTCTGATACCAATTGATGTGAACTCCCGATCCAATTGATGTGAAAAAGAGTACTCGATGCGGAATACTTGCCAAGGAAAGTCTGAAAATTGCGAGACGCAGCTCTGAACCTCTAGAATCCCTACCTTGGATTCAGTAGACTACTAAAATTAACCTAAACTAATTTTAAACACGCAAATCGAACCAAGATCAAGAATATAAAGAGTCGAAACAAAGCATTCAACTAGGCAGAGCAATTACCTAATAGCCTATAGTTTCTAAACCTATAGCAGTTCGCAAAACATGCAAATTACGCAAGCTCAATAAAGGAGAGTGATTTAAGAGTATAAACTAATACTTTCTTCAACTTAAATCAACTGTCGAATAATGTAGAATTGAACCCCTATTTATATTTATTGGGGTTTCCAATTTCCAGTACAAATGAGATAGAAAACAATAAAAATTGGAATTCAATCAAGAGATTGATTCCTTATAAGCTGAAAACTTAATTAACTAGGTTTTAGTTTGAGATAAGAACTCGGTTGCACTAGGAATGTACCTAGCTGAATTCCTATCTAGATTAAGAACGAAAAATGAACTAAAACTAGGAAAAGAGATAGAAGTAGAAATCAATCAAGAGATTGATCTCTTTACAAGAATCAAATCCTAAAGGAACTAGGATTGATTATCAAGTAGAATTATGTAATGCGAAACGAATTTGATGAGGGCATCCAGATCATAGCAAAGAAGGGGCTTCTAGTTTCACATTCTGCCCCAACGTTGATTGAAGGAAAAAGTCCTTATCACAGGGACCCTTTAGTTAACGTCATTGGGCCAATGACCAGACGGCGTCAGAAGATAGTTAGCAAGGCGCTACGGACCATCGCCAGCATCGGCCCTGCTCAAGCCCAGGAAAACCAGGCTACTCAACCGCATCAAAAGGACAAGATGGTCAAGTCACCTGCAAAGGAGGAGGCGCAACCCTTAGTCATGAGACAGGAATTGAGGCCTGTCTCATGAACCCCCGTTTCACGAGACCTCTACACATCCATCAACTCATGCTCCATCAACTCATGCTCCATCAACATCAGGCTGACCATCAGCATCCAAGCTTCCTAAGTCGACCCAACACTCTTTTAGCACGCAGGCCGCGTATCAGCAGACTACAACCACAGACTTCCAGCCCGCGATCGCAGCTCGCAAGCTTCATGGACCCGCGCGCATCGCAGGCCCAATCCGCAGGGCCCCTGCGGATTGGGCATCTCAAGGAATTGGTTTGCATGTTACCTATTTCCTTTTCCTATAATAATTTTAGTTAAATTAAGTTACCTAATTTGGTTCCAACTTAATTTAATCTAGTAGTTTTCCTTTTTTATAGTTTCCTTCTTCTTTTTCCACTTGAATTTGGATTTACTTCTAGTTACCAAATTCAAGCTTTCCTCTTCAAATAATAATAGGAAATTTGGGTACCCCTTCAGGGTACAATCGAATTACCTTATCCTTGATTTCATGTTCTTTTTGAATTCAAGTTGTAATAAGGAACTAACTATCGTTAGTTTCCAATTAGTTTTTGATTCCTTTTGTAACTCCTAGAGTTCTAGAATTCGTACCTCTCAACTATAAATAGAGGGTTCGACTTCTGAGTTTCAGGAGAGTTAATGAATTGAGTTATAGATATATCCTTGCTTTAATTCTCCATTTTTTTATTATTGAGCTTGTTAATATTTTGTATGATTTATTAGTCAAGTTCCGAATTTAAAAGTTTTATAGGTTATTGCTCCACCTATAATCCTGTTATTCAACCTCTTAAAATCAATCTAGTTAGGATTAAAAGTAGCTAGTCTCGCCTATGCTAGAGGGTTATTTTTTGAGTTCAAAGAGAGTAAGTGTGATCTTCATTGTTCGACATTCCTTGGCGCTTCAAGTCTTCCGCTTGCGAGATCTCACGAACTACTCACATCAATTTTGGTATCAGAGCCCAAGGCTAACGTGTTGATTGGAGGGCAATCGTATTAACACGGTTAAACTCAAAAGGTGTTTTCTTTCTCTTCATATTTTCTTGAATGAAAATTTGTATGCATATTGAGTTGATTGCTTGAATTGGTTCCTTGAAAAATTAGTTGAGAATTCAAGATGGCATCTTGCATGTTAAGGTTTTTCGGTTTTTGGTTTCAAAATTGAAAACCCAATTATCAATAAGCAACCTAAGATGAACCTAAGAGGGGGAGGGGGTGAATTAGGTTCTTGACACTTTTAAAAATATTTCTTCTACAATGAAGAACAACTTTGAAAAACCATTTTCAAAGCAAGTGTAAAAACAAAGTTTACAAATTAAGTGAGGTGTGTGATTAGTGTTTTGCACATCATAAAAGCAAAGTAAAGGAAGACAAAACACAACCGATTTATAGTGGTTTGGATTCCCCTTGAATCTTAGTCCACTACCCAAGTTCTACAACTTGGGATTTTCTAACCCTCTCAAATGAATCACTTAAAGGTGTAATTCAAACCTTTACAAATGCCAAAATTCTACCTCTAGAATTTAGGACTTTTTGCTTAATCTAACTCTAGACTAAGACTCCTTTGCCTAATGGCTAACAATGAATCTTTTGCCCCCGCTCCTTCCTCAAGGACTTAGGGTCTTACTCAAGACTTCATTGCCTAGCTACTAGGACTTTTGCTCAATCAACCTCTTGATCAAGACTTTCTCCCCTTTGCCTAATTTAACTCTAAACTATGACTTTTACAATTGCCTCAACCAAACTCTTGGTTAGGACTTTTACAATTGCCTAAACTCAACCTCTTGAGCTAGGACTCTCCTTTCTACTTGCTCCCCCTTTCTTCTTGCCTAACTCTTTACTCAAGAGTTGGACTTTTCTTAAATACAAATTGCCTACACTCAAACTCTTGAGTTAGGACTTTTCTAGATGTGTTTACAATGACAAAATACTCCACAATGGAGTTTACAATTCGACACAAAAACAGGGCACAAATGCCTCTTGACAATCCTACCTTAACAAGCTAATTTGACATATAAAAGATTGAAATGAAGCTTAAACGTGTTGTTAAAGTGTAGGAGATGTTGGGGAGTCATTAGTCTTCATTTTGAAGCTTGGGGGGTATTTATAGGAAAAAGACGGCTCTTGAAATGATTTAAAAACGGACAAGAAATAGCAAACCCGAAGCTCCCGCGACAGCCTCTGCGACAGCAGCGACAGTCGCAGGCTGCTGTCGCAGGCACGTGGCTGCTGCGCGCTGTCGCAGGCGTGCGGCATGGGGCTGCTCTGCGCGAGGTCTGCGCGCGCCTCTGCGCGCGGCTGTCAGCGCATGTGCGCGACTGTCTGGGCGTGCTCACGTGGCTGTCAGCCCTTGTCGGCCAGATTTGACATCTTTTTCGTTTGCTTGCCGTTTCTTCATTTTAACTCCGTTTTCTTCGCCGTTTTTTGCGTTGGTTCACCCGTGAACTCTTCTATTCATTTTCTGGCTTAGAAACACCGTGGGTCCCACTTTGGGACGTGTTCGGGTCGTATTTTTCTTCTTTCTTCATTTCCTTGCCGTTTCTACATTTTTCACTTAGAAGAACCGTTAAATTAATTCTCATATTTGTTAACTCATCAATCAAAATAAGGATTAAGACCAACCGGGTCTAACAATCTCCCCCTTTTTGATGATGACAAAACAAATATGGAATTCATGACAATAAATCAACATTTATAAATTTGAGTAACTTCCCCTCAAATTATAATCTCCCCCTCAATTCCATAATATTTTCTCCCCCTTTTTGACATCACAAAAAGGACTTAGCATGCATAATAAAATGTGAAAGATGCATACAAATAAGGAAATGTACAACTCAAAAATAGATAAAATCGATTAGGTCATGAGTTGAACATTGAATTTGCTCTCAAATATGAAAATTTTGCCTTTGACATTTTAAGCAAAATCAATCGATCTTTTGACAATTAACCAATTTTAAGATCTAATGTCAATGCTAGTTCAAAATTTTTCTCCCCCTAAATTCTAGCATAAACATTTCAAAGAGCTTAGCTAATCAATTAAGAAGCATACAAGCTTCATTCAATTTAAGGAGCAAGTTAAGCTATGACAATTAAAGGATTCATTGTCACTAAAGAATGACCACTCTTAAACACATGAGTTTTTAAGAATTTTGAAATATGGCATCAACTCATGTTCAAAACAATTTGAAAATATGCAAGCAACTTCAAATGACCCTAATGATAAACATGCATGCATCTAACACACATTAGGATGCATCATGTCAAAGTCAACGTATTGGTCAAGCATGCAAAATTTTCAACTTTTCATGAATTTGCTTTTCTTAAGTTTAAAAACTTCATTTCTTCATGCAAGCAAATTCCATTAGGCATATAAAGTATTTCAAGAATTCATGTATTCACTTTTCATGCATACTCTTGAAAGTTAACAAAAAGTCAAACTTTTTCTAAAATAATGCCTATTTTCTTAAAACTTGTCCATTTCATCATGTAAATCCAAACTAAGCACATGAGCAAGTTTTAATCAACATATGCAACATGTCAAAGGAATGAAAATTCTAGATCATGCATATGTGTGGAGTCAACCTATCGGTCAACACTTTTCAAGCTTAAACACATTAAGCTAGTAATTTTGAAAGTTGCAATTTTCAAGTTTCTATAAATCATTTTATCATTCATGCAACTTTAAATACTCAAGTAGTTTATGCACATAGTTTCAAACCATTGAAAGCATGCATATAAGCAAAGTCAACTACTTTGTCAAACTTATTCAATTTTAAGCATACAAAGCATTCATTTTGATAGTTGCATTTAAACCTTAATTTTCTCAAGAAAGCAACTTCAAATCATCATTTAATTCATGCTTAAAGTATCGAATAAGCTACAGCATGTATATTTCAAAAGTCTAAAAGTCAACATAAAGTCAAACTTCTAGCTATTTTCAAATAAAGCTCATAAAGTCATAAAGACTTTCATTAACACATGCTTTCAATCAAAATGATTCAAGGATATGAATTTAACATACAATTTTTATTTAAGCATAACATACATTTCATATCACATATCCATCATTTTGAGCACAAGTCACACGTGTACATCATATTCCACTCAATTGACATATAATCATCAAATCAATTATGGAGCACTCAAAGTGAGTTAGAGATGATACATGTTTCCTCAAATGAGCATCCATGTGCTCCTTACCATTTTTGAAGCCATTTTTGCAATTTTAGCATTTTTCACCAATTGGCTCCAATTAACCATCCTTGCTACTTTTCAAGTATATCTCTTCATTGAGATTTAATTCATAAAGTAGCATAAAGGACCTACAAGGAAATCAAGCACAAGATTTTGGTACCCAATACTTATTGGGTCCTAAGGGGTTAGCTTGTTCCTTTACTTTCCATACCTTTCTTCCTTTCTTCACATTTTTCTTATCAAAGCATTTGGAAGAAATATGACCTTGTCTACCACAATAATTACATACAATAGATGCATTTAATGAAGGAACTTTCCTAACATTTCTTCTATAAGCATATGGCACACTATTGTAATTTACTACATTATGCCTATTCAATGGCATATGAACAAAATGATTCTTACTAGCATACAATGCATTATAGTTCCTAGAGTCATTTTTCTTATGACAATGTCTCCTAGGTTCATTTTCAAATGAACTATGCACATTTATGTATCTAGGAGCATAATGAGATGCATGAGCATTTAACAAATAAGTATCCCTCTTTGGGGTACATAAAGCAAACTTATGAAAATGACAACAATCATTATGCATATGGAAAACATGCATTTTTCTAGGCATATCAAAAAATGAGTGACATGAATTTACATCATTCTTACAATTAGAAGACTTTCTTTTCTTTTCATACAACCATGCATGATTTGTCTTCTTTTTAGCTTCTAATGGAGGATAGACTAGTTTAGTACTATTTTTAGAAGCATTGACAAAAGTAGTAGAAGTGGAAGGCATATCACAATTTTGGTTATTTTCATAACCTAAGCCATGTTTATCATTTCCTACCTTTTGTTTACCTAACAACTTTTCTAAGTTGGTTTTTCCTAATGTCAATTTTTCAAGACTTGCACTCAAGTCTTCAATTTTCTTTTTCATGCATTCATACTCATTTTTCAACAAATTATATGAACTAGCCTTTTCATGCAATTTCTCATTTTCATCTAAGGCATTTTCGTAATACATTTTCAAATCTATGTACTTTGCATCTTCATTATCTAGCAAAGTACTCATCTCATCTACTTTGTTTTTCAACTCATCATTTTCATGTTTCAAAGTAGAGTTTTCTTCTTTTAAAGATGCAACATGAATTTCTAAAGATTTAATTTTCTTTTCATGCATAACATTCTTTTTCAAGGCATCTATACATTTGTCATGCAATTTAGTGACATATTCATACATATCAAAATCAAGATTATCACTATCATGCATACTACCACTTAAAGAAGATTTGGAAGCTTTGGTTACCTCTTGTAGATCACTTCCAACTGAGCATCTTCTTGTGGTTTCCTTTTCTTCCTCACTTGAGGAATTATCCCAAGTCCTTGCTAGCTTGGTCACCTTCTTGATGGCTTTCTTACCTTTAGCCATTTTGTGCAAATTGCGGAAAATAAAGCACAAATAATCAAGCAAGCAAATAAGACTCTAAAAATCACAAAGGTTGCAAAAATGATCTTTAAACTCAAGGTTTTTAAACCTACAAATTTGAGCACTAGCTCTGATACCAATTGAAAACCCAATTATCAATAAGCAACCTAAGATGAACCTAAGAGGGGGAGGGGGTGAATTAGGTTCTTGACACTTTTAAAAATATTTCTTCTACAATGAAGAACAACTTTGAAAAACCATTTTCAAAGCAAGTGTAAAAACAAAGTTTACAAATTAAGTGAGGTGTGTGATTAGTGTTTTGCACATCATAAAAGCAAAGTAAAGGAAGACAAAACACAACCGATTTATAGTGGTTTGGATTCCCCTTGAATCTTAGTCCACTACCCAAGTTCTACAACTTGGGATTTTCTAACCCTCTCAAATGAATCACTTAAAGGTGTAATTCAAACCTTTACAAATGCCAAAATTCTACCTCTAGAATTTAGGACTTTTTGCTTAATCTAACTCTAGACTAAGACTCCTTTGCCTAATGGCTAACAATGAATCTTTTGCCCCCGCTCCTTCCTCAAGGACTTAGGGTCTTACTCAAGACTTCATTGCCTAGCTACTAGGACTTTTGCTCAATCAACCTCTTGATCAAGACTTTCTCCCCTTTGCCTAATTTAACTCTAAACTATGACTTTTACAATTGCCTCAACCAAACTCTTGGTTAGGACTTTTACAATTGCCTAAACTCAACCTCTTGAGCTAGGACTCTCCTTTCTACTTGCTCCCCCTTTCTTCTTGCCTAACTCTTTACTCAAGAGTTGGACTTTTCTTAAATACAAATTGCCTACACTCAAACTCTTGAGTTAGGACTTTTCTAGATGTGTTTACAATGACAAAATACTCCACAATGGAGTTTACAATTCGACACAAAAACAGGGCACAAATGCCTCTTGACAATCCTACCTTAACAAGCTAATTTGACATATAAAAGATTGAAATGAAGCTTGAACGTGTTGTTAAAGTGTAGGAGATGTTGGGGAGTCATTAGTCTTCATTTTGCAGCTTGGGGGGTATTTATAGGAAAAAGACGGCTCTTGAAATGATTTAAAAACGGACAAGAAATAGCAAACCCGAAGCTCCCGCGACAGCCTCTGCGACAGCAGCGACAGTCGCAGGCTGCTGTCGCAGGCACGTGGCTGCTGCGCGCTGTCGCAGGCATGCGGCATGGGGCTGCTCTGCGCGAGGTCTGCGCGCGCCTCTGCGCGCGGCTGTCAGCGCATGTGCGCGACTGTCTGGGCGTGCTCACGTGGCTGTCAGCCCTTGTCGGCCAGATTTGACATCTTTTTCGTTTGCTTGCCGTTTCTTCATTTTAACTCCGTTTTCTTCGCCGTTTTTTGCGTTGGTTCACCCGTGAACTCTTCTATTCATTTTCTGGCTTAGAAACACCGTGGGTCCCACTTTGGGACGTGCTCGGGTCGTATTTTTCTTCTTTCTTCATTTCCTTGCCGTTTCTACATTTTTCACTTAGAAGAACCGTTAAATTAATTCTCATATTTGTTAACTCATCAATCAAAATAAGGATTAAGACCAACCGGGTCTAACAAAAATTGGTTTAAATTTTAAAAGCCAAAAATTCCTTCTTATAATTTTCTTGCTGGGAAAATTTTTACTCTGAAAAAGATTGGTCGTTTTAAAGAAAAGGAAATCGCATACTAGGACAAACAAGCACAAAATCGGCTTTAAGAACTTTTCTTATTTTTGATTTTCCCCGTAAATCTTAAGTTGTGATTTCATGTGCTGATTGTGATAGTAATCCTGCCGTTGGACTACAAATTGTGCAATTTGTTTTTGGGAGTAAGGTTTCGGTTTTTCTCCTACAAACCCTAGCCGAGAATTTCCAATTTGCCAAAGTTGCGATTTTTGGATAAACAAAGGGACAAGGGCCCAAAACTTAAACAACAATTTTGGTTTTCATTGCTTGAAGTAATTTTCGCATAGTAGGGATTGGTTTCTTGACTTCCCCTTGGGAGGGCAGTCACATCTTGGGTAGTTTCCTGATTTGTTTTCAACTCTGCTATTTGTTCCTTGCTTCTATTCATTCGAATAGCCCAGAAAATTGCCTAGCCTAAGATTTTCTTTTTAGAGCTACCTGGACATGAGATCTTAATATTAGTTCAGATTTTGTCATGTGTGCATTACAGCTTGTTTGCTCACGATTGAGGGCTTATCCCTGAATCTTTTCCTTGTGCATTTTCTATATCTGAATTCATTACAAAAACTTCTTTTGGAGTCAGTTCAAAACCAAAATAGGTTCAGCCCCTATTTCGATAATTACTTTGCTATTTGCTGAAGTTTGCTACTTATGCATATTTATCTGTTTATATTACCTTGTTCAATTTTCAAAAGTGAATTATTGCAGAGGATAATTGAGAGGTAGAAGGCAGAGAGAGTGTGTGCGAGACCAAAACCTAATTAGAGTGAAGCACATGTTGTGCATAGCTCTAGTTGATACACTTGGGGGACAAGGGGTGAGGTTATTATCACCTAAGACTTTAACTTGTCTTATGCGGGTAATTCTCCACCACGACCAAATGGAGGCAACACAGGGAATGATCGACTTCCACTTTCGCACCAAGATCATGGAAGACTGGGCCCTCCTAGCCGTCGATGGGACATATGGCTCGAACCTTATCAGCGACCTTTTGGTAGGGAAGCTGAAGCTCCAGGTTACCGAGCACCCTGGCCCATATGAGCTCCATGAGTTCAGCAGGATGGAAAATTTTCACATCCGCCAGCAAGCAAGAGTTGACTTTCAGATAGGCGGACTGCAGGTGAGCGACGTGGCTCCCCTGCGACAAATCCAAATTCTGCTCGGGCGCCCCTAGATTGAAAACGTCCAAGGGATATACAATGAAGTCGGCCACAACTATCGGATTCCCCACAACGGCAAAGTCACTTTCATTACACCACTGACTCAAATGGAGGTGCAATGTGAGCACCTTAGAATGTTGGGAGTATTCGCTAAGTGGTCCTTAGAACAAAAATTAGAAAAGCTCGAGCTCATGTGACAAGGTGTCACAAATAGGATTGAGCTCCTAATCTAACATATGGCAAATCGAACAATGCCACAAGCCGAGAGGCAGCACCAAGACTCGACCTGCCTTACAAAGAAGCCATCAACAAAGGGAGCATATGCGCCTTACCAGTACAAGTTAAGAAGTCTCGGGAGTATTCCAAAGGATGCCTCCGCCGACCTCGTGCGTTGGATTGGTGCAAGGGAGGAACACATCCGGCTACCCTTTGAATGAACTACTGATCTAGATTCGAGGATGAATCCTTCTCAACCGGGAGGGATTGATGAGGGCATCCCGATCGTAGCAAAGAAGGGGCTTCTAGTTTCACGTCCTGCCCCAACATTGATCGAAGGAATAAGTCCTTATCACAGGGACAGTTTCCATATAAGGTTATTGCTCCGCCTATAATCCTGTTATTCACCCTCTTAAAATCAATCTAGTTAGGATTAAAAGTAGCTAGTCTCGCCTACGCTAGAGGGTTATTTTTTTAGTTCAAAGAGAGTAAGTGTGATCTTCATTGTTGACGTCCCTTGGCACTTCAAGTCTTCTGCTTGTGAGTTCCATGAACTTCTTGCACCATAATTGGATTAAAGTCCTACTAGCCAAAACTGAATTAATTTTGGACTTGTAAATCGGCTTGCATCTCGAATTTGTGATCGCCGCTTTTGATCCCTTACTGCATCCATCCATTTGATCACAACATTGGGCTTTGATTTGATTAACTATAACTGGGTTTAATAAAATTAATTTTCATTAACCCATTTACTTTAATTTGGCCAAGTTTGGGCTTGGATCTCCATTTGGCCCAATGGACTTGCCTTTAAGAGTTGACTTGATGTTGACTTTGGATTTTCGCATCAGGAGTCTAGTGGCTCAACATGAATTTGCATTTGAGTGTCTATGCTACCATGCCTGTCTTAGTATATATGCATATGCTATCATGCTCGTTTCAGTACTTGCGATTGACCTGCCTGACATGCTTGACTTGAATGCTCGTACTTCCGCTGATTGTGTATAGATATATGCATGAATTGCTTTATCCGCTTCGCTCCGATTTTACCTAAAGACTTACGGTGTGAATTTTGCTAAACCCTGAGGTCTGCTAATACACATTTATGTTTCTTAGGAGCTAAGGGTATTAGCATATATACAAATAAATTTTATTTTCTATTCTTTTAATTAATAATTTACTGCCCTTATTAATAAATATGTAAAAATTGCACCCTACTTAATAATTTTGAAACTTCCACTGACCCTTATAAAAGTTTTTCCAAATTTTTATGTGAGTTACAAATTGTCACCCCTGTGTTAAAGCAGAAAGTCACACTCATGAGAAAGAGTTTGGGAAATATTACATTTTAGGCCCTATTTGGAAACGTGATCCAAATTATGATTTGGGTCTCATTTTCACTTTAAAATATTAAAATTGCATTGTAAATGCCAAAATATGTATTGAAAATGTAAAAATATGTATTGAAAATGTAAAAAAATGTGTTGAGAATGATGAAAAATTATTTTCATGAGGATCACGTTTATTTCATTATTGTTATTTTATATTGTACTTTCAAATTTTGTAAGTCTTAAAAAGTACTTCCTCCCTTCCATATAAAAGTTCTCTATTTTTCTCAAAAAAGTTTGTCTTGCTGAAAAATTACTTTCTCCATTCTTCTAATTTACATAATTTACTAATATGATAATGTGAAATTCACAATTAATTAAAAACTAAGAATATAAGTAAAAATTTTAATATCTAATTCTTTATTTTAAATATTGTATCTAACTACCAAAAGATTTGTACATTTTCCAGAATAGAATTTTTTACCGGGAGGGATGGAGTAATAGTTTTACTAATACAACTATATGTGTCATTTTTACTTTCTTTTACCTTGTTTTATTAGCCATTAACAAATAATTAGTTAAAGTTGTAACGATAAGTTCATAAAAGCTACGCGGAGGCGGTTAACTTTTTCCCGCCAATTAAGAAGAGAAACGGGAGAGGAAGAGAGCTGCACCACAGTAGTGTTAAATTCGTAAGGCAACAAATTGTTTACATTCGTATACGAGTAGTTCAAGAATCTGAAACCAATCCGCTCCTCCCCTTCCTTAAGAAAAATCATATCATTTTGCGTGGAAATTACGAATGTGAGTACCTCCACCCGATTTCTTGGTGTCTATAATAATTTTCTTGAGTCTCAGAAAGAAGAATCTTATGTTAATTTGATCCATTTCATTTGGTTTGTTCAACTTCAGATCTTCGTAATTGTATGTATTTGAAAACCCATCTGTCAGATTGTTGATTTTCTGTCTTTGTGTGATACCCTGTTCTTTCGTTGGATTTTTCTGATGAATTAATTGCATCTCGAAGCTATGGAATTTTCAAGACTTGATTTGGTTGTTTGTAACTGTGTGTCCTGAATTGCATATGTTTGACCTCTATGAAATCATAGTTATATAAGTTCTTCTTTATGATTATATGTTCTGAATCTTTTTAATTATAATTAGACGTATAAATTTTGTTGAAATGGGGCAATAAACCTAGGCAGATGATTGTTTATTACTGGGTTTCCCAGTGTTGCCTTTGTTCTTGGATTATTATAAATTGCAACGGTGAAAGATTTACGTTCTTGAATAGCGATTGGCTCGAAATTCTCTTATGTTAGAAGCATTTGGCTCCTCAAATGTTCTTCCTTACATTTATTAGAGCATCTGTGCTGAACATTGCTGACTAAGTTTTGGTTTTCTTTTTCCCTTTACTTTTTGGGGATGAAGATACGATGGAGTTCAACGCTGAGAATATTAAGAGTGTGGGTTCGCAAGTATTCATCCCTGAAGAACCAATTGAAGGTAACTAATTATACATTATCTTTCATTACCTTGCAGATGTGAAGGTTATTAAGTTAAATGTTTTTGGAAAATTCCCTTCATTGGTGTTAATTAGTAGGATTTGAAATTTCTAAAATTAATTAGTAGGATTTGAAATTTCTAAAATACCAATGAAAGGTGTAAGAGTTTAGGGGAATCTTCCCTAAACTCTTTCTTTATCGTTGATGAGAGACTTTTCTTTACATTTCTCATTATTCTTAAGTACATATCGGTTTGCATTTGATAATTGTTGGCATATAGATATGTTACCTACTTTACGTTGATTGGATGTCTTGTGTTCCTTGTGCAATTCTTCTGTGGTTAACATGATTGTGTGGTTATAGATTTCTTGGAGATGGATTGTGTTCCTTAAGCAATTCTTCTATAAATTAACTGCCAAACTCCAGTGCATAACATGATAGTGTGGTGCCAGATATTCTAGAGAGCATTGGCTTGCAATTCCTCACCCCAGAGGAAGTTGAAGAAGAGACCTTCGGTTATTTTAGGTTTCTGTTCAACACCAATGAAGAATTGATTGGAGATGCTGCTCAAGAACCCGAGCAAGAGCTGGAGAGGTGTTGGTGGTGTTGTAAGATTTTTGATGATGAGGATCAGATCGTCTTCTGTGCCCCCTGTTCTCACAGACTGCATATAGATTGTTACAAGGATGTGATGTCCAATTCGGATAGAAAGTGCAATAAGTGTGAACAAAAAATATTGAATTTCGGTTGGTTTGAATTCGTAGTTCCCCCAATGTCCTGCGGGGTGCCAAGGAGCCAAATGTTGGAGTATTTGGCTAGTCTTATCCGCGGCCTGTACACAGCATTCACTACTATGGATATGGAGCATCCATATATAGGGTTGGAGCTTGCAACGGCTGGTGGTACTGATTCAGGCCCTTCCTCCTTGGCCCCTGAAGGTACTGCTCCTAACAATGGCAGCTTGGAGTTGCAACTTTTGTTGGTGTGGTGTGGTTTAAGGATTGAAGTCAATGTTACTGATGCGGATGACTTGATTGGGCGACGACTCAGATTGCTGAAAAAGTTGACAAGTATTCTCACTAGTACCTTCTTCTTTTTTTTCCTTTTCTTTTTTTTTTTGATGGGTTTAGAAGACAGAAATTGGTATTCTGAATTTGCCATTTTACACACATTTGGACCAGGCCAGTAGCCGCCGAAGAGATACAGGAAGAATCAGGCTGGGTCTTGGATCAGTTCAGGAAGCTAGCTGATGCTGGTGGTTACTCCTTTCAATGGCGGCTATCTTCTGTGAGTAATGGTGAATTGTTTGAATTGGATGCTGATGATGGAGAAGACTTGATTAGGCAACTCCCGACATTCAAACATAATCAAGAGTAATCTAACATTTGGTTATCGATGATTAGTTTCTTATGTAGAATGAAGGTAACTTTTCTGACTGCCATTGCACATTCAATCCTGATTAGGCAAGCAGCAGCTGAAATAATGGAAATACCAGGTGGAGGCCACCTGAGACGCCGGCGACTCTTAATCTCGTGGCATGCTGTATGGATTGAAGTGATTCCTAATGATGATGAGGAGGAATTGGCTAGGCAACTCCACGAGCTGCGAAAAGCTGAAGAGTAATCTTGCTTGTGACTATTTTTCTTTTTTCTTGTAGAACTGTAGATGAATGAAAGTATGTTCTGAGTCTTTGGTCTTTTGCCTGAAAATTCTATCAGTGAGGCTTTAGCTCAAGTAATGGAAGAAGAACAACCAAGCAGACTGATGACTTATGGCTTGTACCTGCTGATGCTGGTGATGACACTAACCAGAATAAGCAACTGATGTAGATGCTGCTGGTGCTGTTGATTTAGAATGATAGTGAAAGTGTAGATGATACTAAAGCAAATTGACATACTTTTTACTCACATTTTGCAGAGCAGATGTTTGAAACTAGAGTTTGTGTGCATTGATTGTCATATTTTTGGTGTTTTGTCATAGACGCTGAGCTTTCCTGAAGTACAAGAATTCTTGCTATTTCTGTCCCACTTGGATTTGCTTGTGTGGCTTTTGGGTTTTGTGTATTCCTTCTTTTCTTTCTTTCTTTTAAGTTTGAAGTTTGACCAAATTAAGATTCCTGAACTTTGGTATGATTGTATCTGTGACCAAGTTAATAAATATGATATGAAACTACGCATTGTTTATTAGTTTTGAAAGCTCCAATTGCCTATGAGAACTACGCATTGTTTATTAGTTTTGAAAGCTCCAATTGCCTATGAGAACTACGCATTGTTTATTAGTTTTGATAGCTCCAATTGCTTATTCTAAAAGTTCCCAATAAATGAGGCGATTTATGTTGAATTAATTCAACTTTAATTGACTTTTTTGAAGGAAGCCAAAAGCGCTAGTGAAAGTCGTAGCTTTCTGGTAATCGGGATTTGGAAGAAGCAGATTAATAATGGATCCCCTGATTGATGATACGGAACCTGACGGCCAGGAGGCTGGTGGTGGTATCTCCAGTACTGATAATCTTGGAGGAAGACGTGATGTCGCCTTAAGCATTTTGAGGCCTTCGGTGAGGTTTTTGTTGGAATGAAGATTATAAATTGCAAGCAAGATTGAAGCATGTGGACGATGTGCTTAGTGTTGATCTGCAAGACTATGAGCAGCTATCCTCTTTGAAAATATTGGACCAAGATTTCAGATATTTTCATTATTTTCTTGGTTCAAGAATAAGGATGGGATTTATGGTGCGGAGAACTCCAGCACATGTGGTACGTTTCTTTGACTTTTCCATCCAAATTCTCCTATATATTTGTAGTGATGAAGATGCAGAGAAGGAAGACCCTACGATTTCATTTGCTTCTATGAAGAAAGAAATTTCATCAGCCCTCGATGAGCTGGGATTTCTCAGAAATTTACTTTGGATGCGTGGGAACCCGCTCGTTGAGCATGACAAGCATGCGAGGAACCATTCAGTTTCTGCGCAAGAGATACCGGCGGCACTCTCACTTCTGTTTTGTTCCTACTTTGTCCTTCTTCTGGACGATAAAAAGCTGGTTACTGAGTTTTCCAGAAGTTTTAAAAAAGTATTTCAAGGATTAGAAAACGTATCCATACTCTTGTCAAAGATCTTGATGGAAACTATAGATATCGTGAATTACCAGCAGTCCGGGATGATATGGATACTCCCTCAAAAATTATCGATCAAGAGGTGGTGGAATTCCAGGATTGTCTCATTGACAATCTAAGAAAGAATCACATCTCGTATGGCCATCAAATTGAGACTGCAGTTGAGGAGCTGAGATTTTTTAGATGCAATCTCTTGGATATACTAAAAGAATATTCGCAAGAAATGGATTCTGCTGTCATGGAGAAGGAATCTCTTAGTTTTTCTACTTTAGCTCTGATCATTGAAACAGCATACAGAACCTACTTCTCTCGCCCCTATTCAGCTGACCAAATTCAGTTCTTTCCTGAGTATGACGCAACTTATTGGAGCTCTCACCTCCCTGATTTGATTGATGCTGTTGACTTTCTCAAGCAACAGGCAAGTGATTTATTCAAGAGTTGCAGAATTTTCTGTGTGTCATCTTGCGATCCCGGTGGCAGCACTAATCACGTGGAATATGTCAATTGCTTCATTCAGAATCTTGAAGAGCTAATCAACCACAAAGCAGCTTCAATTGCTCCACTGATGCAGCAAATTGAAACAATTTACCGAGAGATGGTGCCAAATGCCAATACTTGCGAGTGAAATTGTAAACGAACAGATGGCAAACCCACCACTGGGATTCTTCATGGCACGGTTCAAAGAATTAGCCCAAGAGTCCAAATGTATCATTGATTCTTTTTTGGCTAGAGAAGATTCTGTTTGGTCTCACAAGTTGGGAATGTTTGTGGTTACAAATGAAGTTAAAAATAGCCTACAAGAAGATGAAACCTCATGTACTGAACAATGAAAGCTTATGACAACAATGTTCGCATTTCATCTGGTCTTGCTTGTGGGAGTAGAAGATGCAGAACTTCAAATTATCGAGCTACTAACTGGAGGATCTACGAATCTACAGATTATCTCCATTGTGGGCATGCCAGGACTCGGCAAGACAACTGTGGCAAAATCTGTGTATGAGCATCTTTCCTACAGTAAGAATTTCATGTTCGGGCATGGTGATGTGTATCGCAAGTATACAATAGAGAGACCTTGTTGGCTGATATATTGAGTCAAGTTGTTGGGGAAACCAACTCAAGCCTTGAAGAGTGTCGTGGAGATGATCTCGCTCAAATGCTTTACCAAAAATTGAAGGGCAGAAGGTACCTAATTGTGCTAGATGATATATGGGACATTAAGGTATGGCACGATCTTGATTCAAGAACGTTCCCAAATGATGACAACAGGAGTAGAATTCTATTCACTACTCGACATGCTGATGCTGCCCGGAAAGCGAATAGTGTACATTATAATCTCCGTCTACTCTTGGACAAAGAGAGTTGCCAATTATTGTGGTTGAAGATATTTGATGGGGAAACTTGTCCTCCAGAATTATCTATTAATTCGGAGCGTATTGCAAGAAGTTGTAAAGGGCTACCGCTTGCAGTTGTTCTGGTAGCTGGCATTCTGAGAAGGACAGAAAGGAGGAAAGAATCTTGGGAACAAGTTGATGCAGGAGTTATAAGGTTACTAGGTGAACATGTAGACCATTCGGACAAAATGCGGTTTACAGACATACTGGAACTTAGCTACAATCATCTACCAGTTGGCTTAAGGCCATGCTTCCTTTATTTCGCATCATTTCCAGAGGATGCTTCAATTTCTGCGTCAAAATTGATACGGCTACGGATTTCTGAAGGATTTGTGGAGGAAGAAAATCTTTGCCACAGGAGTTTAGAGGAAGAAGCAGAAAGTTACTTAGATGAGCTAATTGACAGAAGCCTCGTAATGATTTCCAAAAGAAGTTCCAATGGTAGAGTCAAAGCATGCTGCATTCATGATGTATTGCGAGATTTTTGCTCAACAAAATCCCAGCAAAGATTGAAGTCACGAGATTCCATGTTTGGTGGAATTATACATCGTCATCTCCGCTCGCTCATGTATCACAGGATACCAAATGGAGAAATTATTTTTGGTGTGGAAGGAACAGAGGTGCCCGCAGAATGGCTAGTACAGTCCATTGACAAGCTTCATTCTCATGCGCAACTATTATCTAAAGGTTTCACTGCTCGGCCTAGACAGTTAGATAATGCTTTTATTTCGAGTACAAATTCCTTAGAGCGTTGGACTTGAGAAAGGTTCGAATGGAAAGTAGTGCAGACACTTGTGATATCATCAGGATAGCCACTTTGGTCCATCTGAGGTTTTTAGGGATCCGGCCTCGCACAACTGAAATTCCTGCAGAAATAGGCAACCTCCGAAAGTTGGAAACTTTAAGTGGAACCTTTGGTTATATCAAGTTGCCAGAGTCACTTTGGAATTTGTCAAATTTGAGGATGTCTTGATGGATCATGGTTTTTTCAGTTTTCGGCAATGGAGCAAGAGAACTTCTCGGGACTGTGTGATTTGAAATCTGTTTCTGCCCTTTCTCTAAGGCATGGTGATGATGTTGAGAATCGTGTCTTTAGGAGGCAACCTTACATATAGAAATTAGCATTCAGATTTGGTTACTCATGGGATGATGCTACTGGCTGCTGTCTTTTCCCAGTATTGGACTTCCTGAATGAACTTGAATCCCTTAAGGTTTTCTTTTCTGGTACGGTGCGGTGTCCATGTAAATTTAGTTTCCCATCAAACCTTAAAAAGTTGTGCTTGTCAAATTCTCGGCTTCCATGGGATGAGATTTCAGTGATTATGAGGCAGCTACCCAATCTTGAGGTGCTAAAGTTACTAAATAAAGCATTTAAGGGGCGACAATGGAGCATGGGAGATGGTGATCAATTCTCAAAGCTGAAGTTCCTCAAACTATACTCCCTAAACATTTAAGTCCGGAATGCAGAAGCTGAGCACCTTCCCCGTCTTGAGCAACTTGTGGTGCTAAGTTGCCCGCAGCTTGAGGAGATCCCTTGTTGTTTTGGAGAAATTTCAAGTCTCCAGTCGATTGAGATGAAATGGTGCAGCTCTTCAGCCATGGATTCTGTCAACCAAATTCTGCAAGTCCAGCATGATTTCTCCAACGATCAACTCAAAGTCACTCTCGTTGGTTCAACATAATGTAAGCATTAATCTGACATAGTAACTGTGTTGAATAATTTACTTCCTGTTCCAAATCACTCCTAGCTGATACAGCATGATATTATAGTTAAAGATCGTGTGATTTTCGCAAAGTTTTCTGTCCAATATTTCAACTTCTTATCTTTCCTGTGAATTAATTATCAAACATTCAAGTTTCAACCCCTTCATCCTTATTATTTCCAGTGTTATGTTTCATTTTCTTGCTCTTAGATTAGCTTGTTCTGGTTGGTTTTGAGAGATTGTCTTCAGGATTGAGAATGTAGAAAAATTAGGACAAACAGGTGTTTGGTTGAATAGATTTTCTTTAACAAGTTGATAGAGCTCCAGCTACAAGTTTCCACAACTTAGCCAGTGCAAGACCTGTTGAAGAAAACAGCATTCATTTATGCCCCATTACTAGGCCTCATACACCCTCCCTCTTGGAATTCGATCTCACCACCCCCCCCCCCCCCCCCCCCCCCCGGGGTCCAGGAGGGTCGTTCTTAATAACAAAACCAACGCTCAATTCCTATGCTGCCACCACTTAACTTGCAAGGAATATGCATCCCCTGCCATTGATTCAGGGTCTTTATATACGCCTGTATTCATCTCCACAGTCGCCAATGACGTTTAGAAGATCTTTCCCCTTCCTTGAAGCTTCCTGGATGCTGCTCATATCATCTTCATCAAGTATGCAAGAGAACACAGCATCGGTATCTTTGATGTGTTCGGCAAGACCAAGCCTAACACCTATCATCGATCCGGCCACTGCTGGCTGCAAGGAGACCGAAATGAAGAAGAGAAATAGCGTCAAAACAACAATTTATTAATTTTTGAAACTAACCATCCAAAAGAGAAACCAATTAAATTTACCTGATCTAATACGTATCTCACAGCCACTGTTGGAATTGAGACGCCATGTTTAGAAGCTACCTTTTTCAGTGTCTGGAGCAGGTTTTGGAAGAGACTCCATCCCCCCCAAGCGTCAACCATCTACATTAAGAATAAATTGAACTTGTGAATGCATACTTGTAGTTCTTCAAACAGCGAAAAACGAAACAGTTACTGCTTACTTTAAAATATTTATACGTTTTCAAAAAATATATATATATATTTATACTTGTACAAAGTCTAAAGAATAACAATAAAATAATTGTGTCCTAGCAAATAACCGGTTTCTGACAATAAATGTAGAGCAATGTGGATTCATTTCCTAGGAAGATCTTCACTTTTTTACTGTTTTGAATTGATCTCTACTGCTCTTCTGCATCCAGAATCGCTGTGCATATAAGTTCATTTGCAAATCTCTGTCTAACATTTATCTAAAAATTCTGAAAACTCCTATTGCTAGATGAAAAGAAACTGTATTGACTATTTCAATTTACTTCTAAAAGATGAGTTGATTCAAAAATTTCTAAAAACTATCACAAACATTATAATGCAGCACGCAGTGGTAGTATAAGTATCGAAGTTGTGCTCAAAGATGACAAACCTTTTGTACTTCTGCAGCGAAGGAGTGTTCAATGGAGGGCCAGCAAACGGAATTGCAAGGTTAGTATCAAGAAACTTCTCAGATAATAGGCCACCCATTACTGTTCCATACCTGGACATAGAGCTATATTGAGTAATAGAATTGCAAACAAATGTCAAATTCAACTCAATACAGCCTAGGTGTCCTCAAGTAATGTTTGACAGAAGCCGTTCGAGCATAAGATGCAGAAAGTATTTTAGGTTCAGAAAAGTTCTGACTTTCAAGAAGGAAGTGCATCAGAGAGAGAGAGAGAGAGAGAGAGAGAGATGGAGAGAGACGTTATAAGTTTTACTCCTGTAAGTTGACAAAGTTCTGCCATTTTCTGTTGAGGACGCATGTCAACAACTGAATGTTGTACCTGAAGAAAGAACAGTCTTCAACTTCAGGAATACAGTTAGAAAGAGATGAGATTAAAGAGAATCAAACTACAAACAAGAAGAGGTACATTTTGAACACAATGCTTACCTGGTTGCTTACAATTGGTATGCCATTCTCCAGAATTTTCTGCAATCTCTCCGTATCAAAATTTGTTAAAGCAACAGTCTTAATCTTACCTGCATGTAACTCCGTCAATTAATCCATTCTAATCAAGAAAATTTACATTTTTTATGGCACCATGCATATCGGTTGACACCAACCTTCTTCTTTGAGGTCTGTAAGGTGCTTCAGCGCATCAAGATAGCCAAGGTTATTGTAATCCCACCTGGTTTGAGAAGCAAGAATAGGGGGTCAACATAAGGGACATTAGAATAAGATAAGCCATGAAATTCACAAGTTAAGCAAAAAACAAGCTAAAATGGTGGCAAAGGGGATTCTTCATTTAGCTTAGACTGTCAATGACCTTGCAGTTGCTCTAGCATTGCAATCATGAACAAAAGGTATGAGCATCATAAAGGAAGAAGAGAGATGACATGGACTACCAGTGAAACTGAAGCATATCCAAAGATGTAACGTCCATCCTCCTTCGTGAAACGTCAATGCTCTCCCGGACAAAGCTACCAGTCATCTTCACTGGTGGAGGCACCCACTTCGTTAGGCTGTTTTAACAACACAAGGCGAACTGAGATTGCAGCCTTAACTAGAGAAAGTGAAACTATGCTTGCAAATTTACATCTTTTAATGCTCCACTTATGCATTTTACAACTAAAGAATGATTCAAGTCTTAAGCTATTGAACTTTACCCTCTGACACTTTCCAGAACCTCAGCTGGACGCTCTCGGCGCACTCTATTTATAAAGATCCCATACAGATCTTCAGCAGGTCCATCTGTAAAACAAACATTACCTCCTACATAACTCACAAGGCCAATCCGGAATGGCGATAAATCAATGTGAAAAATTAAATTCACAAACCATTTCTGGTCCTATTAGATGTAGCATATATGTACAATTTTACACTGATTAATGTCACTAAAAAACTCCTAAACTAGAAATGATTCATCAAACTTGAATGAAAGTGACAGTTTACAGATATCAGCCATATCAAAAGTGTTCAGTCCAGCATCAGTATATTGAAGCATGGCATCAACTGCAGCATCTCGCTCAATTTTTCCCCAGCCTCCACTAGTTTGCCACATCCCATTAACTACCCTGCAAATTTCCAATGAATCTTTCCCATTTTTAACCACAGCCGTCTTCTTCTCATCTGTTAACAAACATTGTACCGAGCTAGAAAGGCATTTTCTTGTTTCCTGCGGTCTACAACATTTGGCCGTTACTGGGTTTATGCTAAATTGGCTTAACAAATGGCACACCATTTCAGAGTACACCAGACATTCTCCTCTACGAATAGATAAATATTGCTAAAATGTCTCTCAACCAAATATTCTCTTTAAATTACACTTTCACCCTTACAATATCCTCAATTTTACCTATCAGTCTCTAAAGGAAAAAAAAAAAAAAAAAAAGAAACTACCGAAAATTAAACTATCCTCGAAAAATCTGTTTTTTTTTTTTTTTATGTATGACATATCGTCAAGAAATTTACTCCATACACATTGCTAAATACTTCTACTAGTGGAATGAAATGTAAGATTGATTTGACTATATTGCCCTTCCAAAAATTCAGACAATTACACACACAAGAAGGGAAAGGAAAAAAACTTATTTCTGGAAAAAAGAAGGGAAAGGGAAAACAGAAACAGAAAAATAAAAACGGAAATACAATTTAAATTTAAGGAAAACGCTGTTGTCCCCACGGAATATAATGAGCAGAAGATATACGACTACATAAGGGTAAAAGCAGAATTGCAAGACTAACAGTGGTCAGCCATGTCAAACGTAGTAAGACCAGCGTCAGCATAGTCAAGCATGGCCTGGACGGCGTCGTTTCGATCGATCCTCCCCCACCCGCCGCTCGTCTGCCACGTCCCAGTAAGCACCCTACATATCTCCAACGAATCGTTTCCGTTTTTCAACGTCGTCACCCTCTTTTGCTTCTCCCCCACCACTCCAACTTCCGCCGCCGCCTCACACCGCACCCCACTCGACCCGCCACCACTTCGACCCCGCCGAGTCTCGAATTTACTGGCCCAGTTGATTCTCGTGGACGGATATTTACTGAAGAAGGTCCGATGATGATGGTCGGGCTTTGACAATGGGTGCTGTACAGGAACGGTGGTGGAATATGCTACCGCCATTGTTTTTTTCCTTCTTTTTTTCAGTTCTTAGTTGGCTTTGGTGCTTATTTGGTATTATCGGATTGCTTTAGCAAAGAAAAATTGTTACGACGTGGTTGGACTGGATCCTTGGGATTATCCCGAAACCGTTCCTCTTGGAAAATAAAAATAAAAACTCAAAAAAATAAAAATAAAAGGGACAATGCATGTAGATTTAAATAATCATGAGTGCCACAGCGATACAAAATGAATGGAAGATCATATCCTAGGGGTTGAAACTTGAAAGCTATCAATGGATACAGTAAGAGTGACCAAACGAAGTATCTAGAAGATCCAAAAAGGGAAGCCTGAACATGTAAATTGAAACAAAAAATGTAGGCTTCCCTAGCTCCCTCAAGACCTAATTTCAGTTGTGTCTGCAGGCTTGAGGGTTAGCATCTCTTCCAGTAAGCATATGTTGTAATGGTATATTCACAAACAAATCAGAAGGGCAACAAAATGATTTCTCAGCAAGTCAGGAACAGCAAAACAGTCTAGCGACAAAAAACTAATGTTCATCATCAGTTTTCTGCAGTCTAGGACGCTTCAAAAATGATGGCAACGGTCCTGAGGATGGTTTTGGTGATGCTGGAAGGTCAGAAGCAAGACAAGATTGTGATGCCGGAGGCTGGGCCGTAGTAGATGGAGGATCAGATAGCTTTCTCTTGAGGTTTACTCTCTTCATATCATTTTCCTCATCCCCTTTCAATATAAAATCCTTAATTCGCTTCACATCTGCTAGTTTAACTGGCTTCACTAGGTACTCCTTTGCCCCTCCCTCCAAGCACCTGTTAGTTTAGAAAACATTTTCCAATCAGTTAGCTGATTCTTGCAACAATCAGCACATGCTCATGGTCAGCATCTACAGTATTAGGAAGAAAAGCCTAGGCAGTGGAAAAAGAAAAATAAAGACCAATCCAATAGCTATGCATCTTTTCTTGATGTATAATAAACTTGAAAAGCCTTTTCATTAAATCCAACCTTATGTTAGTTTTCAACTTTCAGGATAATTCTTGTCATTAACCCAATCTGCCCTACGAAATTCAAATCCATAGGCTTCTAATCATAAAAAATGAATAAAATTTTCATTGAACATGTAAGCTTTGCATCTAGAATCAATTACAACTCAGTTGCTTAGGATCAATTCATCTAGCCCTCTGCCCTTTCATCAACTTCCAAGATGTTCCACAATTAAACTCATTTCTGCAAATTGGATCCATTGAACATTCCAAGGAAAAAGAGGAAACAGAAAAAGATTCATTGAACTTAAGACTGGACAATTGGATTCAATGAGCATCACAAAGAGAAGGGGGAGAGGGTGAATTGTTTTTTGTAAAAAGGACCCCAAAAGTTCATCTTCTTAAGGGTCTCAGCTGGATAAAAAAAAGACCTATTTTCACAAGCAACATGGATAATTTGCCAGACACTTATTTTTTATTTGAGTAGAGTATCTTTCAACATCACACAAGCTTAAAAACCTTCGCCTCCAGTCTTTTGGGTTCTTATCAAAATGTAAACTAATAAAATTAACCAAATATAGCAGCAGATACTAATAATAGCGTACCTATCAATGCGAGCTAGAATATTCTCTGATGACATTATAACCACAGGAATTTGCTTCAATTCGGATGAACCCTGTTGAACGTAACAAAGAGAGAGGAATCAACCCCATATCTTAACGCACGAGAAAATGCATGAGGGCATGAAATTCAAGAAGTAATTGTGCAATCCATTGATGAAATAAGTTAGTCCTTCATAATAAAATACAACTAATGTTCAATAAGGGAAACAAGCACATTCTCAATGTTTCCGAAAAAAAGGTTATTCTAATCCAGAAGCATCCTACTTCTTAGGATCATTGCCAACAGTTAGAAATAAATGTCTTTTTAATTTACAAATTTACCAGGAACCATTACTAAAAAATAACTGACCTTGATCTTCTTGAGCAGCTCATAACCAGTCATCCCAGGCATAGAATAGTCTGTCAATATCAAATTCACTTTTACACCCTGAAATCGAAACATCCAAAAACAATTACAGGCAAGAAAATATCAGAATCAAAATTGATATCTAATCCTAATTACTAATCCACAATCAGATTCAAGAAAGACAAGAGATTGTACTATATTACTAATTCTTACATCAAAATCAACAGAGCTATTTTCTCCATCCAACCCCAAATACTGCAGAGCCCTTCTTCCACTCTCCACAGAAGTCACTGAACCAAACAAACACTAAATATTAAACCTAGAAAAATTACTCTCACACGAACTCAACCATAAATAACCCAAAAAAAAAAAAAAAAACACATAAAAAGCAAATAAATTGCAACCTTTAAAATTAAAAGAAAATAAAAATCACACCTTTACAAGCAGATATCTTGAGCAACCTCTCAATGACCTTCCTATCCACATAACTATCATCCACAGCGAGAACATGTAATTCCTGCAGGCCACTCGAGGGGTAACATTCACTGCCCAGAACCTCCATTGCAATTTTCTACTTGTGGAAATCAGAAATTGTGGGAAAAGGTTTTCACCAAAAAATTGTGGCACCAAAGGCTGGCATATATTAATGGGCTTGGGAAAGAGAGAGAGAGAGAGAGGAAATTAGTGTGGTAGTGGGGGGAAATCCCAAATATACTTTTCTAGCTAAGGGTGCGCTTGGTTCATAGAGGGGAATGGGAATGGAATTGATAGTAGTAGGAAATGATAGTAGAGGTAATTATTATATTTGTATTGTTTGGTTTGTGATAAAGAATGACTATGATTACCATTGATGTTGTTTGGTTCAAAAATAAAATTTTTAAGAATAAAATTTATTTTATTTTTTTTTACATTTGAATATTTAATATATTATAAACTATCTATATTTATATATATACAAAGGAATCATTCTCATTTCTCTCCAAATGGAGGGGAATGAATGATTGAAAGAAAATGAAATATGGGGGTGAGGTCCAGAAAATAAAACTCCCCAACCAAACATCCATATTTCATTTCTATTTTTATTCTCCACCCCAAAAACCTCTAAACAAGCACACCCTAAAAGTAAAAGATACGACAAATCTTAGCAAATCTTCAGGGCAATTCTTTTACCCTCTGTTTCTTTATCAATTATGAGTGCTTTAACACTCCAAGTCAAATGACCCGGTGGAATAAAATAATAAAATTAAATAATGATATTTACTTTAGTTAATTTTACTAATGTGTCATTCATTCTTTCTTCTTTAATGTTAACTACACTATTACAATAGTCATTCATTCATTTTGACCGTAACAAATATTGAATTAAATGTTAGCCAATAAATAAATAGCAGATACAAAACAAAATAAATATTATTATTTGATATAAAATGTGAAACCCAAAAAAAGGTAACACCTAAACGTTGTAGAGTACAAAGTAAAGTTAATTACGATGGGAGAATTGAGGTGGTGGGAAGGGAAAGACAGAGTTGTTCTTACAAATATGGATTATTTACGATAATATACATTTAGACTATTTTATATCATTATAAATATAAAATAAAAAATATATAATATTCATTCATAAGGTTTTTCCAAATACAAAAGTATTTTACAAAAATAAAAGAAAGATAAAATATAAGGCTGGCGATTTAAAGCTGGATTTTTAGACATACAATTGCACGTATAAATTATAAATAATTAGGAATTGGTAGAAGCGAATAAACATATCTAATAAAGCAATCTCTAACACTCATATTTTAGATCAGCATAACCAACTTATATCACCTTATGACAACCACTAAGAAAATTATCTTGATATTGCAAGGTGCTAATGTTGGAAAAATGAACGAGGTTGATGAGTGTTGATTGGCTGGCCCAGTCGAACTGAGGTCCAGCATAGTTCCCACCACTTGTTCATCAATACTTGCAAAAGGGTGGGGTTTGCGCCCATAACCCTCTTCGATCATTAAGTTAGTAGAGCTTAATCAAATAGAGAATTATGTAGTATAAGCAAGTAATTGTTGTGTCCCTGGACCCTTGGGGTGTAGTAGTATTTATAGTTGAGTTACCTTCGCGGAGAAGGTAAGGGAATCCTGTGGAATTCTACCATACCTTGTACAAATAAAGTCCTAACTGAGCTCCATCAGTTCTTTCCTTGTTTAATTCAACTTGCCATACATGTCATTTAAAACCCTAAATTCACCTCTTAGGTTTTAAGAGATAAATTCTAGGGTTATTTCATTGTGGAATCATAGCATGTTAATAGCGCAAACTAACTAAAAAGTTGTCCAATTCGTTGGGTTTTTTTTATATATATATATAAAGGGTCACGGCTATACATAAACAAGTACCAAGTCATTTGGGTTATGAGACGTCAAACACCCAAATCTAAACAAGCTTTACTAATATTAGTAACTCACTAAACATTGTTCAAAATTCAAATGCAATCATCCCTATTTAAGAAATATGATCATTCCCAAAAGTACATATTCATAATATCATTCTAAGCCCAAAAGTAAAGTCATAATGCTCAATTAAGAAGTTACATCAAAAGTCTACATCAAAAGAAAATCAACTAAGACATTCAAAAGAAGTTACACCTTTCGTTCGATCACTCATAAGGGGCACCTGTAATAATTAAATTTGACTAAGTGAACCCTTGCTCAGTGAGGTCTTACCGTTTTCACAAACTTACCAAGTGAGTAATTACCCGATACATAGCTTAAGATACTATAAATATCAAGAGCATGTAGCATGTAAATCAAGTAACAATTAGCACATATATCATTTTCTCAAATTTCAAAACACAAACTGAAAGATAAATAAAGGATACAATGAGTCTAAAGAATAAACCAATTGACTCTATGTGAGTATGAAAGGTTTATTCGAGAGACTCTATTTCAATCTGTAAGGGTTACAAATTTCCCTAATCGACTAAGGTTCGTCAACAAGCCCATCATATCTTATATTTTGCGAGATCTCACTAAACCGGGTTTACCAACGCTGATTGCCAAATTTTCCCAGTGTACTTGTCTCACCTCCCGGTCAGGCCCTATGGCTTTCAGTTTCGACGCAACTTACAATCAGGTCCAGTACTGGAAAAGCATGCACAACTATAATGATTATGTAATCAACTCATACATTGGTCCGGTGCGTTAAAGTACACAACTGGCATTGTCAGAGAAAAGCTAGCATCAAACAACATATCCAATGTGATAAAGTACACAACTGGCATTGTCAGAGAAAAGCTAGCATCAAACAATATATCCAATGTGATAAAGTACACAATTGGCCTTATAAAACCAAATAATATTCAAGAACCATATGCATAAAACACATCACATTCATATTAAGGAAGGTCAACCACAAGATTAACACAATTTCAATGAGTCATCTATCAATAATGCAACATTTAGCACATAGTCGAGAATTTAATTCATGTAATCGCAATCATCAAGATATATGTGTACATATATTCATGAGAAAGCATTATTAGAAAGCAGTAATCTGGTTCATAATTTAAGTTGCGATTAAAACAGTTCTTAGTTAATGAGATTACTCACCTGCTTGTTCTTACTCGGTTACTAGATAATCTACGAATAAGAACAACTCTACCAATACCACTTACTCTTTCATTCCATAATGTTATAGTTGTTACGTATTGCGTTGGATCTAAGTTAAATTTAAATCGAATTACTAGTGAGTAGTGTCTACAATCTTGGTGATTTTTAAGCTATAGAGTCTACCTCTCTCAAATGTGTCTATTGAGTTTTCACATATGTTTTTCATTTGGCAATTAATAAGAAACTGATTTCTAATTGTTTTCCCAATAACTCTACTTAATTTAGTTAAATTATAACTCCTTTTCATTCAACTAAATATAATCTACTTGCTTTCAGCTATGTTTTAAACCATGTAATATTATATATATATATATATATATATATATATATATATCCCCTCACATTTATCTTAAGAATCAAATACCACTTGTTTCAATTTATACGATGATAGAATCGATCTATTTCCCGTATAGTCTCTTCAAGTATTCCTATATCTATAATCCTAAGATTGACTTTCAGCAAACTAATCCTTAGAACAACACATATAGAGTTATATTTATTTTTAAAACAAGGGTTTCCCTGTACTTTTGGAATCAACAACAACCATATTCCAAGCTTACCTTCAAATCATGACTGCACACACATTCAGCCCCACATATCTTTAAAACAAAGCCGAGACACCCTTCACTTTTTAAACCAGCAACAAACATAATGCAGCCTCACATTTTCCGTCAAAACAGAATACTCATTCAACTCTAATTATATTTAAAACAATGAAGACACTTAGCTTTTGAAATCGAATGCGAAGTACAGTTCAAGCTCAGAGTTTAAACTAAACATAACGTAAATCTAACTCCTAATTATGTGAAACCCCACATTTTCGGAGCGAGACCTTAGGAATAAAAAATGGTAAAAATCAAAAGTTTTGATTTAATGTCCACGCTTGACTTGAAACGTGACTTGCTTGCTTGAATTGTTTTATGAATTGTTGTGTGCCTAGGCTATGTGTAATACTTCTCGAGTAAAATAGGAGGGAGTAGGTGCTTAACATAACGTAGGATGATAAACGGGGGAATAAGTGTTACCAGAAGGTATTTAAGGGAAAAGTCAGAAGGAGCAAGAGCCGACAGACAAAGGCGAAAACTGCCCGACTCGAGCAGGCGTGCGAGTAGCTCGACAACTCGCACAAGCAGGAAGGGCGCAAGAACTCGTGCGAGTAGGACGACAAATCGCACAGCGCCCAGTCATGGGAATTTAGCAAGTTCGAATTCAAACCAATCCTATCCTCTTTTGAATTCAAAACCTACGAATCCAAATCTGTTTGGATCGTATCTAACCTAAACCTAGACCTACCGGATGCCTATATAAACATCCTTAACTCCATGATGAAACCTTTAATTGCCAAACTAAATAATTCAGCAAAAATTAAAGTAAGGGTCTCGAAGAGGAGAAAGAAGCGCCGCCGCGAAGCGCTGCCTCCGCCACTGTGGTCTTCTCCATTGATCCGTAGCAAAGCATGTTATAGGGTGTTAATACATTCTAGATGTGTTGTATGTCATGTAGGATTGATGTATTTCGTTAATGAATTAATAAGCAACGGATTTGGATTAATAAGAAATCCAGAAATCTAAAAAGTGCATATTTTGGAAAACAGGGTTCGAAAGCATATTCGTAGATAAATTTAATGTAGTTAGAATGGTTCTAATTGCCACGTTTTGGGTTGTTGTCGATAAGTCTGTATGTTAGACTTGGATCTGATGTTTTTGGAATGGTCAAAATAGAGCTGGAAACACAAAACGATGCCCTCAAAAAAGCCATCCCGAACCAAAAGTTATGGGCAAGAACTTGCCCAGACATGCGAGTTCTCATCCTACTCGCACAGGAACTCATATGGGGCCCTGGTGTGCGAGCAACCATGCGACTCACACGAGTCTTCGCGCAGCCACCCAAGCCAAGCCACCTTTGACCTGAAACTTGACTTAACCCTGACCTAACTTGACTTGACCTTGACCCAACTTGACTTAACCTAACCCAACTTGACTAGACTTAACCTAATCTGACTTGACTTGACCTGAACCACGTAATTTGACCTGAATCGCCTGACTTAACCCAAATGGACCTGAAAAGTCAAACTTGACCTGAATTGACACAAAAAGTCAAACTTGACCTAGAGTTGGCCCAGAAGGTCAAAGTTGACCTGAAAAGTCAAACCTAACCCCGAAAGTCAAAGTCAACCCTAGTTGACCCAAAAGTCAAACTTGCTTAGGAAGTCAACCAACTTCTCGCTAGTTAATAATCTAATTCTCGTTAATCCACAGGAGCTGAACGTTGACCCAAAGTTAACCAACATCGAACGAACTCGATTCACTGATCTCGATGTGAGGGATTACTCGCTAGTTTCAGAAAGACTTAAATGAACTATCTACGTAGTATCTATGTGTACCTATACATACTATTGCGTGCCTACTTTCATAATGAGGTTTCCCATGCCTCACAACATGCTTGTTTTCCCGACCTAACGTGATGCTATGTATATATGCATACATGCTACCTGCTTACTTGACATGATAATGCCATGAACTGCTAATTATGTACATGCTTGGCTTGACATGAAAATTTGCTTGTGTGCAACTATGTATGCTTATTATGATATGATAGCATGACCTACCGGCCACGAAGAATGACATACTTCTTAGGGTAATTTGCATGACATCTAGACTTGCATTATGCATCTATATGTATGAAGCATTCTAGGGTTGCCATGATCACCTTAGCGTGAAATAGGTCAAGGACTTACCAGATAAGACTTTGGCTCCGAGTCTTCCCTCTTGACATGATAGTAGTTGTTCGCCCGCTAGGTAGGGCCTCTGATGAGGTCATCCCTACTACAGAACACAAGTGTCCGCCATGCTTAAGGTGTGGATTTGATTCAAGTGTTCAGAAGGTCAAGACTCGAAGGGCTAGAGTTCAGCTTTAGGTGAATCCAAGTCTATACAAGGGTTCTCCATTAAAACCTCCAGCTAAGGTTCTAGCTCGAAGGACCAAAATCCAGAACAAGCCAAAAGAAGCTCAAATGGCCGCCAGGGGTAAAAAGGTCATTTTGCCTCCAGCGCCTTCAAGGGTCATTTAGTTTGGAGAATTCTGGACTAAATATTAAGAGTATCCATTGGAGTGAATTTTACAAGTCTTGAAATCATTAGAGTTTTTGATTTCTCACACGCCTTTACTTTTAAGTTCTGATACTTTTAAGGTAATTACTTAATCAACAGTTTCTTGAAAAGAATTCTTGCATGTTTTCTTTTAAGAAATAGGAATTACCTTATTTTTCATATTTTCCTTTTAATTCTTTAAGGAGAATTTCGGCCACCTCCTTGTCGGAAGGCAACCAAAATTCTACCTCCCCTTAACCTAGTTTCTTTAGGTTTTGGGTTTTGTAAGATTTCCAATTCTCATTGGTTTCCACTTTTCTTTCCTAATCTTTTCTACTTCTAAAAGGCACACAACCCTCTATTTAAAAGGGCTTCCATGCGTATAATAAACATATAGAATTCATTGGTTTAATTTGGTGTAAGGTTAATACCCCATATTTTTGAATTCTACTCATTGAACTGTAGTCAATCTTGCATGATTTCGACCTATTAGTTTCTAGAATTGCATGTTAATTAGGTTTATAGTCTCGCCTAATTAAATTAGCTTTTCGCTTCAATTCATTGCTTGGTTTCTAGTTTAAAAATAACCTGATTGTTCTACTAATGCAAGTACTGATTGAGGTTTCAAGGGATTATACTGTATTCTTTTAATTGGAGTTTTTGGTTACTTTCCGCACACTACAATTCTCAATAGGAAATCCATATCAATTTGGTATCAGAGCTGTATAGCGTGCGACCTTGGGAGGCGCCGACCAATCAAAGGGAAGCGGTGAGGCACACAGTGAAGTGTCAATCCGGGAAGGTTGTCGTTGATATCTTCTGAGGTAAATTGCTCCTTCGAAAAATTGGTTACTGTTTTTCAAAAATTCTTGATCCTTAAAATTAAGTATCTTGAGTTTTAGTTGCTGTTTTGTGAAAGAAATTTAAAGAGTAAATCAAAAAAGGCAAAAATCGGCTAAACCGAGCTAGGGTTTCAAGAGCCGCCGATTAGGGTTTGAAGTTTTAAAAAGTTCTAAAATTTTTTTTGTCTGATTTATCTTGTACGGTCCATCATAGGGTACTAGGGGAAGGTTGTGTTAAAATTTTTAGAATTTTCGGAAGCACTATAAGGCCTGTTTTGAAATTTTGACGGTTCCCGGGCAAAATACTGTCGAAATTCTGAAATCTAAAATTTTCTTACTTGATTCTTGGGCTGTGAATTTTGATCAACGTAGGGCACTTGTAGGAAGGTTGTGTTAAATTTTGGTGGTATTCTGAGCTTGTTTGGACTATTTTTCATCCCGCCGAGGATTTTCGAGCCACGCTGGGAACAGAAAATTTTTCTTCGCATACTTTGCATACAAGTTGCTTTCTTTGTGTCAATTTCAATGGAGATTAAGATTTTGAAATTTGTTTGCTGATTGGATCTATGTTTTACGTAAAATCTTGATTCCGAAGTTGCCAGCATTTCTTGAAAAGTTGTCTGACTACAAGCCTACTTGAAACTGTGAATAGAATAGATTTTTGGGATTATTCTTGAATTGCCTATTGGGAAGGTTATTCTGTCTTTGGGTAGTTTTCTAAATAATTCTTTGCAAATCTTCCATATCTTCATGTTTCTTGCAATTGTATATGCCCTGCCAAATTGCCTAGTTACCATATTTGTGCTACCTGGACAATTACTCTTTGAAATAGATTTGGATTTTCTAATTCGTACACTACTCATTACTTGGGAAATTTTGGAACTTATTTTCGAAATTTCATACTTGTGTACTTCCATAATCCGAATTTATATATAAAATTTCATTTTGTAAAATTGTTTTACTTCAAAAGTTGAACCAAGCAATTCTTTTCTTCAAAAGATTTTATTGTTTCTTCTTTGTGATTATGTGAACTTTTAGTGAGTTATTGTGTGTGATCTGGCTTACTTGTTCTGATTAAAACTCTTAAATCGGGTTCTGAGAGGGAAAAGGCAAGAGTGCAGCACATGAATTACTAAAAGGCAGCCAACCCTAGAGAGATATACTTGAGGAATGTAGATTGCTAGGTAAACACTTGAGGGGAATCAGGGAAGTGAGGTTCTTTCTCATAGTTTTTTATTCTTAGCAGGTTGGTTTAAAGTTGGTAACTATTAGTATCAATTTGATATCTTTTTTGGTAAATTGTATGATGGCCCATGAAGAAGCTATTGCAATACTACAAGCAATGTTTACCAATATGGGAGCTAACTTGAAAAAAGATATGATTGCTCATCTTGCCACTGTGATTGAGAAGTTGCATCAAGAGTTCGATGTAAGGTTAAAGAGAATAGAATCCTCTTTTGAGCACCGAGAAGATCCAAGGGCTCATAGGGTTCCATATTCTCCTTGTAGAAGCGATTCTACACTAGCTCTGGAAAATAAGGCAGTCGCCTCAAGAGGAGAGGCTAGTACAACTGAAGACATGCCTGAGTTGAGTTCAGGAAAAGAACGTGTTCCAGAAGCACAAGTGGTCCAACCCAAACAATCATCTAAAATTGATTACTCCACTCGAGTTTCATATACAATATGTGTTATGAATCGTACTTTGAGTACCATATCCGAGTCCGATACAGATCAAAGGAATACCATCTTTCATGCCAGGGCCATGACGCTAGAAGAGGTGATGTTCATTCTGTTAATTGATGGGGTAGTAGTGTCAACATTTGTAGTACTTATATGGTCGACAAGTTGAATCTCCCCGTCATGGACCATCCCCATCCATACATTTTTCATTGGCTTACTGACGATAAAGGGATTAAAGTTGACAAGCAAGTCAGTGTGAGTTTTTTGATTGACCGATATAAAGATACGGTTTTGTGTGATGTCGCACCTATGAGAGCCGGGCATGCCTTGTTGGGTCGACCGTGGCAATTTGATAGAAAGGCGCAGCATTATGGGTACAATAATAAGATGTAATGACTGAGCCAGTGAGAAATTGATAATTAAAGTATAAGGAAAGTTTTTTTACCCGGCCCATGTGGGCTTTAATGTGGGTTTCACGCCGGGTGATCTGGCTGGCTAAAGCTTTCATTTGTTCAACATCTTGGCGGAGAAGTATGTTGGCTTTGCAAGCTTCCTGGAATGAATTGTGAGATTCGGCAATAAACTCAGTGGTGTGCCTAAAGGTGAGAAAGGTATTGAGCTTAGCTCAATAGGTAAAGAATAATCCCAAGGGAACGAAATAGGAAGAAAGGCCCAAAAAGGGTAGGCTTTGAGGCAAGATAGAGTAAAGGGTTGGGGTCGATACAACCGGGCTAAAAGGTTTTAGGTCGGTAAAGAGGCGTATAGCGGGGCTAGGAGACATTAGATAAAGGAAAGGGATGTTGGTTATTAATGTGGCAGGGATCGTGCAAAGCATTTAAGAGCAAAGGAGCCGGGTTTGGGTCATAAAGAGGGAGGCTGATCAGGAAGGCATTCAAAGCTGGAGCCGTCATAAAGAAGGAGGCAAATCAGGAGGGCATTAAAGGCTAGAGCCAGAAAAGACGCAACGGGAAGGGCAGCAAGGTAAACCTATATAAGCTTGTATTTTAGACCAAAGGAGATACTCATTTTTTTTCTTACAGCTTTAGCACTTAAGTTAATTATATTTCTCTCTTATCTCTTACTGACTTAGGCGTCAGAGTGGAACGGGGGGGATAGCCCTGCTTTGTTCTTGTATTGCAGTTTCCGATCAACCGTTACGTTTTGCTGGGCTCAGGAGACTTCAGCCGGGCTATAGAGCATAGGTATCACCTTACTTTAACAGGTTAGGATATCCTTAGGCACTTTGTGTCACATCAATTGGCGCCGACTGTGGGGAACTTTTGACTTGTTCATCAAATTGTCTTCACAAAATCAAAAAATTTGTTGACATTATGGCACAAGGAAATCAAGGGTTGGATACCTCAAATGTTGACACTATAATCGTGAACATATATGCTGTTGATACATCGATTGTAGATACTCCCGTACATACTGTTGCCACTACTATGGGAGCTCATGTTGGATCTTCGTCCAATCTCACGCTTGATCAGTAAGAGCAACAAGATTGGGATAATTTTTATCAATTATTCTCATTCCTCAAGCAAATGGTGCGCCGTTTCCAAATAGAGGAGGACTTGGCTGGTTTTCCCCCAGTGGTTTCTACTGTTCCTGCTTCAGTACCAGAGATTATCACCATCGATGATCCTCCCCTGTCTCAAGTATGCCAAGGTCTGGGCCAGTCCCTAAGTTAACTATAACGGGGTCAGGGGGTTTCATCTGGTGCAATGACCCTTCCAAGACATCCTGGGTGTGGGATGACATCGACTAGGTTACTGGGGTAATGGGAGGACCTAGGGGTTTTTCAGGGATATCCTAACCTATAGGCAATCATTTTTCAGGTATATCTGAGGCTCCACCAACTTATACCACAGTAGCCTATAGTCAGGTACAATAGGCTTTACCGAGTCATCAGGGGGTCATTAGGGGATACCAGGGGAGTTATCCACAAGCATTTGCTCATGCTGCTCTTTTTCCCGGGGGGTGGGGTTAAGCCAGTTTCAGCATTATGGGGTCGGAACGGGCAGGGTGATGCAACCCTCAATAGGATATCCACCTTTGATAAATCCGGGGTATTATATAGGGGAGCAGGGAATCTGGGTTATGGGGAACCTCAGGTAGGGCTTTTGGGATAAAGAAGGCAATACACCACCAATTATAGTGGTTCGCATTCCCTTTGAATCCTACTATACTACCCAAATTCTACAACTTTAAATTTTCCTAATATGATATAAGAAACAATTAAAGGTGTGTTTCAAAACCCTTAAAGGTGTGTTTCAAAACCCTTACAATTTCTTAAGATCAAACTCTTGATCTTAAAATTTATCCCCTTGCCTAAAGTAACTTTGCCCAATCTAACTCTAGACTATGACTTTTTCATTTGCCTAATCCAATCTGTTGGATAGGGTTTTTCCCAAATGCCTAATCCAATCTCTTATATAGGAGTTTTACAATTGCCTACACTCAACCTTTTGATCATGTATGACTTTTTTCCTTCTCTTCTTGCTCTCCCTTTACTCATGCCTAGCTCAATCTCTTGAGCTTATGACTTTTTCTCTCTTTTATAAAATGTCTAACAGACTTCTAAGTGTTTAGGGATTTCCTCTTTTTTGTTTTAAAAAGATTACCTCTTCAATTTGAGATTTACAATAAAGCACAACAATGGGCAAAAATGACCTCTTTCTCATTCACTCAAATCCTACATCAAATCCTAATTTTACATGTTCGTGTGACCTCTTTCTCTTTCACAAAATGATTTTTGAGTGTATGAGACTTGTTGGAGATCATTACCCTTCTTTTCCAAACTTGGGGGTATTTATAGAAGTGACACAATGGCTTCATATAGTCACGAACAGCTGGTTGAAAATCTACCCGTAGCAGGTTTAGACATCGAATTGGGTGTATTAGACAGGGGCTTCGACGCTGAACTAGGTGTCGAAACCTTCCTAAAATGTTCCATTTGCAACAGCAAGTTGCTTTTACAGACTAACAACTCTTATGTTTCGATGTCGAATAGGTCTTGAATTTGGTGTTGAACTGAAAGAAAAACTTCTTTGGTTTTGAACTAAAAGAAAAACTTCTTCGGTTTTGAACTGAAAGAAAAACTTCTTCGGTTTTGAACTGAAAGAAAATTTCTTCGGTTTTGAAGTTGTTTTCGCCTTTTTGTTTTGTGTCAAAAGACAGCTGAATTTGGTGTCAAAAATTCAGTTCTTCCTTTTCTACAGAGTCCTTAAATGCAACCATTAAACTACAATAATATATTTATTAATTTATCATCAAAACTAAGATTGAAATCATAGTTCTAACATGTAGCTCTTTTAAAATTCAGAGAATTTTTTTTTTACCACACACTAGAGGTATTTTAAAGTGAAAAATATTTAGTAGTTTTAATTTTAGAAAAATAATATAGTTGCATTAAAGACCAATTCAGTCATTGGATAATGATCTATTACCAAAGACTGAATGGTTCTTTAACAGGACGATATTTTGTTGTACCCATAACTTAAAGTATCCAATATTTTTCTTCATACGGTTATTATATCAGTCGCGATAATAAATCACTACAAAATATTATTGTGTGTATTAACACTCTCTTAAAATTTAACTAATTTTAACTTCTTTATATATATATATATATATTCATAAAGTTTACCTAGCAACCTCTAGCAAGACCTCCATGTCACCATTATCTCAACCCTCCTCATCCATTCAAGACATCAATTTCTTTAGTGGAATCCCATACTTACAGCTGGTGAATAAGGTTTTGGACTAGATCCAGGCATACTATTATTTTGTTGCTTGACTAGTTCTCTCTCCCTTTTGATTTTTACCGAATATGAAGGGTTCATTTTTATAGGGCTCCTCATTTGCTAGTGGAAGCCTACCAAAAAAGCGTAGGTGATTTTACTATAAAAAAATAACTTTTGTTTGGAATTTAACGAAGGGATTTGACGTAATGTCAAGTTTTACAACCTTTTTGAAAGTATAATGATTGAAAAATGAATTTTCAAAGTATCGTGTCAACTTTTGCAACTTCAGAAAAGTATGAAAATCATTTCAATCTAAACAAAATGTGCATTACATAAAGGGAGGGATCATATCTAGGAATTGTTGTATTGCAATGAAGAAGTTAAACTTTGACTAGTTTAGAGTTCAATTATAGTGATTTCATTGTTTAATTTATTGTATCTTGTTCTCAGTTTCCCTTTTTATTTTCTTTATAAAAAAATCTAACAGAAAAACCCCAAAAAAGGGGAAAAACTCAAAAAGAAAACTGCGAAGAGTTGTACTTTTCGCAGTTCACGGAACATGGATTCAAGAACTGTGACATTGCATATTCTGCAAAAACTTATATTCGGTATGTTTTTCTTTATGATGCAACGTGTTTGCATGTAATTTAGATTTTTTTAAAAATTTTATTTTCTGAAACATGTGGTACTTTTTCTTTTTAAAAAATTATCAAATTTAAACTCAAAAGTATAGCGTATATTGACGATTTAGTGAGTTGCTCAACAAAAATATATATATATATCACACATAACCTCTAATATATCGTATACTATTTTAAAGGTAGAAGTAATGCATGTATAAAAAAAGTACCAATGGTTTTAAAATTTTAAAAAAAAAAGTGCTTATTTATTTATATATATAAAAAGTAATGACTTTAAGGTAAAAGTAGTGCATGTTTTTTTATTTAAAAACACGCATGTAATATAAATGTAGTGCGAAGTTAAAATAAAAGGATATCAATTTTAAGAGTAGAAGCAATGTCTGGCAAAAAAAAAGTTTAAAAAATGAAAAAAAGTAGTGATTTCAAAGCTAGAAGTAGTGCTCGTAAAATAATAAGTATTGTCTACTTATAATTTTTTTTAGTAAAAAATAATGCACAAGTGTGAGTGTAGTGGAGCTTCCTCTTCTTTACACTATTGGGTGAATTTGACATTGGTTAGCCTTGTGTAAAACCGATTTATGCATGCAGTACGACCATTGTTCGCCTAAATAATACACAATTTTTTTTACTGTCAAACTAATACAAAGGAGCCAATAAAAAATTATTACTCTTGAAATATATCACTTTCGAAAAAGTAAAAAAACCTAAAAAATCGTTACTTGTGAATAATATCATTAGTACTGTTCATGAGCATTAGTAATACTCTACTCAAGTACCACTTTAAAGATGAAAAAAATTACACAAAAAAATGTAAAAAGAAACAAAACTGCTACTCAATAATATAGTAGTGATACTCTTGAAAAATACAAGTGCTCTTCTTCATAAGTAGAACTAAGAGAATTAATAAATAAATAAATAAAGAAAAAAAAAGAACTGCTACTCAAAACGAGTAACTAGTAGTCTTTAAGCATAGTAGTGAGCATGCTACTACTACTTTTGAATGAGTAGCAATCTTTTGTAAAAACAAAAAAGAAGACAAAGTAATTGTTGGACTCAAGGTACAAGATTGATACATCATTCTTGTATTTTGAGAGTATCACTTTTAGATTACGGGAGTATTACTACAATTGAAAGAAGATAAAATTTAAAAATTTAAATAAATAAAAAACATGGACGTCGGACCATCTTATGTATAACTTGTGTTTTATAAGAAGTTTTGTGATCCGACATTACAATGAATTCTGTAGAATCAAGGGAAACTTTATAAAGAAAACAAATTCTATTGGATGTCAAACCGGGACAAGGGGGCTAGAGCTGGCAATTTTTCCCAATCCCATTGGGTGTCCCATGGCCATATCTTTTTGGAGGGAAATTCTCATTATTATTTTTCATTGTGTATTGGTTGGGAAGAAAATTAATGAGGAATGAAAATTGATTGGATGATATAGGTACCCGTTATGACCCAATGAGAACATATTATTGGGTCTATAATGAGTACCCAATTGGTAACCTATTTTTTTCCCCCAATTAATTCCATTTTTTTTATTTTTCACATTTTAAAATTATTTCTTTTAAACTTTTTTTTTGTAAATTTATTTTAATTTTTTGCAGTTTTAATTTGCCAAAGGTGAGGGTTACTCTATTTTTTTTTTCTTCAGCCGATAGGCCAAAACTTCATTGCTTCTGCGGCTTCTGCATATGCTTGTGTGGGTTCCGGCGACGCCATCCTGAATTTTGAAACTCCATTTCCTTTGTTGCAAATCATGCTTTCATTATTGCTGCCCAAGCCAATTTGCTAATAAACTAAAATTTTATCTGTTTGCATTTGGAGCGATTCAACTTGAAGAACATCTCTTTGTCCTGATTGATATTTTTTGAGTTTTTCAACTTCACAGAAAATGACAAAATATTTTAAAAAGATTTTTAAAATATAAAAATAAATATAATTTAAATGAGTTATTAAATATAAAAAGTAATTAATAATTAAAAGTTACAAATTATTAAAGGCTTAAATACTTTATACCACCATGTGTTTGTTAGTTTGTTTGGCATTTACCCCCCTGTATTTCTTAAATATATCTTTGCCCCCCTGTATTTCTTAAATATATCTTTGCCCCCCCTTGACTGCTAGTCAACCTTTTAAAATCATATAAAGACATTCATGCCCTTCTATTTTATTTTACATTTAATTTTTACATGTATTTAAACATTTTAAACTTTTTTTAGCAACAAAGTTTATATTTTCCATTTTAAAATATAACAGTGCAATTTAAAAAAATAAAAAAATTTATTTTTATTTTTATTTCATTAAACATCTTTCTTTTTTTATTTTTATTTTACAATAATGACATTTTACATATATAGTGTGGTATTTATTTAATTATTAACTTTTGGATTTAAAATGAAAAAATTATTTTTAAAATGTCAAATGATGAGTTAAATTTAAAATATATTATATTAATTTAGTTGAAATTGGTAATGTATTTTCATAATTTCTTAAACATTTATAGAGGATTTTTTACGTAACATTTACATTTTTGGTCGATACAAATTTTATTTTATTGTTGTGTTTCAAAATGTAAAAAACTATAAAATGGAAAATTATTTTTTTAACTTTTACAATAATATATTGTTGAATTAATTTCTTCTTTTTATTATATACTTTCTTTGTTTTAACAAAAGAGTCATATTTAAAATTCTATTTTAAAACTCATTAAATTTTTCTCACTATGTTCTCAAATTAAAATTTTCATAATTTATATAATATATTTTTGACACTTAAGTGAATATATTAATATATATTAAAATTTTCCCATCTAGTCAAAATTTTAAAAATTTTAATTCACTGATTTTTTTTAAATCGTAAAAGTAACTTAAATACAAAATGAACAAAAATAGTGAAAATTAAAATAAAATAAATTGTAGTATTGTATATTTTAAGAAAAATATAAATTTATTGTTTAAAATAAAAATATTTAAATAAATGCAATAATTATGGTAAAATAAAGTGTAAGGGTATGGATGTCTTTATTTTCTTTTTAAATGGTTGACTAGTGGTCAAATAGGGGACAAAAGATGTATTTAAAAGAACACAGGAATAAAAGATGTATTTAATGTTAAACACACCAACAAACACAAGATGGTTTAAAGAATTTAAGCCATTATTAAAATATGGTAAGAAATTTAAATTATTTTTATTTGAGTGATTAATGGGAATTGAAAAGGGAACTTAATGGAATCCCAATGGGATCCCTATAATTAAATTTCCAATGGGTCTGGGAATTTTAAATCTCATTCCTGCTTAATCTCTCTCACCACTTAAATTATATGAATAATTACCATTACCCCATAATTTCCCTCCCAATAGATTCTTCCCTTTCCCTCTCAATTGCTACCTCTACTAAGGGTCATAAAAAGAAGATAATCGCCTCATCTTTCCAGTTGTGCGTTAAATCTTAGGAAAACCAAAGGGCAAAAAAAAAAAAAAACTGCAAAATTACGCATATATTTGACTTTTTAGTTACGTTTGATTGTACTTTATACCTGGAATAATCTCAAAACAAAAGAGTAAAGCAGTAACAAAGTGGAAAAGGGTGAAAAACTGTACATGCACTGGCATTTTGAGAAAGAGAAGAAAAGTTGGTTGATCGCTTTTACTTGCACTGAGACACTGTTCTTTTAGTAACATAATCAAGAAAAGTATCATTTTTTTCTCAAAAATATTATATAAATAAATAATATTATTTTTATTAAATTCACAGTCTAAATTTTAAAATTTTCTCTAAACACTCACTCACATAAATTTTAAAAAACATAATTATTACATTTTTTCTTTTCTTTCCTACACAAATTTCCAAAAGAAATTCTCTCTAAAATAAATTTTCCCTAATTAAAAAATTTCTTACCAAGTTGGCAAGAGAACAGAATTGAATGTGAATTGAATAGGAGTAAATTGTAAATCTTAAAAAATATATAATAAATAAAAATAAAAATAAAAAAAGAGGGGCAAATGCTCCACTACTTTACTTACAATGGTACGGTAGAGCATCGGCCTGGGAGGTGGATCTGGAAAGTGCAACTTTTGAAGATACGTTGAGGAGTCAAATCAAAGATATGAATCCTGATTTTCTCATAAAATATACTCCGTACTATTACTGTGTCTGTCATACTTAATCTTTTACGCTCCTCTCGTTCCAAAATTATATTTCTAATGTTTTCGTTTTAGAAAAATAAAGATCTGGATAAATTAATTTTAACTCATTTTGAAGTTTTAAGAAACTACCAAACTTTCTAAAACCATGTTTGTTACCATGTTTTTAAAAATATATTATGTAATTTTGAATTTTATACAAAATTTTCATATTCCTAATATACCTTTTACTTTTCAACTATATTTTTTTAATATATTTATTCAATACATTTTCATATTTAAAAATAATTTTTAAAACCAAATTTCCAAAACTTTCCAAAACCAACATCCCCATAAATGTTTTGAAAATTTATTGTCATTAATCAGGATATGGTTGGTTTCAAGTCTTATTGCCAGGAAATATAAAATTACTATTTAACCAGTAGGAATTTTAGGTGAATAAAAATAAATTACCAAAGAAATTCAAATGTGGATAGTTATTAACTTATTGTCGACATGTATTTTTATATGCTTACATTAGTATTTCCATTCAGATTTTCAGTCATGAATGTATTCACTGTTTTGCTAATATCTTCTCAAGAAGAGTAGTCACAATTTTACGAAACCTCAAAGGGCATTTGAATTTGATAGCGTTGTGAAATTTTGAGAGAATTGTAATTATTGAAGGTAAAATTCATATTAAGGGCATAGAATAAAATAAAATTATTAAAAAAGATTTAATGATATATATTTATTATTATGAGCATTAAAATATTAGAAAAAATTATAATCATTTCAAGGCACCATTCAGCCATTGAATTTGGTCTATACAACTTAATTTATACAAGGCTAAATTCAAGGAGCTGAATGGCTCATTTGAGAAGACTATCGTCTCACTCTAAAATATTTTTAGTATTTTCTTAAAGATATTTTATCCTTCACTAGAAAATACATCTAAGTTGATATTTACAAACGAATTCAATGTTTATCTCTGTTATTATTTTTTTCCTTTATTTGAAATTTTTTCCGATTTTTTATTTTTATTTTTAACACCAATCATTCTTTTGATTTCAACTGTGTTATTTTATACGAAGATCCTTCAAACTCCATGAAATTTGAATACTTAAAAGTGTACTCCTTCTTCAGTTCCCAAATATATGTCCATTTAAAATGGACATACAAATTAATGAGTAGATGAATTTTTTCTTTTACTCTTATTTATATTTATCGTTTAGTTATCATCAACTAAGATCAATTAAATAAGAGATATTCAAGCTTTTTAATTTTTTCTTTTTGGCTTGAAGTTAATGACCTCTCAGCCGTCATCTCCGAATCAAAACAACCGATTCTGCTTGCAGGTTTGTTTTTCCTTATCTCTTACTCCCTCCGTCTCACTCAAAGAGTCTACTTTTAAAAAAATCTTGTCTCATTTAAAAAGTCTATTTTGAATTTATTTACACTACATACTTTTACTAATATTATAATGTGTAATTCACAATTAACTATTACTTCTAAAGTAAGGATATAAGTGAAAAATATGATGGTAAATTACTATTTTAGGTGTTGTACCTCACAACACATAATTAATTATATATATTTCAAAGTAGACTTTTTGAATGGGACGGATAGAATTATTTTTTTATTTAAAGACGTAGCAGGGCTTTTTATTTGCTTACAGTCCCCTGTTGAAATTCTAGGGGTGAGCAATATTGACTTTTTAATCAAATGCTAGAAGGACAAAACTTGGATTGGAAGAAAAGCTTGGACCAAACAAGAACTCGTGTTCCACTGAATAAATCGTCTCATGCCTATTTTTGAAGCTTAAAAAAAAAAAATTTAAAAAACACACAACAACAAAGAGATTGTGTTTAATTAGATTATTATATTTTTTTTGGCCCAGAGAAGATAAGATGGTCTTTAGTGAAATTAAAATATATTAAAAATATTTAACGCCCATAGTAATTAATATAAAAAAGATACGTCATTTTTAATAATTTTATTTTCTTCATGTTTTTAATAGAAATTTTCTCATTTATTAAATATTGTCCATACTTTTATCTTCACCTTTACTAATAATACATAGTTGATCCACCCTTAAAAACAAAGAATACATATTTTTTTTTATATTCTTTGCAGCCAAAGAATATAAAAAAAATAGCAAATATTTTCTTCATTATAATAGAAGGGTCATATTTTATATTTCAACAAAAAAGTCATATTTTTATTTTTATACATCTAATTAAAATAATTTTCTGTGGTTCACAAATAGTTCACTCTTTATCTTTTTCTTTTTTTTGAATAACAGCCGATTAAGTGGCTGGGGGTTTAGAGACCCTTTATCAAAAATCAAAGGCAAAATGCCAAAGAAAATTCTAAGGGGGACGTAATGCACCTTATCTTAGAGTTACAAAAATGTAATAATGCAGAGGCAAACAAAACAAGTATAAAATACAATTCAAAAACTCTTATTCCATTAGATAGGGGAAGCCCTCTAGCTAGGGGTGTTCATTTGGATTTATTTGGCTTATTTGGATTGGCTAATTCGGGTTTTTCAAAAAAAAATCAGCATCCAAACACCAAACCGTTTAAGTAAAAACCAAACCATTTAAGCCATGGCTTATTCGGTTTGGGGCCCGAATAAGCCAAATAAAAAGAAGAAAAAATCTTATAAAAATACTTCAAAAGCATAGTCATCCCATAATCAGAATTTTACAATAATAAAATAGTCAAACCCAAAAGATTAATATTTCCTCCAAAATAAGTTTAAAACTAAAATAACAGTCATTAATAACATTAGAAAATAACAAAATAACAAAATAATAGAAAGGGCATTGATATTCTTCTTCAGATTTAGCCCTCAACAATCAGCATTCTTGATGAGGGCATCCCAAGTCCAGCGACAAGTCCACAAACAAGTGAGTCTAGAGAAGCTGAGGAGGTTCGAGTTCTACACCGAGGTCCAACAATGCTTCAGGATCCAAGTTCATATCAAAGGGATCCACTTGTAGACATCATTGGGCCAATGACCAGAAGCAGAGCAAAGAAGGTTCAAGAGACACTCAACAACCTTGTACAAGCTTGCCAAAAAGATGTCCAAGTGATAGTAGAAGCCAACGCCTTGGAGAACAAAGACAGAAAGGTTCAAATTGCGACTCTCCTTACAATTCTTGAAGAAGAGGCGCAATTCCCCAATCCACAATGAAGAAGAAGGCTGTTTCTTGAAGTTCTTGAAGACGCCGGAAGGTTCTTGGACTTTAAAGAAACATTTCTTGAAGCTCTTGGTTTTTCTTAAAATTCTTGAATTTCATATTTTGCAGAATCTTGAAGAATCTTGAAATCTTGAAAATCTTGATTCCGAAATGATTCCGGGAGGTTCCAGAAGATTCCAGAAGCTCCCTACATCATTCCATAATGCGACATCAACAATTGGGCCGACCCAACTCATGGAGTCCATCCCACAAAGTCGGCCAGCCCAACAAAGAAGCCCACACGGCCAAGCCTAGTCCATTAGGGTTGGAAATTAAGGGATAGGGTTTGGGGGAAAATAAGGGTTTGTGCATGTTCCCTATTTTGCCCTTAGTTTAATTAGTTTCCAAAAAGGATCCCTTCTTGATCTCCTTTTTGGAGTAGGATTTTTATTTCTTTTCCTTCTTGTTTTTAAGTTGTAATTTTCGGCTGCCACTAATAATTAGGTGGCCGAAATTTCCTTTTCTTTTACCATTACCCACTTCTTTCAGTTTTGGTATTGTAAAGGAAATCAATCTCTTGATTGGTTTCCAATTCTACTTCTTTTCCTACTTCTTTTAGGTGAGATTTTCGGCTGCTTCTTGCCTATAAATAGGCAGCCGCAACTCATTAATAAAACAAGTATTCAGATCATAAAAACTATTAGTTTTGAGTACTCTCCCTTTATTGCTTTATGTATTTTGCATGTTGTAATTTATATATTGCATGAAACTTAGCTTAATTAGGTTAATTGCTCTACCTAATTAAATTCGCATGTTTCAACTCTTTCGTACTTGGTTCGAATTCTTAAGTAAATTAGCTTAGGTAGGTTTATTTTTGTTCTTTGAAATTCGGGTAAGTTAGAGCCTATACGAGCTACGCCACTTAATCGCACTTTCCTTGGCAACTTCATCCGCATGTGTACAACCGTCCACATCAATTTTTCTTCAATCTTCACCATCCTCCTCAAATACTTAATTAAAAACTTAATTAAATAACTATTAAATAACTATTAAATAAATTTAATAAATATTATATTATATTAATTCTTATTTGGCTTATTTGGTTCCTTATTTGGATTGAGATTCAAATCCAATTCCAAACTATTTAACCGTTTAAGAATTCGCTTTGGGCCATTCACCCAATCCGAAAACCAAATAAGCCAATCCATTTACCATACATGGATTGGATTGGGCGGCTAATTTGGATTGGACATTTTTTGAACACCCCTACCTCTAGCATCTAAGACCACCAGCCCTCTCACCCTCCGGTATCTTGATACTGATAAAATTTTATATACTTTAGAAACATGATTCTTCAATAATAACAGATTAAATAATTTATTAAAATTTATACTTTATCAAAATATTATTGTTGTTTCAGTAGTAAGAGTGAGGCATTTGGAGTAATACTCCATCAATCATATTCAAAAAGTCTATTTTGTATTGCTGTTTTTAGTAATACAAGGATCTTTTGAATGAGACGAAGGGAGAATAATTAAACAATGTGTCAAGTTTTCCTTTTATTAAGCATATAATTTTTAGAAGTTAAATTAAAATTGTTCAAATTATTAGTGATGGTATATTTGGTAGATTTCATTAACAAAAGAGGTTACATAAATTACATTTATTGTAATACTATTTATAATTTAATAGGTATACTTTTAAGTTTCAATAATGACTTGTAAGGAATCTAAAATTTAAATGTTAAACTAATGCTCCATTTGGACAAGTACTTCAAAAACATTTTTATAAAAGTGTTTTTCAAAAATATTTTATAAAATATGTTTTTGAAGTTTCTTTCAATGAAATATGTGTTTGGCGGCTTTGGCCAACTATTTTATAAAATATTGTTTGAGTTAAAAATAGTTTAAAAGATGTTTGGATAAATATTTGGAAAAAAAAATTTAATTATGTTTGATGCGGGAAATTATATAAAAATTATATTTACTACATATATAAATCATTTTTTTTTAAATTTTGGGCGGGCAGGGGGTGGAGCCAAGGTCGGGGCAAGTTGGGTCGGGCCAAGCCAAGTGCAGGGCGGGCTGGGTACGGGTCAATGTCGAAATAGGGTTGGGGGTGAGGTCGGGGTGGGTCTGGGGGTTGGGGGCGGATCAAGGCAAGAAGAGATTTATTAAAACAGCATATATATATATACATATGTATATATATATATATAGAATTTTGAGCTCCCCCATCCTCCATTAATGGAAGATGGGGGAGGAGAAAGGAAGCAGAGGGGAGAAAGGAAGAAGAGAGAAGGCGGGGAAACGAAGGGAAGAGAGAGTGGCGTAAACCAATTCTTTAGTTGGACTAAAGAATTTTCATTCTAATTCTATATTATGAATTGTGTGTACTTGTGTATGTGTGTGCGTTTTTTCTTTTTACTCATGTGTGCGTGTTAGTGTGTGTGTGTGAGTGTGTGTGTGTGTGTGTGTGTGTGTGAGAGAGAGAGAGAGAGAGAGAGAGATGTTTGTGAGCGTGTGTGGTGTGTGTGAGGTATATATCTATATATATATATATATATATAGTTATTTATTTATTAATAAATCTTTTTCTTTTATTTGAATTTTTTTCATCCCAAATTATGTATATATTAGTATTTTTTTTCTTCATCATTACGTGAACAAGTATTTTTTTTAAAATATTTAAAAAGTATTTTGACTAGTATCTCATAAAAAAATTTATTTTTATTTTTTTATAATACATGTAATTATCTAAATTTATATTTTAATATATGCAAAATAATGGTCATTTGTATTTTTTTAAATAAAATAATTAAAACAATTTTATTTATAATTTTTGAAACAAGAAAATTAACTTGTAGAAAAAAATTTCGGTGTTAGGAATCTTTTTGTCTTCGGTGTGGGGAAGCGGAGGGGGAACAGCCGCTTCCCGAGGAGGGCCTGGTTTGGAGCTAGGTTTCATCTTTCTGGGGGCTGGGGTGGGGTTTTTGATCTCCCCAGACCTTTTTGTCTTTTTTTTTTTTCCGGGTGGGGAGGCGGTGGTTTCTGGGTGGCTGGGTGGGTGTGCTGGGCTGGGGTAATCTTTTTGTTTTTTTTTTTCTGGACATTTTAAAGTTGTTTTAAAAAGAAAAAATTAATCAAAACGTGTCGAATCAGGTCGTGTCTCGAACTCGGGTGTCGGTTTGGACACACCTATTATTAATAACACAAAAAAAAAAATTGAAATATGACTGTTTTACAATTATAAATGAATTCTAATTTTATATAAAATTTAAGTATCCAAAAAAAATAATAATAAATTGCAATTCAATTTCTACATAATTCTATCATTTTATCAAACAAAGGAATTTAAATAGGTTTGCAATTCTAATTCTACTTATCAATTCTATAGAATTTCAATTCAAATTCAATTGTAATTTCATTCAACCAAACGGACCGTTAAAGTTTGAAAATCTAGACGGTGATGCTACTAGTAGAACTCATAACCTATGATATGTGCTTTTATGTGTGTTACTGCTTGTGTTATAATCCTTTAATGTTAAACTAAATAACTAATTAAAAGATGAATAGTATTATTTGCACATATTATGTGTAAATTATTGTGCACATAAAATCTTTAGATTATGTTTTACCTTATTATCCTTGACTATAATTTCAAGATGGAATGTCACTTAGATAATTAATAATAAAAATAAAAATGCTGTAATTATTTAGTTACATTTTAGTTTCCATAAAGTGTGTATGTTTTACATGGTATACAGAAATATTTATGGTAATACAAAGAGCATTCCTATTTTAATTGATGGCGGGATGCTTTTTTGATTGATTTTTTTTTTAATTTCAATTATTTAATTTATTTTCTTGATTACTTTGTCCGTAATACCATCCATTCATACCATATTTAAGCAATGGGTTATTGCTTTTTTATTCATTCAATTTGTTCACTTCATGGTTGAATTTTTTTATTTTTATTGTTTTGATTTCTTTCTCGCATATTTTAGTCAATGGAGGAGTGCTTTTTTGATTGATTGTGTTGTTAATTTTGGTTTCAAATATTTAATTTATTGTTTCGATTTCTTTATTTGTAATAGCATATTTTGTGCTTGGCTATATATATCAAGTTTATTTATTTATGTTTTAAAAAAAAGTTTATTTATTTATAAAAAAATAAATAAAACCCTTTTATGCTTCACTTCTCTTCAATGTTTAACAAACCAGATCGGACGCTGAACCTGTCGATCTCAGTCATCGAACCGACGACGTCATTATGATGTCATAAATAATTTAAAATATTATATTTTTCATAATTAATATATAATTAATTTTTATAATATTAAAAAGATAATTTTTAAAAGGGACAATAATGTTATAAATTATCTAATGTCTAATTTATCATATGAGTATATTTAGCCTAATGGCTAACCACTTTACCATAACAGTTTCACCCTTCTTGAAGTCGTAGTTCAAATCTTGATTAGTACAATTAGTTTTTCCATTTGTTTAAGATTTTTCACATCCTACATTGGTTGTGGAAAGAAATAAGTTCCTATATAGAATGAGAAGGGCTGCAAAAGACTTTAAAAAAGAAGAAAGTACCAAATTTATTTTAAAAAAAAAAAACCGGGTTCCTACCGGTTCCCGGGTTTGACCCATGTAGCTGGGTTTTTTTCATTTACCATATTCCAGGTAGAACCGGACTGGTTACTGGTCAAACCCACCGGTCCGATTCGGTTTGTTAAACACGGCCTCTATTCCTTCTCCCTTTTGCCAGGCCCCTTTTTTTAACTTTTGAATTATTATGTTCTGTGCCAAATATTTTTGAAGTTTTTCAAAAAGATCCAAATTACCGTCGACTTTGTCAGTCAAACGGTAGCTTTCTTGTAAGAGAGACCAATACGGCAAAAAAGTGATAGTTACGGGACTAAAATGCTTTTCAAAAGGTCTGCAGCTTCTCAGCCTCGATAGGTTCCTCCTTCGCTAATCGACGCTATTCCTATAGGTTCCTTTGTTGTCGAGAACGAACCGCCATAGTGATTTTAATCGCAAACCACCGGCGACCGCCTTCCCTTTTTTTAACTTTTGAATTATTATGTTTTGGCCCAAATATTTTTTAAGTTTTTCAAAAAGATCCAAATTACCGTTGACTTTGTTAGTCAAATGGTAACTTTCCGATAAGAGGGACCAACACGGCAAAAAAGTGAAAGTTAATGGACTAAAAATGCGAGTTTCAATCGTTGAGGGACTAAAAGTGTAACGAAGGTCAAGTTGAGGGATCAAAAGTGAAAATTTTCCTTATAAATAGTATATTTTTTTGCAATTTACAAAAAAAGTTAGAATTTTTTAAATATTTCATTTTAACCCCCAAATGACCGGTAACTTAGTAGCTTGCAAGTAAGAGGGGCTAAAACGGTAAAAGAATGATAGTTACAGGACTAAAAGTGCGAGTGTCAAAGGACTAAAAGTGTAAAAGAGGATAAGTTGAGGGACCAAAATTGCGATTTTCCCTTACATCAGTCAAACCTTAGGGTGTTTTAAAATTTTACCAAAATTAAAACGACAGCGTTGTAGTAAAATTCCTCCCAAATTGTTTAACGAAATTAGGCCCCTCGCAATTAATCAATCGAAAGCCTCGACAGGAAACCATGACAATACAGCCCATTAACATGAACAAGCCTTTGTCCGCCCATTGCTCCCAACTAATAGTTTTTGTTACGCACCCGGAAAAGGGCTTTCCGACCAGGAGGCACAGCGCACCACCACCACGATGGAGGAAGAAAAAGCTGCAGCGTTATACGACGAGTTAACTCGTAAAGGAGGAGGGGCCGCCCGATTCAAACTGGGGCTTGGATTCTCTTCCACTTCCGGTGATGCCGTACCTTCCCGGGGTTCTGCTCTTCCCTCCTTTACTTCATCATCTGCTTTCCTTAGCCAATTCGTCAAGGCCTCCAACCCTTCCACAACTTCTGAGCTTGAAAAACAAGCCCAGCTTAGCTCCATCCAAAACAAACTCAAGACAAAACCACCACCGAAGTCCCAAGCCGCAAGTGTAGATTCAGATATTAGGCAATCAAGCTCCCGCAGTAGGAGCCCAGGTACCCGTAGGCGTTCAAGCCGGCGGAGCCATAGCCCGGAGAAGAGTAGACAGTCGAGGCGACGAAGTAGGAGTCGCAGTCGTAGCCGAAGTAGAGATCGACACCGGCGTTCCAGGCGCCGAAGCAGGAGCCGGAGTAGGGAGAGGAATAGACATTCTAGGAGGAGTAGGAGTCATGGCCGGGATGAACATCATCGAGGGAGAAGGAGGTCGAGGAGCAAGTCGCCGCGGCAGAGAAATGGGGACGATAGCACAAGGTGGAGAAGCGATAAGGTGGATAAAGAGAAAAGAGGCAGGGTTGAATATGCAAAATCAATTGCAGGCTATGACAAAATGGTATGTATTCATATTTGGGGTTAATAAAACAAAGTATGTCTTTACAATGAAATGTATCTTATCTGTGTGTTGCAATAAGCAGACCAGAACATCCATCATCAATTAAGCATTTGTTAGTCTTAAATATTGTATGTTATGGGTGATAGGATGGGTTTGCTCTTCAGAAGTTCTGGTTCCACAATCCAAAGTCTTCTGTTTGCCCGTGGAGTAGATTGTCTCTGAACAGAGAAAACAACATAAAGAAATGTCAAGGACTTAAGCTGAGCTAATGTTTCTGTTGAAAACCATCTAAAACTAATGATTATAGTGAAGGAAATTTTTTTTTTTTTTTTTTTTCTTCTTGTTCTTGCTGGCTAGAACGGGTTTTGATTTCTTCCCATGTTAATAAATGAATGTGCTACTCCCACTTTAGTGGGGCGTTTTACATTTAAGGACACCTTCTATCATTACTTACATATTATATTATTCTGCACGCACTATCTGGTTACCAGACGTGGCATCTTATGTTGTTTTTCGAATCTCTTTAAGATTATGATGATGTTGGGGGAGAGAGGGAGGGAGAGGGGGGGGGGGGGGGAGGGAGTGGTGTTGTGTTACAGTTAAAAGAGAACAGCATATATAGATATCCTCTTTGTTTCTTTACTTGGATATGCTATTCTGATTTTTGTCTGAAAAAATACCTGCACTATTTTCATTTTCAAATTGGTAGTATACTCGAGTGATGGTCTGCTTTTTGTTGAACAGACACCTGCAGAAAAAGTCAAAGCAAAAATGAAAATGCAACTTACTGAAACTGGTAACTCAGCATAGCCTTTCAATGGTTTTCCTGACTTTTTTACTGAATTCTATAGTACTTGAATTTGCATTTGCATTCTTTAGTGAATCTGTGGATTTGTAAGTTGTTGAATGTACTGTCTCTTGTGGAACAATGATATTTTTAAAGCTAAAAGTTGATGTGATTTATCTATTGACTGTTGAGTATGTTAGGGTTTTCAACATTAAATTTATCGGCTGTGCGTTTCCCTTGCTGAAGAAGTCGAAGGTATCTACTTAAATAGTGTTTAGCCTCATTGTCTCAGATTACTTAAAAAGTAAAAGACAGATTATGCATGTTAATGGTAGATTTTGAAGTTATCCAAAATTTGAATAGTATTAGTATGCCTTCTTTCTCCTTGGTTATCATTGTTCATGAATGTAGGCAAAGAAAACTTTCCTTAAAGATATCATTTTGCATTTGCAGTGAGTGTTTTGAAGACTAATTGAAGAAGATGATTGTTTTAAGTTGCAAGGAAGCTTGCTTTTCCAGATTTTCTTCAACTAGTCTTTTAGTGAATGGTGTTACCTAGTTTGATTTTCTTTGTCTTGCATTTGATCTTTGCATGTCATACAGTCCTTAGAATCTAAGATAACTCAACATATGTGTATAAAGGGAGCAAACTGATTCTAAATGCTTAGTATGAACAAAAACTCAAGGCTATGTATTGTAAAACTTGTTTTCACTAATCCAAAAATTGGTGACACATAGTCAATAGCTACTTCAACGTTAACCTTTCCACATAATTCTAAATCATATGATCGCATTTTTGACATTTAGTACAAAGAAAAAAGGTTTTTTGTGAGTTACAGTGAAGGCAAAGAATTGCATACATTCCATGCTTGATTCGTTCGTCTTACCCGAATGTGAATATTGTTCATCTGGTTCTAGGAGAATTCTTGGCCAGTGAGTATCTAGTCTTGTGTAAGCAGATTCATTTCTTAGTCTAGAGATTTTTTTGTCTTCTGAGAGGGTAAAATTGTTAACAGTTAACAGAGGAGCTGAAAGGGGTTACATATGAATGTAAAGTGCAACAGTGTTTACTGTCTTACTGTAGAGGCTTTTCTAAGAAAGTTAGCTGGTAATAAGAAATTGCAACTTAAACGTCCAGAATCTCCACCTCTAAACTTCGGTAAACTCCTACAAACTTATTTCCTCTCCAAAGTGGCCAGAAGAAGCATAAGGGACCAAATTTTTGCTCTATTTTTACCATATTAACTTCTCCCACTCAGAAAACGCCTGTGTAGTAGAAGTCTGAAACCTCTTGTAGTTATTGAAGTCCCAATCTAATCCGTCCTAAAATGTGCTCCCAGTTAGACACAACTGTTGATTATGTAAGACACCTCTGCAACAGTTGCTTCTTTACAGACTGTTATGCGAAATACACTAGGATCAGTGGCGGAGCCAGGCCCCCGAAGTCAGGAGGGGCAAAATATTTAAGATAAATTTTTTATTTTTTAACAACTTTCATTTTTGTCATATACAAGCACAAATTTTATACGCAATATTTGTTTTGTTCTTTTTTCTCCTTAAAATAGTTACCACTATCTAACATTTCTTCTTTTTTTACCCTAAAATAAGTACCACTTTTCAATGATATTAAGAAGAATTATGAAATATAGGCATACAAATTATACAGTATTGTATTTTATTTTTTTAATTTCAATGTTGCCCTTAATTACTATAATTTTTGGTGGGGCAATTACTCAAATTTTCCTAAATTTTACACATTTTATACTATATTAAGTGGGTTTTTGAAAATTTGAGGTGGGGCAGTCATCAACGTGGCTCCGCCACTGACTAGGATACTTGTACTTTAGTGTAACAGTTCTCTTTTGGCTGGCCTTAAATGACAAACAATTCTATGGAAGATAAAAGGAAAAACTAAAGTTCCCGATGCTGTTCATGAACTTTCAGTGCAGAATGCTCCTCAGATAATGTTAACTTAGTGGCATAATCCTTGGTGCACCAAGTTATTAGAGTGGATTACATGGCAAAACTGTTTCGACAATGATTTCATATTCTTGCTGTTCATGATGAATTTTGTTTGTGTATTAACGTATCTCTGATCTAGCGACTAGTGGTCAAGCAAAGTTAGTTCATAAACGTGGACAATTTCCTTTCTCTTCTACGTAAGATTAAGTAATGTTATTGTTGCAGCTGATAAGGATGAAGAGAATGGCATGGGCTCGGGATGGGAAAGGTTTGACTTTGATAAAGATGCTCCTTTGGATGATGAGGAGATTGAAGGTAAGGTGCTCAATTTTTCCTAAGTGATTATACTCGAACCCAAGAGTTGATAAATGAACTGATTTTTGTTGATATTGTCTCTTAAGTTGTTTCTATTTTCTGGTCCAGTTTATGGATCCTTAGTTTTACATTTAGTTGTCTTCTACTGTAATTGATACTTGACCATCCTAGAACTATTTGAGCACCGTCTTTCCTTTTATACTGTTCACTGTTCTGTTGGACTTGCTTTGAATCCTTTTTTGTTACTCTGAAGTATGCGACATTGATCAGATGCAGGACACTTTGTCATTGACTCTGTGAAGCAGAATCAAAAACTTTGAACAGATGATGATTATAGAACATGCCAAAATTTTAAATTGACTTGTATGCAATGAAATTTATTAAATTAGTTCTGTAAATTGAAACATATTTTTTTGGACTAGAGAATACAGTTCTCAAGACATTGCTTAAAGTTTTCTTCTGATATTTGGCATGGGGAAGTGAAAGATGTGGAGATAAGTATTTTTGTTTTCCTGTAGCTCGTTAGTTTAAGCTGTCAAGCTTGTAAAGAGTGCAGGATGTCTGTATGTTGAATACACCTGATGCAGCACACACATAATTTTGTATATTCAAACTAAGCAGATCTTAGAACTCTTTCTAGGCTTTTTGGGAGGCAGACATCTGTGAGTTTATGAATAATAGAACTGAAACCTATAAAGTAAATTAGAGGAACTTGAAGTTTCTCTGGGAAATGGTACTAGAACCCTTAGCTGTGAGACCTTAAGGCATCACACCTAAACAAAGTTGCCTCACATAAATCTTGAAGAAGACAGAACTGTTGTGGGAATTTATTTTATTGAACTGAACTATGACCTCTCTTCTTAGAGAGGTGCAAAACTAAATCAATTTGTGAAGGAATGAATTCCTTAGCCGGAAGGCACAAAACGGGCAGGGACAAATGTCCCTTGTTCCAGTAGCACTGTGAGGTTGGTTGTATAAAATTTCTTTTGAGCCCACTAGTGTAGGCAGTGAGCATTTAAAAAAGATAAAAACTACTCCCTCTGTCCCACTAGAAGAGTCCAGTGGTACTGTTTATAAGTTACAAGGTACAACTCCAAAGTGGACTCTTCTAATGGGACAGAAGGACTAATGAAAAACTCCTTCACTTTCCTAAAGAATGAGTATCCTATCTAGATTAATTCCCAAAAGGTAACACTGCCTAGATAGACTTTGAGAAACAAAGATTGAAATTAGGAAATCGAGAATTGAGAAAGCAACCACTAAGCAGCATATTTTTTCTGAAATACCTTGGCTTTGAAAACAAACACGTCAGTTCCTGCATTGAACACTTGAATAAGGATAATTTAATTCAGTTATCCATCATGTCAGTTTCTTTCGTGGATCCTTATTAAACATGGGCACAATTATGGAATCCCTTAATTTTGGATACCCTTGAGCTAGGTGTGTGCATCAGTAGCTGAGCAATTCCTTTGAGCTGAACACCACTTGTTGATTTTGGTTCTAGATACGCTTGCCTGCTCATTCAGTTTAGTCAAGCTGATAATAATGAACTGATATCCTAAGTTATGTTTCCACATTGTCTATACATCGTTTTCTCTCCATAGCTGCTGAGGATGATACAGCACTGGTCAAGAAGATTGGTCAAAGCTTCAGGTTTTCAACAGTGGAGGTAATGCTTATGTTTCTTTCATTGCAAGTTTCATGCCCATGAAATTGTTAGGTTGGGTGCATGTATCCAAAATATCGTTTGGCTCTGTTTTTGTGACAATTTCAGAAAAAACATCAGTTCTTTTACTGAATTCAAAATTTTGAAATTTAAAAGGAAAATGATATGCACAGTGAAAAAATTCAAGGAATTCTCCCAAAGAATGATGTGGCATCTACGTGGCAACAACTATTGATCAGTTTTAATTGTAACTAGCCAATAACCTTCCTTCAAGTGGTTGCCACATCATTTCTTTAAGATAATTCCCTGAAGGGAATTTGTTCCCACCCCAAAACAAAAATTTCTCATTTTGGTCCCAAAGTAAACATAGCAGTATCCTTATGAAGAAATAGAAGTACAGCTGAAGGTATGATTTTTAATACCAAATCAGGCAAAAAGAGAGGAAGAAATAAAAGCTGCTCATGATGAGGCCATGTTTGGAGCTTCCTCAATTTCACCTCGTACTGGAACAGATGATGAAGAAGCACCTGTAAACATTCAGAAACAGACCCATGAAAGCGCCACAGTCACTAGTCTCTTAAGTGACCAGGTAAGAGAAACAACAAAGTTTGACAGATCACATTGTGGCTGGCTTCACAAGACTGATGCTCTAGTCTTTTTGGGCTTGTTAGGTACTTGGGATGCAACAAGTTTCTTGGCGTGATCGAGTGTCTAGATCGTGATGTTTTACACGATAATGGACATTTATATCAAGCAAATCCAGTAAGGACGCTACTTGGTTAACATACACAGAGCTAAGTAACCCAGTTTGGCAAGTAGTTCGTGTTGTGAAGAGAAGCAACTTGTTTCACGACAATGTTGAAATGAAGCACAGGTTATTTCACGAGAACCGTGCCGGAGCATTTTAATTTGGGGCTACATAAGAAGTTTCCCTGTTTGTTTCTCACTGCTTTACCGAGTGATTCGATGTTGAGAGTAAAGATATCAAAGATGCTCAAGGTACTGTGTCAGGATTATGTGTAAGCATATATGTTCATAGGGTACCCGCAACAGTGCGTATAAAAAGTTTAAAACTCCATATTTACCTGAAGGCTGAAGCATTATGTTTTTTGTTTTCATGGGTTATGTGGCAAGTGTTCAATCAGGATCTGCTTCCACAAAAACAGAATTTGGGATTGGGAGAGGAGGGAGAGTCAATGCTTAATCTACTTCTGTGAACAAATGGAGAAGTTTTGGTTGCATATACAATTTCAACCAATGTAGACAGAGATGCCTAACAAATGCTAACGATCGTTTGTGTTAAATGGATAAAAGTCAAGAGTTTGACAGGTGGCATTACTCTATTGATTGGAATAAAGAGTTGAGTAGGGTGATGGAATATGAGATCCAAAGCAAAATTAAAGGATGTTTTGCATTTGAAAAATATTGGCTTATATCTACATATATATGGTACATAGCCAAAAATAAAATAAAATTATGGAGAGTATATACGTATTATTATTATTATTATTTTTAGGCTTAATAACATTTTATTCCCTGTGTGATTATGTTTTGATTGTTAGCCCTTATGTTTTAAAAACTACTGAGGGGGTATTGTGGTGGTGGTAAAGGAAGGGTCTTGTAATTCCGAAGTCATGAATTCGATTATTGGGGAAATAAGGGTAAAAAAAAAAAAAAAAAAAACTAACAGTCAATCACCTTGTCATTAGTCAAACAAGAAAGCTGGAAAATGAAAAAAATACCCCACAGGCTTAATAATTTTTTTTTTCCCTCTCTCCCTCCTCACCACCGCACCTATCACCACCACCTCCTTCAACCTCCACCAAAGTACCACATAAAACTCCAATCGCACACTCGGTTAAAAAAGAATAAAAAAAAAACAAACAAACTGTGCAGTCCATCAATGGGGTTGAAACCCGGCCATCTCATATCTCTCTCCAACCCAACCAGAAAAAGTGACAATATACTAAGTACAAAAAGACACCTCACAATCGCATACTCGGTTGTTGGATTGCCAAAAGTAAAATGGGGCATTCACAACCTAAGAGAAACCATGTTACCTAACTGAAAACTAGGTCAGGAATGCAAAAACAACAATTCACATACACAAAAAAGTGTACCTTAGATATGAATTCATAAATTTAAATGCTTCTAACATGATGATGAAGAAGACATAATTACTTCTGTCATAGCAAATAACTCTTTATTGGAACTGAATGACATAGATTCAAGACTTACGATACATGTAGTGCTGCTACCTGGAGAATCGAATGGTGAAATGGTTTCTCCAGCGTTCACCCCTCCCTCTCTCTCAGAAGTAGTCCTCCAACATTTAATGACAAATAGTTCAAAAACTTATCATGACAATTTCTTTGGGGCATTTATCAAACAGGTAGAAGATATTAGACCTCACAAAAGGCACAAAAGCATACTTGAGAAGATTAATATCCTATTTACAGCCCAAGTCTCCTTGTCTAATGTAAAAAAACCAAACAAACAGAAAGAAACAGAGCTGATAAAATCATACCCACATAAATTTAACATTAATAAAAATCCATCAAAATTCAAATCTGATTACCATCGATCATACAGAACTATGAAGAAAAACCCGATAAAGAAGGAATAATGCATGATACATAACTGTACATCCAGAATCTAAGAATTAAATTAGAGTTTAAATTCATGCTAAAAGTATCAGAATAAAGTTGTTACCTTTACCCTTTCAATGTTTTGCAACTGAACCGCAACTAGAAGATGATGATAGAAAAACAAGTACCGACGAAGACGTGACTATATTTTGTTTTCCCTATTTAAGTTTCCCACCTTTTTTTTTGGTCTTTAGTATTTTAGGGATGTTTCTCTCACATTTTTTTGGTCATTACTTTTTTACGGGTTAAATTTTTAGGGACTTATTTACAGTTTTTTTTTTTTTTTTTTACTTTCTCAATAACAAAATCTAAGTCCAATACTGTACTTGTGCTTTCCCCAATCAAAAAAAAAAAAAAAAAAAAACCAAATCTAAGTCCAATATGTATGATCAAAACTGAAATTGAACTCGATATCGGAAATTTTCCCAAATTTGAAAGGAACAATAAAGAAAAAGATGCTAACAGAGCTGAAAATAAAGTTCACAAAATAATATACTACTCAACTGGATTTGGGATCAGGCATAAGGAAAGGCCAGACCAACAACACCACGTGAAAGGAGAAAAGCCTATGAACTTCTGCAGAGTAGTCCTAATCTTGATCGAACACAACAAGTTCAGAAAGGCCCATGAAATAATCGGTCATGTCATCCCCTGAAAAGCCTCAATGACTCATATTGAACAATTCGGAGGGGCATAAACAACAATTTTGCGACATCCTTCCTTTCGAACAAGCTATTGAGGAAAGCAAAAACCACGAACACAGCACAATAGCAACGACGGGGCTGGACTTGAACTTGAACAACGGCAAATCATGACTGGATTCCTTCAGCGATCTCTCAACGTAGTCGATTTTATTGGTTTTTTGACTTTCTGCCTATCTCGTTGCTGGCTCCATTCGGTCCCTCATGGTCTTGAGTTTCTTGGAGGCGTTGTCGATGGTGGATATTAGGGATTTGTAGGAATTGTTGCAATAACCGAATAGCTAACATATGCCTTCGCATATGGCAGTGACCAGTGAGATCGTGAACACCGGCAAGCTGTCGGAGTATTTGAGGTGGAGAGTAGCTTCGAAGCTGCCTGGAGCGCAGAGAATGCGTTTGGGTTTCTCTTTCAGTTTGGATTTTTCTTTTCTTTAAGCTCAAAAAAAGTAAAATTATTTTGGAGCATAATTTTTTAACTTCCCAAAACTAAAAAAGAAAACCTTTTGAACTTTTTCTTTTTCTATACATTTACGGTCTTTTTTATTTCCACAATTATTTATATACAACTAAGAAAAAATATTTTGGTAAATTAAATTAGAAATATAACTTCATCTCCATTAGCACTCTAAAAAGTTTTTATTTTATCAAAACTCAGCCATACGCTACAATATTTCATAAAAATTCAGACCAAAAAAAAGAATAATACATGATACAATAATTGTATTATCAAAATGTAAGAATTAAAATTTAGATTATTAATTTGTGCTAACAATATAAGAACAAAGTTTTTATCTTTCACTCTTCAATGTTTTGCAAAATGAGTGGCATATTAGAAGACAGAAAAATAAATCGATGTGGCCTATTTAATTTTGATTCTTTAAGTTTCTCCATATTTTGGTCTTTAGTATTTTACAAATATTTCCCACCTTTTTTGTGGTCCTTACTATTCTATGCAATCAACTTTATAGGGACTTTTTATTGTTTTATGTAATTTTCTTGATTATATATATATATAAGACAAATTATATTTTATAAAATTAAATTAGAAATATAACTGCATCACTTGGCACCGTAGTCTAGATCTCTTTTTATTTTACCAAAATCAGCCACTACAATATTTTCTAACAAATCAGTGCAAAAATAAAATAAAAGTAATAATGTGTGTTACATAATTATAAATTAAGTTAGTAAGAATTAAAGTTAGAGTATAAAATCCATGGTAACAATATAAATTCAAGATCACAAAGTTGTTACCACTCATATCTCTTCAATAATTAGAAATTGAGTGGCAATTGAATAAATGATATAAAAATAATTACTGAGGGCAAGACTTATTTAATTTCCCTCTTGAAGTTTTCTTTTTTAAGTTTATCACCTTTTTTTTTTTATCTTTACTACCGTATGGAAGTGTTCCAACCTTTTGTTGGGTCATTACAATTTTACGCAATCAAATTTGTAGTCACTTATTCACCGTCTTTTTTAATTGTCTCAATTATTAATATTTAAGACAAATTAATGTTTTTGTCTCTGTTTAAGTGTCTTAATTAATGTTGTTGAGACATATTAGTTTTACTGTCTTAAATAGATGTCTCAATTAATTTCATTTGAGACAAATATTTTACCGTCCTTAATAAGTGTCTCAATTAGTTTTATATGATACAATCATTCAACAACCGTCTTAATTTTGATGTCTCAATTTAATTATTGAGACAACCGCTATAAGTGTCTCAAATTGATTGTATTTGAGACAAATGTTTGATACTGTCTCAAAAATTTGTCTCAAATACTATGTTTTCTTGTAGTGAAACCTACTGGGAAATTGGTTGGAGGAGGTGGAAAAGATGATGGACAAACGGCTGGAAGGGGTCATGACGATAGAAGAGTCTGAGGATACCACATACCCTTTCACGATGAACATTAGGAGATCTCCTTTGCCATATCACTTCAAAGGACTGCATCAGCTTCCACAGTTTGACGGGACCACGGATCCAAAGGAGCACTGATGAAGTGCATGGGAGCCATGGATATCGAGCGGTTAACTGAGGCAAATAAATGCATGGTGATTCATCAAACTTTCACAAGAGGAGTGCCTAGCTAGTACACGCACCTTTCTCGAAACTCAGTCTCATCCTTGGAGCAATTTAAAAGGAAGTTCATGACCAATTTCATGGGGAACCAGTTCATAGCTAGGCCCGTGTCTCATCTGATGACGATAGGGCAAAGGGAGGGGGAGTCGATCGAGGATTATGTCAAGAAATTTAACACACAGGGGGCAAAATGCCCTGACAAGACGGAGTTGGATGTGTTTCAAGCCTTCATCCACAGGATACGGCACAGGGAGCTCAGCATGGACCTGCACCTCCGGCAGCCTAAAGACTTCTGTGAAGCTGTTATCCGAGCCAACGCTTTCTCAATCGCCAAAGGGCAAGAGACGCAAAAGAAAGCTCGGCAGTCCCCGGATAAAGGTGGGATAAATGGAGGTGGGAGTGGATCAGGGGTAAGCGGGAAGTGACCCGTCCAAGAAAGTCTTCACTTCCAGGCTCAGTCTCGCCTGACATATCCAACTAAAAGGCGGGGAGGTGTGACCGAGTACACCTTTTTGAAAGCATCCAGGGTCGAGGTTATGTACGTGGCCCAAAGTCAAGGGCTTTTGACAAAGCTGCCCTAGTCGAAAGGATCTTAACCCAAGAAGGATCACTCCAAGTACAGCGGCCATCACCGGGTGTCGGGTCACAGCACTGAAGAGTGCCAAGAGTTGGCCGATGAATAGAGAAGGCAGTCCAAGGTGGGTAGTTATGGAGTATATAGACAGGACCGGGTCGGGAAACTCCAAGAAAGGTAAGAACGGGAGGATAGGTGGCGGCCAAGCGACTGTTGCGGGAGTCATAAATATGATTTTGGGAGGCTCAACCGGTGGGGATTCGGGCAAACAACGGAAGTTGAATGCGTGTTTTTTGCCACAATTAGGAGTGAAGAGAAAAGAAGGTGAGAGAGTCGAAACCCTTTGGTTCTCTGAGAAGGATTTCCATGAAGGTTCGAGAGGAGATGACCCGATGGTGATAGAGGTGGTGATCGCAAACTTCATAGTTAGGAGTACCCTCCAAGACACGGGATGTTCGGTAAACATCCTCACCAAAGGTGTCTTCGAGGAGTGTCATCTGGATAAGAAGGATATTGATCCAGTGCACACGCCATTAGTAGGTTCTGGAAATTTAGAAGTAATCCCGATAGAAAAGGTCAGAGTGCCCGTGATGATCATACCTGGGAACCTGCGAAGAACAGAAAATCTGGAGTTCATTGTCATCGAGTCACACCCAGCTTATAACATTTTCCTGGGAAGGCCACGATTGAATCAATTACAGGTGGTGACTTCCATGGGTCACATGGTCATTAAGTTCCCGACTCCGGACGGAGTAGCCACCGTCCGTTGTGATGTGTGCAAGTGTAAGGCTAGGCAATGTTATATGGCAGACCTGAAGAAGAATGACGTTTCAACCATGATGATGATCGAGGATCTGGAACCACCGTGGTTCTCAGAGGAGAGAATGATGGAGGCATGATCGGAAGTGAAAGAAGTTCTGTTGATAAGAGATCGTTCCAAAAAGATGAAGATAGGAGCGGGTTTGACCCCGAGCTTAGAGAAGAAGTTGGTCGGATTGCTGAAGGAATTTGAGCACGTGTTTGCTTGGTCGGTGGATGACATGCCTTAGGAGCATTGTCTATCCATAGATCTAAATAGAAGGCCGATGAGGCAGAAAAAGAGGAGTTTTGGCACAGAAAAAAGTCGGGTCGTAGAAGCAGAGGTTAGGAAGCTACTGGAAGCAAGGACAATTAGGAAGGTCGCATATCCACAATGGTTGGAAAACCTGATTTTAGTTAAGAAAGTAGACCAAACCTGGAGGATGTGTGTGGATTTTACAGATTTGAACAAAACCTGCTCGAAGGACTTGTTTCCGGTACCGAGGGCAGATGTGTTAGTCGACTCTATTGCGGGATTCCTCTTTTTATGCTTTCTCGACGCATATAAGTGGTATTATCATATCTTTCTTCGGGAAGAGGATGAAGAGAAGACCTCGTTTATCACGGAAAAAAGCATGTACTATTACACGACCATGCCTTTCGAGTTGAAAAATACGGGAACCATGTACCAACGACTTATCAATAAGATTTTCAAGCATCATTTGGGCAAGACCATGAAAGCTTATATTGAAGACATGCTGGTTAAAAGTCAAGATAATGAGGCCTTGATGCTGGATCTTAGGGAGGTGTTGGAGATCCTCGTGGCCACAAGGATGCGATTAAAGTGGCAAAGTGTGTCTTTGGCGCTTCGTCGGGAAAATACTTAGGCTATATAGGCTCAGAAGACGGAGTGTCGGCGAATCCCGAGAAAGTGCAAGCCGTCTTGGAGATGAAGTCTCTGTAGACAGCTAAGGAGGTGCAAAGGTTGACCGGGAGATTGGTGGCACTAAACCGCTTCCTAGTAAAGTTGGAGGAGAGGGCTTTACCTTTTTTTAGAGTGTTACAAAAGGCTGATAAATTCTATTGGGGAGAAGATTTCCAGAGGGCATTTGAAGAGTTGAAGATGTACCTTACGGAGCTTCCAGCACTCGCTATGCCGCTCACGGGGGAAGAATTATGTGTGTTCATGGATACAACAGAATCGGTCATAGGTGCGGTGTTGTTCAAGGAGGAGGGGAAGTTGTAACGACCAATGTATTTTCTGAGTAAAGTATTACAGCCTGCGAAGAGGAATTATACACCAATTAAAAGGTTGGCGTTGGCATTAGTCCAAGCCGTCAGGAGATTAAGGTCGTATTTCGAATCACACCTGGTTACGGTATACACAGACACTGCCCTTAGGCTCATAATGACAAAGCCAGGAAGCTCGGGAAAGCTCATCAAGTGGGCAATCGAGTTAGGAGAATTTGAGATAACTTTGAAGCCCAGGTAGGCGATTAAAGGACAGGTGTTAGCAGATTTCATTGTTGAAGGGGTGACCACCAAGGAGGCTCGGGAAAAAACCCATTGAGGTAAAAGGCCCTCCCGATGTGTGGACATTATTCGTGGACGGAGCTTTGGGAAAGGCAGGCGCGGGGGCGAGATTGATTCAGACTCATCCCAAGGGGGATAATTACACATACGCTCTGCGTTTCGATTTCCCAGCGATAAATAACGAGGCTGAGTATGAGGCCATGGTCGCGGGCTTAGAATTGGCACGTAGAATAGAGGTTAAAACCCTGAAGATATGCTCGAATTCTCAGTTGGTAGTTAAGCAAGTGCTCGGAGAATATGAAGCCAAAGAACCAAAGATGAAAAGGTACCCGGAGTTAGTGCAGCAGCTTTTGAAGTCGTTCTCGGCGTGGGAGAAAAGGTGCTGAGAAATAAAAATTCCAATGCCGATGCCTTGTCGAAGTTATCATCTTCCGTGTTCTCTCACCTTACTAAGCCAGTTATGGTGGAAAGGGCGGGACAGAGAAGCATGGCAAGATAGGAAATTATGGTCGAGAATGACTGGAGGACCCAGATCAAGGCATTCTTGTTAGACGGGATACTCCCAGAGTCTTTAAGAGAGGCTCAACGCTTAAGGCTCAAGGCACAACAGTACCAAGTCTTAAGTGGTGACTTGTACCAGCGATCATGGCTCGTCCTTTTGTTACTCTACGTAGGACAGGAGAAAGCAGCAACATCGCTAAAAGATATCCACCAACGACTCTGCAGAGGTCACATAGGGGCAAGGAGCCTTGTGAAGTGGGTAATGACAGTGAGATTCTACTGCCCGACATGTTCAAAGACTGGGAGGATGTAGTGCGACGTTGCCGACAATGTCAGATTTATGCACCGATCGTCCATGCCCTGGCCACGGAGATAACAGGCATTGTGGCTTCTTGACCCTTCACCGAATGGGGAATCAACATCCTGGGGCCCCTTCCAAAAGCAAGAGGAGGGGGTTCAGTTCCTAGTAGTTGCCATCGATTATTTTTCAAAGTGGATAGAGATGGAGGACATGGCAAGGATCCCGAGCTGTAAAGTTGCGGATTTCCTCATGAAGAATATTGTGTGCTACTTCGGCATTCTAAGGACGATAATCTCCAACAATGGTCGGCAATTTTTGGCAGAGTTTGCAGATACTTGTGCTCGTTTGGGAATCCAGCAGAGGTTCACCTCAGTGGCGCATCCCCAAGCTAAAGGGCATGTGGAATTGACAAACAGGACTATCCTTCACGGTTTGAAGAGGCAGTTAGAAGCCACGGATGGCACGGGCTGGGGAAGGTGGCTGGACGAGCTGCCGGCTGTGTTATGGGCCTATCGAACAACCTTGTGAACAGCCACATGTGAAACCCCTTTTGGTTTAGTCTATGGAACGGAGGCGGTGATCCCTCCAGAGATCACCGTGCCTTCTGCCAGAGTGTTGCTTTTCAACCCACAAGAGAATGAACCCCGGCAAAGATTGGAGCTGGACCAAGTTGAGGAGAAGAGAGAAGAATCCTATCTCCAGCAAGTGAGACACAAGCAAAGCGATATTTTGACCAAAGAGTTAAGGCACGAGCTTATCAAGTGGGGGATTTGGTGCTCAGGTAGAATGCTATCAGCAGAGCCCAGCCTGGAGGGAAGCTTTCCCCGAACTGGGAGGGACCCTATTAAGTCATAGAGGCACAAGATACGGGAAGCATCCGCTTGGCGACGATGGCTGGAGCAAAAGTGGTAGGGACTTGGAATGCAGACAACATCAGGAAATTTATCCATGAGGCAGTCAAAGGTGGTCAATCTTTTAGGGGGACCCTCAGAGGAAACGTAGAATAAAAGGAACTGTTTGTATGACCGGATGCCTAAGTAGTTAGTTAGGACATCTAGGCTCGGGCTTTTGATTGTAAGCATTCCTGGGGACAGGAATAGAGTTTCGGTTATGATGTTATAGGCTCGAGTTTGTCTTTTGGCCGCACTTGTATTTTGTTTGCAAATAATTAATAGCAATAAACTTTATGGAAAATGTTTTCTCGTTGGCCTAGTATTTAAACGACTTTTTATCACCAAGAGGCGGAAAGACATTGCGGGAAGTGAAGAAAATTGGGTAATTATAAAGAAGCGTGTACGTAAAATAAAGTAAAATGGAATATATCACAAGAGAATGAAGAACCAACGAACAAAAGTACAAAGTACATAGTAAAAGGAAAAAAGAAAAACTGATGAGGAAATCGAAGGTTAAAACCACACAAAATAGGAGTCAAAATCCACGAAGTCAAACAAAAGCTTCAATGAACTTAATGAGAAGGAAATGAAGATTACAAGAGTTACCCTACTTACTCATCATCAAAGTGGAAATGGTGAATACTAATCATCCCAGTTAAGGAAATAGTGGAAATGGTATTTACAAGTTAAGGAAATGGTGGAATTGGTAACTACTAGTCTTTCCAGTGAAGAAATGGATATTTCACAATTTTGAAGAATTTGGGAATGAAATGTTTTTGAGTTTCCAAAATGATTATGAAAGTTTCCAGAAGATTCCTACATCTACATTATTATGCTACATCAATTGGGCCGAATCCCTCAAGTCCATCTACTTCAAATTCGGTCAAGCCCAACAAGCTCACAAGGAAACCCATATGCGAATTAGGGTTTTACTTAAGTGTTCTAGGGTTTAAGAGAAATTAAGGTATTGTACATGTTACCTAATTCTCTTCATAGTTTCCATCTTTGTTATTTCCAGAAATAAGGAGATGCTTATTTTCTACTTGTTTCCAATTCTTGTCAAGGTTACTTAATCTCTTGGTTAAGTTTCCTCTTTTCTTTTTTCCTCTTTATTTTCAAAATTTCCCCTTTACTTTTACTTGAGAATTTCGTGCATTGCCTTCCCTTATGGCAGCTGAAATTTCCCTTCTTTTCTTTTACTTTTTTAGCAAGTAAGTTCCTTTTTCTTACTGATTTTCGTGAGTTACTTAATCTCTTGATTAAGTTGCAATTTTGTGTTTTTTTTCCTTATTTTTCCTTGTAAATTTCGTGCTCCCTATACCTAGGGGTGTATGACTACATTATTACTTAGCGATTAATTGAATGAAAGTTTATACTTCATTATTCACTCTTCTTTATTTTGACTTAAGTAATTTGCATGATTGTTAATTGCTAAAGTACAGGAACTGTAGGCTAATTAGATAATTGCTCTATCGAATTGCATGCTTTGTTTTGTCTCTAGAATTCATCACTTAGTTCGAATTGCATGTTTAATTTAACTTGTTAAATTAGTAGTCTGCCTAATCCAATGGTAAGGATTCTTGAGTTTTAAGAGCTGTGTCTTGCAATCAAACTTTCCTTGGTAATTTTCCACATTGAGTTTTTGTTTTCACAAGTTGGAATCAAGGGTTCACATCAATTAGTATCAGAGCCTTGGCTATTTGCTCGACACGAGGAGGTTGAAGTAACTCAGCCAAATCATCAAGTGTTTTCTAATCCTTGTTAGTTTAGCTTTGTCTTGAAATTCTTGGAATTAGAACACTCCTTTTTTGAGAAAATTTTTTTTCTTGAAATTAATTAATTTCGGTTTTGGTACTGTTTTCCATCTTTAGAAATCGAAATTAAAATAAAAATAAAATGAAAAAGGCAACCGAAGATCAAGAAGAGGTTTTTGCAAAAAGAAAAAGCCTTTCGGTTTTGGCACTTGTTTTTGCTACTTTGGACTTGTTTTTGCGATTTTTGCTTCCTTTTGTGCGTAATTTTGGTGAGTTTTGCGGCTGATCTTAAGCAGCTCACCTTGTGTTGCAATTGTCAATGGTATGCCTATGCTTGATACATTATTTTTGAATTCTTGAAAATATATTGGATTCTTGATATTGTGTCGTAGTGCTGCCCAAATTTTCTTAAAGTTGCAAAGGATTTTTGCATAAACCAAAATTAAGTCTTTTGTGGCAAATTTGAGTAAGAATTGTTTCTTGGCGGTTTAAAGGTGTACTTGCAAAGTTGATAGTGTTCAATTATCGACACTACTTCCCACAACACTACACTTTCTAACCAAATAGAGATATTTTCTTCATTGGAAATCTTTTGATTTTTTTTGGTGTACTTGCTAAGTTGATAGTGTTCGATTATCGACACTACTCCCCAAAGCACTGCACTGAAATTCTGAGGAATTTTTTTGCCATTGCTTAAAAGTTAAAATATTGAAACTTTGAGTAATAAAGTGGGGATTGGTTTCTGGATTACCTATTGGTTAGGTGATCACTTATTGGGTAGTTTTACTACTTCCTGAATTGTTTCAACTCTTCTTATTACTCTTGTCTCGTCACTTGAATTGCCCTGCTTCTTAAGCCTATTTTATGATCTTTCGTGCTACCTTGGACATACTCTAAAATATAGCTTGAATTTTGTCGTCGTGCACTATCATTATCTCTAAACTTTGAAGGCTTCTCCCCGAAAGTTCTTTATCGGTGCACTTCTTGTTTGATCTATAGTACAAATATTTTTTTAAAAAAAAGTGTTTTTACAGAATAGAACCAAGTATCTATTTTGAAAATGATTTGCTACTTTCCTATATAGTTATCGTGCTTGTGTGATTAACTATTTTGCGTGATTGCTTTTGCTAAAGTACTGCTTGAGGTAAAATGCTGAGCGATACAGCATACAGGGACTGCCAATCCTATACACTGGTTTGTGTGTAGTTGTTAGGTGGGAAATACTAGGGGAACAAGGGAGTAAGGTTACTCTGCTCATTTTTCCTTGTTCTTAGCAGGTTATTTTCTGGTTACTATGCTCACATGGCAATTGTGGAAATGATTGTTGAATTTGAATTCTCTAATCAAGGATGGCTTCCTCACCGTCTTTGGGTACGTCGAGATATTCCATATTTTGATGGGACCACAGGCTACCTGGACTATTTGAAGTGGGAGAGGCAAGTTGAAAGAAGTTTTCAGCTTCGAAATGTCCTTGATCGAAGTAAAGCCCTAGACGCTGGTGGTCAGTTAAAAGGCTCTGCTAAGGCTTCGGCACAAGCTAGCTGGGACAATGAAGGTAAACTCAAATCATGGGATGACTTGAAATTTCGGATGAGAAGGGACTTCCTCCCCCCAGGTCTAAAACATTTCACGATTCTTATTGAAGGTCTTCCTACAACGCAGTACACTGAATATCTAGACCCCTATGCCAACTTATTAGAGTCAGTGATGGCTCTACAGGCGCTCGTATTGCAAAAATCATTGATGACGCACAAGCAGACAATGGTGAGGATGAAGCATTGGGAACAACTAATATTCTCGACAGCACTGGGAGTCAAGAGGACGAATCATTTCCAACCGAAAAGGAATGATGAGGAAATCCAAGGCTCAAACCACACAAAATATGAGTCAAAATCCACAAGGTCAAACAAAAGCTCCAATGAACTTAATGAGAAAGAAATGATATTACAAGAGTTACCCTACTCACCATCAAATTGGAACTGGTGAATACTAATCATCCCAGTTAAGGAAATGGTGGAAATGGTATTTCCAAGTTCAGGCAATGGTGGAAATGGTATTTACAGGTTAAGGAAATGGTGGAAATGTTAACTACTAGTCTTTCCACTGAAGAAATGGAGATTTCACAATTTTGAAGAATTTGGGAATGAAATGTTTTTGAATTTCCAAAATGATTCCGAAAGCTTCCAAAAGATTTCAGAAGCTTCCTACATCTACATCATCATGCTACATCAATTGGGCCAAACCCCCTCAAGTCCATCTACTTCAAATTCGGTCAAGCACAACAAGCTCACAAGGAAGCCCATATGCGAATTAGGGTTTTACTTAAGTGTTCTAGGGTTTAAGAGAAATTAAGGTATTGTGCATGTTACCTAATTCTCTTCATAGTTTCCACTTTGTTATTTCCATAAATAAGGAGATGCTTCTTTTCTCCTTGTTTCCAATTCTTTTCAAGGTTACTTAATCTCTTGGTTAAGTTTTCTCTTTTCTTTTTTCCTCTTTATTTTCAAATTTTCCCCTTTATTTTTACTTGAGAATTTCGTGCATTGCCTTCCCTTATGGCAGCCGAAATTTCCCCTTCTTTTCTTTTACTTTTTCAGCAAGTAATTTTCTTTTTCTTGCTGATTTTTGTGAGTTACTTAATCGGTTGATTAAGTTCCAATTGTGTGTTTTATTTCCTTATTTTTCCTTGTAAATTTCATGCTCCCTATACCTATAAATATGGGTGCATGAATTCATTATTGCTTAGTGATTAATTGAATGAAAGTTTATACTTTATTGTTCACTCTTCTTTATTTTGGCTTAAGTAATTGGCATGCTTGTTAATTAATAAAGTACAGGAACTACAGGCTAATTAGATAATTGCTCTATCGAATTGCATGTTTTGTTTCGCCTCTAGAATTCATCACTTAGTTCGAATTGCATGTTTAATTTAACTTGTTAAATTAGTAGTTTGCTGAATCCAAGGATAAGGATTCTTGAGTTTTAAGAGCTGCGTCTTACAATCATGCTTTCCTTTGCAATTTTTTGCATTGAGTTCTTGTTTTCACAAGTTGAAATCAAGGGTTCACATAAAAAACTATTCCTAGCTAGCAGCCAGGGGAGCATTTTTGTCTTCCTCGGAGGCATATTGATTCTCGTAGGATTCCTCCGAGTCAGTAAGGTGTATGGAGGGTTCCAAAGTCGAGGTAGTGTGTGCAGCAGAGGGGTTATTGGAGGAAGCTGGGGCCGGCGAGGGCAAGCCATTTGGTGAACCTTGGCGATGGCTAGGGCCCATTTCCTGTCTGAGAGCAAGTAATGGTCGCACTCTGGATGTCGACCAGCTGCGGGGAGGTTAATACCCCCATCAATGAGTAAGCTCGATAAACCCTGCCATTTGGCCGAACCCGACAGCGTCAGTAAAAAGCTTCACATTTGAGGAGATTTCACGAAGTCGCAAACGGCGGTCTGGCTTTTGCTTAGAGTAAGATCGCTCTCCCAGGTTACCTTCTCCAGGGTGCTCTCAGCCTTCACTCTGGCTTCTTCGAACTTAACCAGGCATCCTTGGCTTTGGCCCGAAGATCCTCTGCTTGGGCAGATGCGTTTTCGGCGGTGGCTTTTTTAGCTTCAACAGTTTTTCGCTTATTCTTTGAGGAGTCTCAGGACTTTAAGGCCTTCTTCAGCTCTTTTTTCAGAGATTTGTGTGTGGTTTCAGAGGCGTGGAGAGCATCCTCGGTCTTTTTCTTCTCTTCTAAGGCCTCTTTCTCCTTGTCTAAGGCTTTTTTCTTTTCCTCTAAGACTTGTCTCCGCCCTTCTACCTCGCTCATTATGCGTGTTGTAGAGACTGAGGACAATGCTTGGACGCTGCAATAAATCTGCGCCTGAGCCTTTTCGCCAAGAACGAGCTGTTCGGTGAGTATCGCATTTTGGCCCTTCAGCTCCTCGACCCGGGCTTCTAAGCCTGTCTCGCTATTTTCCAGGCTTTAGGTATAGGATTTGAAAACTAACAACCGACGGGAAACCCCCGTAGCATACTCGCTGACCTAATGAGGCAGTACATAAGAAATTGGAAAATATAGAAAAGGGGGAAGGAAGACTCACGATTTTTTGATGATTGGCAAGATCGGTCTCTACATCCTACAACTGCTCTGATAGAGTTGTCGCAAAGTTCTGGATCATTTGGAGGCTGGACTGGACGTCCCCGGGATTAACGCCACAAGTGTTTTAAGCTTTCAGTTCCCTGGGAATGGCTCGGGTAAGTTCTTTAAGGGGGAGACTGTCACAGGCAAGCGGGAGGTAGTTGGCCCCGTAGAGAAGGGCGGTGCTTCTTGGGGTACAAAACCAAGAAAGGTTCCCCTGTGGATGGGTCAACTTGGCCCCGATGATGCTCGCTATCAAGTGGAGGAGGTTGTAAAGCTCTAAGGCTAGCTTCCAAATGAGGCTCGGTGACCCTCCGGCAGTAGGCAGATGAAGAAGAAAGGTCCAAGGCCTTCTCACTCAAGGAGTTGCTCTCGGACGTGGCACCACTTGCCCTATCGTCGACGGGACCCTCTATAAATGATACATTTTTCGTCGCCATGGTAAGCTATATAGCTCGGGGAAGGTGATAGGGGACCCTCTGGGGCTTCTCGAGGAGACACTGTCGGATTCCCCAGTAACCTCAGGAATTAGAGAATCGAGGAACGGGGAAATGATGACTCGGTTGGAAAGACATTTCCGACGTCTCTCTTCTCGGGCAATGTGGTTAAGCGAGGAAGAATTAGAGCTATCCTCGGGGTCATTCGAATTCAGGATGAGTGTTTGAGATGAGCCACCCTTGGGGGGGAAGAGCTCAAACAGAGTAAAGTCAGCAGCAGGGGTTTCTCGGATGCCCGGCTCCTGAGCAGCAATATTGGTAATGGCCACCCCCTTAGCCATCGCAGAAATAGGAACGGAGGAAGTTGGAGTGGGTACACACACGTCAATGGCAGCTTTCTTTCAAGAGGAACAAGAGCGGGGAGGGCATTCGGGTTCCTTCCTCTTTTTCTTGGGAACTGGATGCTGAGAAGACAAGGGAAAAAGGGGTGGAGCCTTGAGCATAGAGGGAGCGGCAAGCAAAATGCTGCTTATAGCTATGCCTTGGGCGAGGATGGCCAGAGCAGTGTCATTGGCAGTGTCCTAGAAAGTACCTACAAAGAATGGAGGAAAGTAAGGTCGGGAAAACATACAGAAATAACAAGAAGCATTGTATATATGGAAATAAAAAATATAATAAAAAGAGAGACGCAGAGAAACGGACATTTCTCGATGATCTTCCCAGTATTACTCCACCCGACCCATTTCACACCATCCTCCCAGGGGTCGTCGTGGGCATCAAAAGGATTTTCCACATGGCGAAGGTACCCGCATCATTGGTCCATTTCTAAGAAGCATGAAGAGATGGGGAGCCAGGCGGCGGTCTCATTCCAAGGTAAGGGAAACCCCGTGTCTTCTGCGGAGATGAAGAAAAATTTCTGTCTTCAGTCATCGATTTTACTCGGTAAACGGGATGCAACTTGAATTCGCCCTTTGGCTAGCCGGCGGCGAGCAACAGTATGCCACCCACCAGCAAGGGCATTAAGGTAAAAGTGTTCCAGCAGCAGTGCAATGGTTGGCCGGAAGAAGAGGTCCCGGCACATGGCGCAGAACCCAAGAATGTTGCGGATTGAGTTGGGGGTGAGTTGAGCGACACCAATCTACCAATATTCTAGAAGCTCAATTAGGAAAGAAGAGGTGGGAGCCATAGCCCACTGTTGAGTTGCGTGGTGTAAACGGCGACCAACCTGGCCCAAAGGGCGTTGGCACGATCTTCTACTAGGGGGACGGTAAGGCGAAGCATCACGGGGATGTGAAATTTTGCCCTAAGAGTGGGAAAATCTGACTTCTTCAAGTGCGAGCATATATCAGCTACAATAAGGGGAAGGGCCCCTTGCTTTTTCTGGGCTTTGGGAAGGCGGGGAGGGCGAGGAGCTTTCGAAGCCTTAGATAGACCAAGAAGATCGACCGTCATGGGAGGAGAACACAGGTGGGCGGGAATTCGATTTCGATCGAAACCTCGGGGGGAGAAGGGGGAAGTAGTTGGAACGTGGGAAGAAGAGGGAGAGGCAGAAGCTTTTAGAGACTTACCGAGGTTTATGGCACAGTAGTCGAAGAAGGAGAAATCAAAAAATAGGGGAGGATGAACAAACGATCTGTGAACATGCTAAAGGAGAAAAAAATTTAGTTAACAGTGAAATAGTGGCCGAAGATTGAGGGCAGAGAAAAGGGGAGTACCTATTTTATAAGAAGAGGAAGACGATCGAAGAAGGAGCCGACAAGGAACTGAAGGATGAGAAGGGACAGCGGTAGCAAGAGTGCAGCGGTGGTGGTGATTGAAAACTCAGGAAGAAAGGATACTGAAGGAACAGCCAAAAAGACGTAGCACCCCCCCTCCCCCTTTCTTTTAAGCGAGCAATTATGTTTAAGGGGGAGATTACGAGGAGACGTTACGAAAGTAAAAGTGGGCCTGAGAGGGTAGACGAAAGACCAAAATGGGAATACAAGTTTGTAAGCCTGGCCTCGGAAGACCAAAACGGGAATACAAGTTTGTAAAGGTGGGCCTATTTTTTGAGGGTAGACGAAAGACCAAAACGGGAATACAAATTTGTAAGCTTTGCCTCGAAACTGCGATCCATCTAGCCCAAGGCTTAAGGGGGACTGGTTGGTGTGTGAGGTTTGGTCCGCTGGGCCCAAATCTCCACCAAGTCTAGCCCAAGTAGTATAAAACCCCAAAGGAGTAGGTTTCTTGATCTAGGCCCAGATAGAGAAAGTGACCCAATGGTCTGTACCCAATGGATCCTCGCAGGGGCTCCTACTAACGTGTTACGGGGCGCACCTCCCGTTCTTACCCCGCAACCCCATCAATGCCCCATAAGCATAAAATGACATGTTGCAGCTCGTGCTCAAAGTTGAGAACCGACGGAGCGGAATCGCACGTCGCGTAGCATAACGCGTTGCATCATATGTCGGACAGCACTAGGCGCCCAACACATGGTGCAGCACAACACCGCCTGAGCCCGCGCCCACGCCCCAGCCTTAGCGCGCCCAAGCCCCAGCACCAGTGGTGCGCCCCAGCGCACCAAGCGCCTCAGCGCGCTCCCCGCCACAGCAGCAGTGCGCCCAGCACCCCAACGCGCCCAGCTCCCCAGCCCCAAGCCCGCCCAACACCCCAGCGCCCAGCTCGCCCTGCGCCCAGCAACAGCACTAGCGCCGCCACCTCTCTGCGCGCCCCGCGCCCAGCACCTCAACGACCGAGTCTAGCAGCGCCCAACCTTGTAAATATTCATTTGTGTTATTTCTTTATGTTGTAATAGTTAGTAAGGTTGGGGGAATTTCAGTTACAGTTAGACAGGTGATCTTTCATAAGATCACCCATTTTGTACGCCTTGATCCCCCCTCAGGGCACTTCTGATTTTTAGCCTTTCTAGTTGTTGGTGGGTTGATGTAATGCAAGCAAGAGTTGGGTTCCCACCACCCATTTAAGCTCTTGGCTACTTCTTGTAATTTCCTTCTTTCATTAATGAAAACCAAGCTTTGGCTTATGAGTTTGCCTTTGTTTATTTTCATTGATTTGGATGGCATAATTGCAAGTACTTTGGAAACGAGTCCCAGATAAGGGAATTGGCGGAAGCTTGGCTAGTGGTAGCCTTGCTTGCCTCACGGCGCGCTCATTTTGGTGATTCAAATGAGTGTCCCGTGACAGTTGGTATCAGAGCCAAGTTGCCCGGTGGGTGGGATGTGTCCTGGCAGGGGGTACCGCAGGACATATGGTGGGTAACCTAGTCCCACATCGGTTGCGAGGAGGCCTTGGGGCTAGCTTATAAGCTACAGGCAATCCTCACCTGGACACCATGGTTTTCAGGCTGAGTTAGGCCTTAGCCTATCTGTTGGTATCAGAGCCATGGAAAGAGCCCCGAGCCTCTCGCGCGTGACTACCCTAGTGAGCTATGGGTAAGGTGACGAAGCGTGACTCTCCGTAGGGGATGCCTATGCAGACCGAAGGACCATGGTTCTTCCACGGGGGAAGCAATCGGTGGTGAAGGTTGGTAGGTGGCAAGCTAATAGGTCCAATTTGGAGTCACCTATCTGGCGATTGTGGTCCAAGTTGGTATCAGAGCTAGCAGCTGAAGAAACGACTCTTCAGTTGGCCCTGGAGACGAGATTGACTAGACGGATTGGATTGTAGTTCTGACTGGGTTCAAATGACAGTTGGTCTTAGGGACGGACCCATACTTCATCTACATTTGCGAAAGTGGTGACTTGAGAAGAGGCGGCCTACGTATAGAGTAAGCCAATCAGAGTAAACCGTCGGTGGATGGAAGTGGTGACCTGAGAAGGGGCGACTTATACCTAGTGTAGGCCAATCAGGGGTGTACTGCCGTGAACGTTGAATCATAAGTGTGGTGATTATTCGGATTCCAAGTATCACACATTGGAGTCCCTCGAGAAGAGCATCCTTGAGTTGCGGTTCAGCAGTAACCCAGGGAGCGAGACCCCTGGTGGAATGATTGAGATTTACTTGTGGGTTCGACTTGGTGAACAAGTGCTCCTATCATCAGAGATCAAATTGCTTCAAGGAGTACTTGGAGTAAAGCGTTGCGTTGTCTGTTCTGCTGTGGGTCCGACTTGATTGAGCAAGTGCCCCAGTTATCGGCCGTGGCGCCCTCCGTTTTGCTACGGGTTCGACTTGGTGGACAAGTGCCCTAGTTGTCGGAGGCGAAACAAATGCTTGTGCGTGTTGCCCTTATTTTGCTGGTTCGACTTGGTGCGTCAGGGGAGGTAGTCAAGTGTTCCAGAGTTGAATGGCATGTTGTGCAGCGTTGATTCCATGCGTGGTTCAAGTGGATGCGCTCATGGTACTAGGTCAACAACCGCTAACTTACGAGTTGGTGAAAATTTGTGTTGTTGCAAGATGCTAAGTTCAAGGACAATGTTTCTTCCGGGAGTGGACCAAACGGTTGTGAAGACTTATGCTGAGATGTGAAGCACAGTTTCCAGACATCAGGCTGAAGGGCAATGGTTCTTTCCGAGATGGAATGTAATCGGTTGTGAAGGCCAAATCTGAGTTGCGAGCTTTTAAGGAGATAGGCTGAAGGGCAATGATTCTTTCCAAGGGGGAACGTAATCGGTTGTGAAGGCCAAATCCGAGTTGAGCAAGCACGAGGAGATTTTGAGGATAATTGGTGTGTAGAAATGAGCGATGCTATTTCTGGGCATAACGGTAAGTTGAAGGGCAACAATTCTCCCATGGGTGGGGGCAATTTGGTTGCGAAGGCTTATCACATTTTGTAAGGGTGTCAGAAACGTTCACATACCTTCGTTGTAAATAAACAGCGGTGACATCATGTATATGGCAATGAGCTTAATCAAAAATCCATCTAGCCGATGGTCAACATTAGAGCTAAGCACGACTACAGGGGTAGGGATGCTTGGTTTCGTGTTGAGAAGTGCTAGCAGAAAGGGAGGTGCAGAACTATAATGTGCAACTGTTTGTGAGTGTCGCAATGATGCATGGACATGTTTGCCCCTACCGCCACCCCAAAGCTGGTGTTCATGCCTTGGAGACAGAATGGAAAAGTAATAATCCATGGCATGAAGTTTGATCGGGATTGCTTGGAATCTAGTGGCACGAGCCTTGTTCTTCATTGCAGCAACCCGAGTACGAGAAGCCGAGATTAATGGTGAAGCCATCAGTCAAGCACAGATGGGTAGAGATCCTAGTGCAAGATTTATGGTGAAACTAAGTCGGTAAAATGGTGATTGGTCCAGTGCTCGTTTGTGGGAGATTTGATAAGCGACGCCTAATCAGTTAAGCCATTCTCGTCAAGCAAAAAGGGTAGAGACCCAGATTGCAAGATTTATGGTGAGATTGAGATGGTTAATATCCGAAACATCCCAACAGTCGACCGGTCCAGCACACTGAAGTGGGAGATTTGAGAAGCACAGTCAATCACTTAAGCCAATAATTGCGCGAAGATGGGTAGAGACCCAGAATAGCAAGACTATTGGTGAAATTGAGAAGGCACAGATCAGGACATTCCACACCCAGTTCGAGAATGAAACTAAGGAATAACTTATGTTGAAAATCTCGTTCAGGGAACGCCGGTCATCAGAATATAAGAAACCACCAACCTTGTCTCAATGGTGGTGCGCTCCAGCAGAAACAATGATGAATTGGGTTAGAATTCACAGTGGGGGAGAAGAATATTGTGGCAAAACGAAGTAAGATTGCTCAAATGGAGTCGTCACTTTGGGAAAAAAAAATTTTCTACACGGGACATTTTGAAGTGCAGGCAGATGCAACAAATGATGTGTGTTGAAGCCAACCAAGCAGAAATTTTTTGTCTTGCTGAACATGGACTCAAACTAAAATTGAGCGAGTGTTCAATGAGCAATTCCTTTCGGATGGCAAAGATGCACAAGCAGAAGTGGGCACAGGGCGAGGAATGACTCCTTCCGGATGGTGGCGATACACAAGCAGAAGTGGGCACAAGGCGAGAAACCTCGATGCTTTCCAAGTGGTGAAGTGTCAAGACGAATATTGATGGCGCCGAGGACATCGCCAAATCAAGTGGGGGAGAATCTTACGGGGCGCACCTCCCGTGCTTACCCCGCAACCCCATCAATGCCCCATGAGCATAAAATGACATGTTGCAGCTCGTGCTCAAAGTTGAGATTCGATGGAGCAGAATCGCACGACGCGTCGTATTATATGTCGGACAGCACTGGGCGCCCAACACATGGTGCAGCACAACACCGCCTGAGTGCGCCCACGCCCCAGCCTTAGCGCGCCCAAGCCCCAGCACCAGTGGTGCGCCCCAACGTACCAAGCTCCTCAGCGCGCGCGCCCACACCCCAGCCTCAGCGCGCGCCCCGCACCAGGCTCAGCGCGGGCCCCGCCACAGCAGCAGCGCGCCCAACGAGCCCAGCTCCTCAGCCCCAAGCGCACCCAGCGCCCCAACTCGCCCTGCGCCCAGCACCAGCACCAGCGCCGCCACCTCTCTGCGCGCCCCGCGCCCAGCACCTCAACGACCGAGTCTAGTGGCGCCCAACCTTGTAAATATTCATTTGTGTAATTTCTTTATGTTGTAATAGTTAGTAAGGTTGGGGGAATGTTAGTTATAGTTAGACAGGTGATCTTTCACAAGATCACCCATTTTGTACGCCTTCATCCCCCCTCAGGGCACTTCTGATTTTTAGCCTTTCTAGTTGTTGGTGGGTTGATGTAATGCAAGCAAGAGTTGGGTTCCCACCACCCATTTAAGCTGTTGGCTACTTCTTGTAATTTCCTTCTTTCATTAATGAAAACCAAGCTTTGGCTTATGAGTTTGCCTTTGTTTATTTTCATTGATTTGGATGGCCTAATTGCAAGTACTTTGGGAACGAGTCCCAGATGCGGGAATTGGCGGAAGCTTGGCTAGCGGTAGCATTGCTTGCCTCACGGCGCGCTCATTTTGGTGATTCAAATGAGCGTCCCGTGACACGACGACAGACAGGACGTCCACCTAGAGCCATTCCCCGACGTGACCTGGTTGGCGTAGACACAGGGGGTAAAGAGAAAACCCAACAGAATATGTCCAGCGGTCGAGGAAAATGACCGGGTCCTCAGGTCTCTATAAATAGCAGTGTGATCCTCACGAAAGAAATCAACTGAAAAAGTGAGTCTTAAGCCATAATACGTAAATGTTCTCACACTTTATCTTCGTCTTCTAACTTGAGTTTCGGAGTGCTAACGGGGTTTTGCCCCCTCCGAACTCTGTTTTATTTGCAAGGTTAATATCAAGGTTCTCGTTGGTCCGTATCCAGTGAGTGACACATCATCATTGACCAAAAAGCTAAAGTTGACCCAAGTTACTCACAGTCAAAGTTGAACTAAGTTAACCAAAAAGTCAAAGTTGACAACAAGTCAAACTTAACCCAAAAGTCAAAACTCAAGAACAATTAACTAATGTACGTAGCGTTAATCATAAGAGCTGATATTAATCAGTAATCAGCAGTTAACCAAACCACAAACGCGAACCCAATCTCAGTATTCCAAGGTGAGGAATTACTTGCTAGTATCATAAGACTTTAATGAACTATCTACGTAGTATCTGTGTGTACCTATACATACTATTACTTGTCTATTTTTCCAACAAGATTTTCCACACTTCACAACATGCTTGTTTTTGTATACTGCTTTCTACCAAGTATGTGTGCTTACTTGCTATGTGCCTTGTTTACTAAGTAATATTATGAGATGATTACTATGTACCATGTTTGAAATGTTATGATGACATGCTTGCTTGAAATGACCTATGCCTTTAAATGTACGAAAGTCTGACGTTCATGTTATAAATGATGATGCATGATTCCGAGTTGTAAATTGTATGACATCTAGGAATGCATAATGTATCTAGAATTGTATGAAGCATGGTAGGGTTTTCATAATCACCTTAGCGTGAAACGGTCAAAGGACCTACCCGACAAAACTTGGCCTCCGAGTCTTTAGTACGACTAGATAGTAGCTTCTTGCACGTGATATAGTGCTGAACGCGAAAGTACGTGTCGTAATTAGTCGAAACTCTTTCTATATGAGAGGAACACTAGTGGCCCAAAAAGAAAATAGTGAACTACCTATAATATACTTTTACTTTTCATTTGTGTCCGGTTTAGTACCTTTACTTTTTTTTTTAGCCACAAATGTACCTAAACTAATTTAAACGGGCCAGAAAGTACTTTTGCCATTATTCTCAATCAGGCTTAACGAAATCAGCATCATGTGCCTCGCATGTGCTTTTTTAGGGGTAATTTTATCCGTTTACTATTCATCCTTTACTCCAAAATTTTTTTTCTTCTTCCCCGATTATACTATTCATCTTCTTCTCAAAATTCCTCCCCCTCCCTCATCTGCCACCGTCTTCCTCCCCTCCCCTCACTTTCATTAGAGGGGTGAAATTTCAAAACAAAAGCTACGATCTATCGCCAAATGAAACAATTGCTAAAACCCAAATCAAATTGATTCAACTAATCATACACAAATCAAAAACTAAGAAACAAATCAATTTAATCTAATTGATCACAGCTGCACCAAAACCACAAATTGAGTTTATGAATTTTTGATTGCACACAATTCAAGACAAACAAAGCTCAATCCAATCTTAATTAAAACTGAATGAAACCACAACAACACACAAATCTGGGTGGCGAAACTCTTTGAACCAAGTCGAGGGCTGTTTTTGGGTAACCCTCGAGATGTTGACAAGGTCCAAAAGCGTGGTGGTTCCATGGTACGGCCTTCTACTAGTTTCTGATGTGCCTCTTCACCGCACCTCATCATTGTCGGCGGACGAAGACTCATTCAATTTCGTTCCCCAGTCCGTTGTGGTTCCACCATTGCAGCCCCTATTCTTAATTTCTGATGGGTTTAATTATTTTGGTCCTACGAACGAGAACAGAACTTCTTTGAACAATCTCGAATTCTCGATTATATGACCCCTGACGTATTCAACAACAACTATTTCTCCAACCTCCAAACCAACCAAGGGCTTCTTCAATCAGATCAAGGTCTTTTTCTCCACGATGGACGCTGCAACGATATACATTGTTAACACCTTCGACAACAATCAAATTGTTTTTTTGGGCTGCAATGGTGGTGAATTTTTTTTTTTTTTTTTTTTGTTTGGGTTATTGGGGGTGCATCGCTGGTGGTAGTGGTGGTGTGGTTTTTGGGAAAAAGATGATAGGTTAGAGGTTAGAGGGGATAGGTGTGAGATGAGGGGAAGGAGGAGAAAGGTGGAGGAATTTGGTGGAAGAAAATGAAAGTAAGTTTTGAGTTTGAAGGTGGCGGGTGGAGTGAAGAGGAAAGAATGAGGGGAGCGGCAGTGGTGGGTGGAGGGATGGAATGATGGGGATGACAATAGGGAGGAGGAGGTTTTACTTTTTTATTACTATGCTAAGTGACGAAAATACCCCTTAAATTGGGCATTTGAGATGCAAGAGGATGGGATTCCGTCAGGGGAATTAGTACTTAAACGGCTAAAGTACATTTTTGGCCCATTCAAATTGGTTCAAGTACATTCGTGGCTAAAAAAAAGTAAATGTACCAAATCGGACACAAATGAAAAGTAAAGATATATTAAAGGTAGTTCACTCAAAAGAAAAAAGACCAGGATCCAAAACCCTCGCCGTCAAGCATACTCGATTTCTATACCGATACAGTTGTTGTGAGGGCAGTGAGTTTACAAAACAACAAAACATGAACAGCCTGAAAGCCTGAATAGATTCCTACTTAGCTTTAATAAGAGAAAGTTAGATAAATCTGCTTAAAATGAGTGATGTGAGCTCTCGATCCAATTGATGTGGAACGGAGTACTCGATGCGGAATACTTACCAAGAAAAGTTTGGAAATTGCGAGACGCAGCACTTAACCTCTAGAATCCATACCTTGGATTCGGCATACTACTAAAATTAACCTAAGCTAATTTCAAACAAGCAAATCGAACCAAGATCAAGAATATAAAGAGTCAAAACAAAGCATGCAATTAGGCAGAGCAATTACCTAATAGCCTATTGTTTCTAAACCTATGGCAATTCATAAAACATGCAAATTACAAAAGCTCAATAAAGGAGAGTGATTTAAGAGTATAAACTAACACTTTCTTCAACTTAAATCAACTGTTGAATAATGGAGAATTGAACCCCTATTTATTGTTATCGGGGGTTCCAATTTCCAGCACAAATGAGATAGAAAACAATTAAAATTGGAATTCAATCAAGAGATTGATTCCTTACAAACTAAAACCTAAATGAACTAAGTTTTAATTGGAGATAAGAACTCGGTTGCACTAGGAATGTACCTAGCCGAATTCCTATCTAGATTAAGAACTAAAAATGAACTAAAACTATGAAAAGAGATAGAAGTAGAAATCAATCAAGAGATTGATCTCTTTACAAGAACCAAATCCTAAAGGAACTAGGATTGATTAGCAAATAGAATTTTGGAATACGAAACAAATTGGATTGAAATCCTACTAGCCAAAACCGAATTAATTTTGGACTTGTAAATCGGCTTGCATCTCGAATTTGTGATCGCCACTTTTGATCCCATACTGCATCCATTTGATCACAACATTGGTCTTTGATTTGATTAACTATAAATGGGTTTAATCAAATTAATTTCCATTAACCCATTTACTTTAATTTGGCCAAGTTTGGGCTTGGATCTCCATTTGGCTCAATGGACTTGACTTTAAGAGTTGACTTGATGTTGACTTTGGACTTTTGCATCATTCCCTCCCTCTTCGAAAGGATTTGTCCTCGAATCCAAATCTCGATTCCCAGGAGCACGAAGTCCCATGACTACATCATGGAACTACAACCAACATTGCTATGCGTCTTTAAAGCACCAATCTAAATTGTGGAATCCCTATAAAACAAACATAATAGTATTGCTCGGAGGTATCTCGGCTAACAGATTAGTGAGCAGAAAATCTGTAACCAAATTTTTAGCAAGTCATACGAAGTATAAGAGTATACTTCACACGCATATCAAACCTTCATTCACGTGATCAAAGGACCATGCCTTCCAGTGTGGGTGGGCACGACTTCCTTTAGTTGAGCGCGACTCTCTTGGATTTCTAAGAACTTCTCCATTTCGACTCCCAAGACCAAGTAAGAATAACCAACAATGGCACCAAATCTTCCTGGTGGGGTCAATTTGCACACTGTAGTACCTTTATATTGCCGTTCAAGGGTTCCAGTAGGACAGAACCCTAGTAAGTTACCACAAGAATCCTAATAAGCTACACACACAAACCAGTGTTCACTCGTAGGGTTGGTGGCCCTTGTATGTTGTATAACTCAGCCTTTTATCTCAATCCTTATACTACTCAAAGTTCTCAGATATTGAGCAAAGTTAATAAACAATAAGTAAATCACACAAGCACGAAACTATATAGGAATGTAGCAAAAGAAATTTTTTTAAAATAGAACTTGGTTCTATTTTGTTTGTAAAAACCTTACGAAAAGAATTTTTGTAGTATAACTTGAATAAGATGTGCACACAAAGGAACTTTCGAGGATAAGCCCTCAAAGTTCAAGAAATTAATGTAATGCGCACGATGACAAAATTCAAACTATATTTCAAAGTATATGTTCAAGGTAGCATGAAAAGAAAACGGTTAGGCAGTTTGAAGCAAGGCAATTAAAAATTGACTAGAATCTAAAAATAATATAACAGGTTTGAAACAAAATAGGAAAATAACTACCCAAAATGTGATCATCTTCCCATAGGTAATCAAGAAACCAATACCCACTATAATAATTTTCAAATTCAGCTTAAAAACCTAATTTTGATTGCAACTTCCAAAACCAACCACAAGTCGATCTTGGTTGTCGCATCCAAATTCGGCTCTGTATTTCCAATAGAGCTTCCAATTTCAATCACCACTGTACTTTAATAGATAAAATTCAGTACTTCTTCTAATTCTAATAAGCATGCACACGTGATGATGAATTTGAAAAGAATTCTAATTTTCCCTTATTAGTGCCAAGCCAACAATTCTGCACACTTGCACTTAATTAATTAGGTTGGCCAGCCGACACATGCAGGCACAAGTCCAATGACCGAAATCAATTTCCAAGTCTAAAAATTAACCCCTTAGATTTACGAAATTAACAAACGCAACCTGCACATACTTCGGAAAACAGATCAAAAATTCAAAACCCACTTTCGCAAACAGCCAAAAAAATTCACCAACTCTAATCGCACCAAAAGGTAAACTTCCTAATTTTCGATTTGAGCTCCTACGTTCTTTTCGATTTACCCCTTTTTCTTTTCACCAATAAAATTTTGGTTTTTGAGATAAAACCAGTATGGAAGGATCGAAATTTGTTTTCTTGAAAAAATAAGGAGCATTCTAATTTTGAAAATTTCAAGACAAAGCAAGATTAACAAGGATAAGAAAACACCTGATGATTTGGTCGAGTTACTTCAGCCTCCTCTTGTCACGCAACCAGTCTTTACTCTGATACCAATTGATGTGAACTCCCGATCCAATTGATGTGAAAAAGAGTACTCGATGCGGAATACTTGCCAAGGAAAGTCTGAAAATTGCGAGACGCAGCTCTGAACCTCTAGAATCCCTACCTTGGATTCAGTAGACTACTAAAATTAACCTAAACTAATTTTAGACACGCAAATCGAACCAAGATCAAGAATATAAAGAGTCGAAACAAAGCATTCAACTAGGCAGAGCAATTACCTAATAGCCTATAGTTTCTAAACCTATAGCAGTTCGCAAAACATGCAAATTACGCAAGCTCAATAAAGGAGAGTGATTTAAGAGTATAAACTAATACTTTCTTCAACTTAAATCAACTGTCGAATAATGTAGAATTGAACCCCTATTTATATTTATTGGGGGTTCCAATTTCCAGTACAAATGAGATAGAAAACAATAAAAATTGGAATTCAATCAAGAGATTGATTCCTTACAAGCTGAAAACTTAATTAACTAGGTTTTAGTTTGAGATAAGAACTCGGTTGCACTAGGAATGTACCTAGCTGAATTCCTATCTAGATTAAGAACGAAAAATGAACTAAAACTAGGAAAAGAGATAGAAGTAGAAATCAATCAAGAGATTGATCTCTTTACAAGAATCAAATCCTAAAGGAACTAGGATTGATTATCAAGTAGAATTATGTAATGCGAAACGAATTTGATGAGGGCATCCAGATCATAGCAAAGAAGGGGCTTCTAGTTTCACATTCTGCCCCAACGTTGATTGAAGGAAAAAGTCCTTATCACAGGGACCCTTTAGTTAACGTCATTGGGCCAATGACCAGACGGCGTCAGAAGATAGTTAGCAAGGCGCTACGGACCATCGCCAGCATCGGCCCTGCTCAAGCCCAGGAAAACCAGGCTACTCAACCGCATCAAAAGGACAAGATGGTCAAGTCACCTGCAAAGGAGGAGGCGCAACCCTTAGTCATGAGACAGGAATTGAGGCCTGTCTCGTGAACCCCGTTTCACGAGACCTCTACACATCCATCAACTCATGCTCTATCAACTCATGCTCTATCAACATCAGGCTGACCATCAGCATCCAAGCTTCCTAAGTCGACCCAACACTCTTTTAGCACGCAGGCCGAGTATCAGCAGACTACAACCACAGGCTTCCAGCCCGCGATCGCAGCTCGCAAGCTTCATGGACCCGCGCGCATCGCAGGCCCAATCCGCAGGGCCCCTGCGGATTGGGCATCTCAAGGAATTGGTTTGCATGTTACCTATTTCCTTTTCCTATAATAATTTTAGTTAAATTAAGTTACCTAATTTGGTTCCAACTTAATTTAATCTAGTAGTTTTCCTTTTTTATAGTTTCCTTCTTCTTTTTCCACTTGAATTTGGATTTACTTCTAGTTACCAAATTCAAGCTTTCCTCTTCAAATAATAATAGGAAATTTGGGTACCCCTTCAGGGTACAATCGAATTACCTTATCCTTGATTTCATGTTCTTTTTGAATTCAAGTTGTAATAAGGAACTAACTATCGTTAGTTTCCAATTAGTTTTTTATTCCTTTTGTAACTCCTAGAGTTCTAGAATTCGTACCTCTCAACTATAAATAGAGGGTTCGACTTCTGAGTTTCAGGAGAGTTAATGAATTGAGTTATAGATATATCCTTGCTTTAATTCTCCATTTTTTATTATTGAGCTTGTTAATATTTTGTATGATTTATTAGTCAAGTTCCGAATTTAAAAGTTTTATAGGTTATTGCTCCACCTATAATCCTGTTATTCAACCTCTTAAAATCAATCTAGTTAGGATTAAAAGTAGCTAGTCTCGCCTATGCTAGAGGGTTATTTTTTGAGTTCAAAGAGAGTAAGTGTGATCTTCATTGTTCGACATTCCTTGGCGCTTCAAGTCTTCCGCTTGCGAGATCTCACGAACTACTCACATCAATTTTGGTATCAGAGCCCAAGGCTAACGTGTTGATTGGAGGGCAATCGTATTAACACGGTTAAACTCAAAAGGTGTTTTCTTTCTCTTCATATTTTCTTGTATGAAATTTTGTATGCATATTGAGTTGATTGCTTGAATTGGTTCCTTGAAAAATTAGTTGAGAATTCAAGATGGCATCTTGCATGTTAGGTTTTTAAAATAGCATGCTTTAAGGTTTTTCGGTTTTTGGTTTCAAAATTGGTTTAAATTTTAAAAGCCAAAAATTCCTTCTTATAATTTTCTTGCTGGGAAAAGTTTTACTCTGAAAAAGATTGGTCGTTTTAAAGAAAAGGAAATAGCATACTAGGACAAACAAGCACAAAATCGGCTTTAAGAACTTTTCTTATTTTTGATTTTCCCCTTAAATCTTAAGTTGTGATTTCAAGTGCTGATTGTGATAGTAATCCTGCTGTTGGACTACAAATTGTGCAATTTTTTTTTGGGAGTAAGGTTTCGGTTTTTCTCCTACAAACCCTAGCCGAGAATTTCCAATTTGCCAAAGTTGCGATTTTTGGATAAACAAAGGGACAAGGGCCCAAAACTTAAACAACAATTTTGGTTTTCATTGCTTGAAGTAATTTTCGCATAGTAGGGATTGGTTTCTTGACTTCCCCTTGGGAGGGCAGTCACATCTTGGGTAGTTTCCTGATTTGTTTTCAACTCTGCTATTTGTTCCTTGCTTCTATTCATTCGAATAGCCCAGAAAATTGCCTAGCCTAAGATTTTCTTTTTAGAGCTACCTGGACATGAGATCTTAATATTAGTTCAGATTTTGTCATGTGTGCATTACAGCTTGTTTGCTCGCGATTGAGGGCTTATCCCTGAATCTTTTCCTTGTGCATTTTCTATATCTGAATTCATTACAAAAACTTCTTTTGGAGTCAGTTCAAAACCAAAATAGGTTCAGCCCCTATTTCGATAATTACTTTGCTATTTGCTGAAGTTTGCTACTTATGCATATTTATCTGTTTATATTACCTTGTTCAATTTTCAAAAGTGAATTATTGCAGAGGATAATTGAGAGGTAGAAGGCAGATAGAGTGTGTGCGAGACCAAAACCTAATTAGAGTGAAGCACATGTTGTGCATAGCTCTAGTTGATACACTTGGGGGACAAGGGGTGAGGTTATTATCACCTAAGACTTTAACTTGTCTTATGCGGGTAATTCTCCACCACGACCAAATGGAGGCAACACAGGGAATGATCGACTTCCACTTTCGCGCCAAGATCATGGAAGACTGGGCCCTCCTAGCCGTCGATGGGACATATGGCTCGAACCTTATCAGCGACCTTTTGGTAGGGAAGCTGAAGCTCCAGGTTACCGAGCACCCTGGCCCATATGAGCTCCATGAGTTCAGCAGGATGGAAAATTTTCACATCCGCCAGCAAGCAAGAGTTGACTTTCAGATAGGCGGACTGCAGGTGAGCGACGTGGCTCCCCTGCGACAAATCCAAATTCTGCTCGGCCACCCCTAGATTGAAGACGTCCAAGGGATATACAATGAAGTCGGCCACAACTATCGGATTCCCCACAACGGCAAAGTCACTTTCATTACACCACTGACTCAAATGGATGTGCAATGTGAGCACCTTAGAATGTTGGGAGTATTCGCTAAGTGGTCCTTAGAACAAAAATTAGAAAAGCTCGAGCTCATGTGACAAGGTGTCACAAATAGGATTGAGCTCCTAATCTAACATATGGCAAATCGAACAATGCCACAAGCCAAGAGGCAGCACCAAGACTCGACCTGCCTTACAAAGAAGCCATCAACAAAGGGAGCATATGCGCCTTACCAGTACAAGTTAAGAAGTCTCGGGAGTATTCCAAAGGATGCCTCCGCCGACCTCGTGCGTTGGATTGGTGCAAGGGAGGAACACATCCGGCTACCCTTTGAATGAACTACTGATCTAGATTCGAGGATGAATCCTTCTCAACCGGGAGGGATTGATGAGGGCATCCCGATCGTAGCAAAGAAGGGGCTTCTAGTTTCACGTCCTGCCCCAACATTGATCGAAGGAATAAGTCCTTATCACAGGGACACTTTCCATAGAAGGTTATTGCTCCGCCTATAATCCTGTTATTCACCCTCTTAAAATCAATCTAGTTAGGATTAAAAGTAGCTAGTCTCGCCTACGCTAGAGGGTTATTTTTTTAGTTCAAAGAGAGTAAGTGTGATCTTCATTGTTGACGTCCCTTGGCGCTTCAAGTCTTCTGCTTGTGAGTTCCATGAACTTCTTGCACCAGAATTGGATTAAAGTCCTACTAGCCAAAACTGAATTAATTTTGGACTTGTAAATCGGCTTGCATCTCGAATTTGTGATCGCCGCTTTTGATCCCTTACTGCATCCATCCATTTGATCACAACATTGGGCTTTGATTTGATTAACTATAAATGGGTTTAATAAAATTAATTTTCATTAACCCATTTACTTTAATTTGGCCAAGTTTGGGCTTGGATCTCCATTTGGCTTGATGGACTTGCCTTTAAGAGTTGACTTGATGTTGACTTTGGATTTTCGCATCAGGAGTCTAGTGGCTCAACATGAATTTGCATTTGAGTGAATATATCTATGCTACCATGCCTGTCTTAGTATATATGCATATGCTATCATGCTCGTTTCAGTACTTGCGATTGACCTGCCTGACATGCTTGACTTGAATGCTCGTACTTCCGCTGATTGTGTATAGATATATGCATGAATTGCTTTATCCGCTTCGCTCCGATTTTACCTAAAGACTTACGGTGTGAATTTTGCTAAACCCTGAGGTTTCTTAGGAGCTAAGGGTATTAGCATATATACAAATAAATTTTATTTTCTATTCTTTTAATTAATAATTTACTGCCCTTATTAATAAATATGTAAAAATTGCACCCTACTTAATAATTTTGAAACTTCCACTGACCCTTATAAAAGTTTTTCTAAATTTTTATGTGAGTTACAAATTGTCACCCCTGTGTTAAAGCAAAAAGTCACACTCATGAGAAAGAGTTTGGGAAATATTACATTTTAGGCCCTATTTGGAAACGTGATCCAAATTATGATTTGGGTCTCATTTTCACTTTAAAATATTAAAATTGCATTGTAAATGCCAAAATATGTATTGAAAATGTAAAAATATGTATTGAAAATGTAAAAAAAATGTGTTGAGAATGATGAAAAATTATTTTCATGAGGATCACGTTTATTTCATTATTGTTATTTTATATTGTACTTTCAAATTTTGTAAGTTTTAAAAAGTACTTCCTCCCTTCCATATAAAAGTTCTCTATTTTTCTCAAAAAAAGTTTGTCTTGCTGAAAAATTACTTTCTCCATTCTTCTAATTTACATAATTTACTAATATGATAATGTGAAATTCACAATTAATTAAAAACTAAGAATATAAGTAAAAATTTTAATATCTAATTCTTTATTTTAAATATTGTATCTAACTACCCAAAAGATTTGTACATTTTCCAGAATAGAATTTTTTACCGGGAGGGATGGAGTAATAGTTTTACTAATACAACTATATGTGTCATTTTTACTTTCTTTTACCTTGTTTTATTAGCCATTAACAAATAATTAGTTAAAGTTGTAACGATAAGTTCATAAAAGCTACGCGGAGGCGGTTAACTTTTTCCCGCCAATTAAGAAGAGAAACGGGAGAGGAAGAGAGCTGCACCACAGTAGTGTTAAATTCGTAAGGCAATAAATTGTTTACATTCGTATACGAGTAGTTCAAGAATCTGAAACCAATCTGCTCCTCCCCTTCCTTAAGAAAAATCATATCATTTTGCGTGGAAATTACGAATGTGAGTACCTCCACCCGATTTCTTGGTGTCTATAATAATTTTCTTGAGTCTCAGAAAGAAGAATCTTATGTTAATTTGATCCATTTCATTTGGTTTGTTCAACTTCAGATCTTCGTAATTGTATGTATTTGAAAACCCCTCTGTCAGATTGTTGATTTTCTGTCTTTGTGTGATACCCTGTTCTTTCGTTGGATTTTTCTGATGAATTAATTGCATCTCGAAGCTATGGAATTTTCAAGACTTGATTTGGTTGTTTGTAACTGTGTGTCCTGAATTGCATATGTTTGACCTCTATGAAATCATAGTTATATAAGTTCTTCTTTATGATTATATGTTCTGAATCTTTTTAATTATAATTAGACGTATAAATTTTGTTGAAATGGGGCAATAAACCTAGGCAGATGATTGTTTATTACTGGGTTTCCCAGTGTTGCCTTTGTTCTTGGATTATTATAAATTGCAACGGTGAAAGATTTACGTTCTTGAATAGCGATTGGCTCGAAATTCTCTTATGTTAGAAGCATTTGGCTCCTCAAATGTTCTTCCTTACATTTATTAGAGCATCTGTGCTGAACATTGCTGACTAAGTTTTGGTTTTCTTTTTCCCTTTACTTTTTGGGGATGAAGATACGATGGAGTTCAACGCTGAGAATATTAAGAGTGTGGGTTCGCAAGTATTCATCCCTGAAGAACCAATTGAAGGTAACTAATTACACATTATCTTTCATTACCTTGCAGATGTGAAGGTTATTAAGCTAAATGTTTTTGGAAAATTCCCTTCATTGGTGTTAATTAGTAGGATTTGAAATTTCTAAAATTAATTAGTAGGATTTGAAATTTCTAAAATACCAATGAAAGGTGTAAGAGTTTAGGGGAATCTTCCCTAAACTCTTTCTTTATCGTTGATGAGAGACTTTTCTTTACATTTCTCATTATTCTTAAGTACATATCGGTTTGCATTTGATAATTGTTGGCATATAGATATGTTATCTACTTTACGTTGATTGGATGTCTTGTGTTCCTTGTGCAATTCTTCTGTGGTTAACATGATTGTGTGGTTATAGATTTCTTGGAGATGGATTGTGTTCCTTAAGCAATTCTTCTATAAATTAACTGCCAAACTCCAGTGCATAACATGATAGTGTGGTGCCAGATATTCTAGAGAGCATTGGCTTGCAATTCCTCACCCCAGAGGAAGTTGAAGAAGAGACCTTCGGTTATTTTAGGTTTCTGTTCAACACCAATGAAGAATTGATTGGAGATGCTGCTCAAGAACCTGAGGAAGAGCTGGAGAGGTGTTGGTGTTGTTGTAAGATTTTTGATGATGAGGATCAGATCGTCTTCTGTGCCCCCTGTTCTCACAGACTGCATATAGATTGTTACAAGGATGTGATGTCCAATTCGGATAGAAAGTGCAATAAGTGTGAACAAAAAATATTGAATTTCTGTTGGTTTGAATTCGTAGTTCCCCCAATGTCCTGCGGGGTGCCAAGGAGCCAAATGTTGGAGTATTTGGCTAGTCTTATCCGCGGCCTGTACACAGCATTCACTACTATGGATATGGAGCATCCATATATAGGGTTGGAGCTTGCAACGGCTGGTGGTACTGATTCAGGCCCTTCCTGAAGGTACTGCTCCTAACAATGGCAGCTTGGAGTTGCAACTTTTGTTGGTGTGGTGTGGTTTAAGGATTGAAGTCAATGTTACTGATGCGGATGACTTGATTGGGCGACGACTCAGATTGCTGAAAAAGTTGACAAGTATTCTCACTAGTACCTTCTTCTTTTTTTTCCTTTTCTTTTTTTTTTGATGGGTTTAGAAGACAGAAATTGGTATTCTGAATTTGCCATTTTACACACATTTGGACCAGGCCAGTAGCCGCCGAAGAGATACAGGAAGAATCAGGCTGGGTCTTGGATCAGTTCAGGAAGCTAGCTGATGCTGGTGGTTACTCCTTTCAATGGCGGCTATCTTCTGTGAGTAATGGTGAATTGTTTGAATTGGATGCTGATGATGGAGAAGACTTGATTAGGCAACTCCCGACATTCAAACATAATCAAGAGTAATCTTCTCCATAATCAGGTTATCGATGATTAGTTTCTTATGTAGAATGAAGGTAACTTTTCTGACTGCCATTGCACATTCAATCCTGATTAGGCAAGCAGCAGCTGAAATAATGGAAATACCAGGTGGAGGCCACCTGAGACGCCGGCGACTCTTAATCTCGTGGCATGCTGTATGGATTGAAGTGATTCCTAATGATGATGAGGAGGAATTGGCTAGGCAAGTCCACGAGCTGCGAAAAGCTGAAGAGTAATCTTGCTTGTCACTATTTTTCTTTTTTCTTGTAGAACTGTAGATGAATGAAAGTATGTTCTGAGTCTTTGGTCTTTTGCCTGAAAATTCTATCAGTGAGGCTTTAGCTCAAGTAATGGAAGAAGAACAACCAAGCAGACTGATGACTTATGGCTTGTACCTGCTGATGCTGGTGATGACACTAACCAGAATAAGCAACTGATGTAGATGCTGCTGGTGCTGTTGATTTAGAATGATAGTGAAAGTGTAGATGATACTAAAGCAAATTGACATACTTTTTACTCACATTTTGCAGAGCAGATGTTTGAAACTAGAGTTTGTGTGCATTGATTGTCATATTTTTGGTGTTTTGTCATAGACGCTGAGCTTTCCTGAAGTACAAGAATTCTTGCTATTTCTGTCCCACTTGGATTTGCTTGTGTGGCTTTTGGGTTTTGTGTATTCCTTCTTTTCTTTCTTTCTTTTAAGTTTGAAGTTTGACCAAATTAAGATTCGTGAACTTTGGTATGATTGTATCGGTGACCAAGTTAATAAATATGATATGAAACTACGCATTGTTTATTAGTTTTGAAAGCTCCAATTGCCTATGAGAACTACGCATTGTTTATTAGTTTTGAAAGCTCCAATTGCCTATGAGAACTACGCATTGTTTATTAGTTTTGATAGCTCCAGTTGCTTATTCTAAAAGTTCCCAATAAATGAGGCGATTTATGTTGAATTAATTCAACTTTAATTGACTTTTTTGAAGGAAGCCAAAAGCGCTAGTGAAAGTCGTAGCTTTCTGGTAATCGGGATTTGGAAGAAGCAGATTAATAATGGATCCCCTGATTGATGATACGGAACCTGACGGCCAGGAGGCTGGTGGTGGTATCTCCAGATAATCTTGGAGGAAGACGTGATGTCGCCTTAAGCATTTTGAGGCCTTCGGTGAGGTTTTTGTTGGAATGAAGATTATAAATTGCAAGCAAGATTGAAGCATGTGGACGATGTGCTTAGTGTTGATCTGCAAGACTATGAGCAGCTATCCTCTTTGAAAATATTGGACCAAGATTTCAGATATTTTCATTATTTTCTTGGTTCAAGAATAAGGATGGGATTTATGGTGCGGAGAACTCCAGCACATGTGGTACGTTTCTTTGACTTTTCCATCCAAATTCTCCTATATATTTGTAGTGATGAAGATGCAGAGAAGGAAGACCCTACGATTTCATTTGCTTCTATGAAGAAAGAAATTTCAGCAGCCCTCGATGAGCTGGGATTTCTCAGAAATTTACTTTGGATGCGTGGGAACCCGCTCGTTGAGCATGATAAGCATGCGAGGAACCATTCAGTTTCTGCGCAAGAGATACCGGCGGCACTCTCACTTCTGTTTTGTTCCTACTTTGTCCTTCTTCTGGACGATAAAAAGCTGGTTACTGAGTTTTCCAGAAGTTTTAAAAAAGTATTTCAAGGATTAGAAAACGTATCCATACTCTTGTCAAAGATCTTGATGGAAACTATAGATATCGTGAATTACCAGCAGTCCGGGATGATATGGATACTCCCTCAAAAATTATCGATCAAGAGGTGGTGGAATTCCAGGATTGTCTCATTGACAATCTAAGAAAGAATCACATCTCGTATGGCCATCAAATTGAGAATGCAGTTGAGGAGCTGAGATTTTTTAGATGCAATCTCTTGGATATACTAAAAGAATATTCGCAAGAAATGGATTCTGCTGTCATGGAGAAGGAATCTCTTAGTTTTTCTACTTTAGCTCTGATCATTGAAACAGCATACAGAACCTACTTCTCTCGCCCCTATTCAGCTGACCAAATTCAGTTCTTTCCTGAGTATGACGCAACTTATTGGAGCTCTCACCTCCCTGATTTGATTGATGCTGTTGACTTTCTCAAGCAACAGGCAAGTGATTTATTCAAGAGTTGCAGAATTTTCTGTGTGTCATCTTGCGATCCCGGTGGCAGCACTAATCACGTGGAATATGTCAATTGCTTCATTCAGAATCTTGAAGAGCTAATCAACCACAAAGCAGCTTCAATTGCTCCACTGATGCAGCAAATTGAAACAATTTACCGAGAGATGGTGCCAAATGCCAATACTTGCGAGTGAAATTGTAAACGAACAGATGGCAAACCCACCACTGGGATTCTTCATGGCACGGTTCAAAGAATTAGCCCAAGAGTCCAAATGTATCATTGATTCTTTTTTGGCTAGAGAAGATTCTGTTTGGTCTCACAAGTTGGGAATGTTTGTGGTTACAAATGAAGTTAAAATAGCCTACAAGAAGATGAAACCTCATGTACTGAAGACAATGAAAGCTTATGACAACAATGTTCGCATTTCATCTGGTCTTGCTTGTGGGAGTAGAAGATGCAGAACTTCAAATTATCGAGCTACTAACTGGAGGATCTACGAATCTACAGATTATCTCCATTGTGGGCATGCCAGGACTCGGCAAGACAACTGTGGCAAAATCTGTGTATGAGCATCTTTCCTACAGTAAGAATTTTCATGTTCGGGCATGGTGATGTGTATCGCAAGTATACAATAGAGAGACCTTGTTGGCTGATATATTGAGTCAAGTTGTTGGGGAAACCAACTCAAGCCTTGAAGAGTGTCGTGGAGATGATCTCGCTCAAATGCTTTACCAAAAATTGAAGGGCAGAAGGTACCTAATTGTGCTAGATGATATATGGGACAGGAGTAGAATTCTATTCACTACTCGACATGCTGATGCTGCCCGGAAAGCGAATAGTGTACATTATAATCTCCGTCTACTCTTGGACAAAGAGAGTTGCCAATTATTGTGGTTGAAGATATTTGATGGGGAAACTTGTCCTCCAGAATTATCTATTAATTCGGAGCGTATTGCAAGAAGTTGTAAAGGGCTACCGCTTGCAGTTGTTCTGGTAGCTGGCATTCTGAGAAGGACAGAAAGGAGGAAAGAATCTTGGGAACAAGTTGATGCAGGAGTTATAAGGTTACTAGGTGAACATGTAGACCATTCGGACAAAATGCGGTTTACAGACATACTGGAACTTAGCTACAATCATCTACCAGTTGGCTTAAGGCCATGCTTCCTTCATTTCGCATCATTTCCAGAGGATGCTTCAATTTCTGCGTCAAAATTGATACGGCTACGGATTTCTGAAGGATTTGTGGAGGAAGAAAATCTTTGCCACAGGAGTTTAGAGGAAGAAGCAGAAAGTTACTTAGATGAGCTAATTGACAGAAGCCTCGTAATGATTTCCAAAAGAAGTTCCAATGGTAGAGTCAAAGCATGCTGCATTCATGATGTATTGCGAGATTTTTGCTCAACAAAATCCCAGCAAAGATTGAAGTCACGAGATTCCATGTTTGGTGGAATTATACATCGTCATCTCCGCTCGCTCATGTATCACAGGATACCAAATGGAGAAATTATTTTTGGTGTGGAAGGAACAGAGGTGCCCGCAGAATGGCTAGTACAGTCCATTGACAAGCTTCATTCTCATGCGCAACTATTATCTAAAGGTTTCACTGCTCGGCCTAGACAGTTAGATAATGCTTTTATTTCGAGTACAAATTCCTTAGAGCGTTGGACTTGAGAAAGGTTCGAATGGAAAGTAGTGCAGACACTTGTGATATCATCAGGATAGCCACTTTGGTCCATCTGAGGTTTTTAGGGATCCGGCCTCGCACAACTGAAATTCCTGCAGAAATAGGCAACCTCCGAAAGTTGGAAACTTTAAGTGGAACCTTTGGTTATATCAAGTTGCCAGAGTCACTTTGGAATTTGTCAAATTTGAGGATGTCTTGATGGATCATGGTTTTTTCAGTTTTCGGCAATGGAGCAAGAGAACTTCTCGGGACTGTGTGATTTGAAATCTGTTTCTGCCCTTTCTCTAAGGCATGGTGATGATGTTGAGAATCGTGTCTTTAGGAGGCAACCTTACATATAGAAATTAGCATTCAGATTTGGTTACTCATGGGATGATGCTACTGGCTGCTGTCTTTTCCCAGTATTGGACTTCCTGAATGAACTTGAATCCCTTAAGGTTTTCTTTTCTGGTACGGTGCGGTGTCCATGTAAATTTAGTTTCCCATCAAACCTTAAAAAGTTGTGCTTGTCAAATTCTCGGCTTCCATGGGATGAGATTTCAGTGATTATGAGGCAGCTACCCAATCTTGAGGTGCTAAAGTTACTAAATAAAGCATTTAAGGGGCGACAATGGAGCATGGGAGATGGTGATCAATTCTCAAAGCTGAAGTTCCTCAAACTATACTCCCTAAACATTTAAGTCCGGAATGCAGAAGCTGAGCACCTTCCCCGTCTTGAGCAACTTGTGGTGCTAAGTTGCCCGCAGCTTGAGGAGATCCCTTGTTGTTTTGGAGAAATTTCAAGTCTCCAGTCGATTGAGATGAAATGGTGCAGCTCTTCAGCCATGGATTCTGTCAACCAAATTCTGCAAGTCCAGCATGATTTCTCCAACGATCAACTCAAAGTCACTCTCGTTGGTTCAACATAATGTAAGCATTAATCTGACATAGTAACTGTGTTGAATAATTTACTTCCTGTTCCAAATCACTCCTAGCTGATACAGCATGATATTATAGTTAAAGATCGTGTGATTTTCGCAAAGTTTTCTGTCCAATATTTCAACTTCTTATCTTTCCTGTGAATTAATTATCAAACATTCAAGTTTCAACCCCTTCATCCTTATTATTTCCAGTGTTATGTTTCATTTTCTTGCTCTTAGATTAGCTTGTTCTGGTTGGTTTTGAGAGATTGTCTTCAGGATTGAGAATGTAGAAAAATTAGGACAAACAGGTGTTTGGTTGAATAGATTTTCTTTAACAAGTTGATAGAGCTCCAGCTACAAGTTTCCACAACTTAGCCAGTGCAAGACCTGTTGAAGAAAACAGCATTCATTTATGCCCCATTACTAGGCCTCATACACCCTCCCTCTTGGAATTCGATCTCACACCCCCCCCCCCCCCCCCCCCCCCCCCGGGGTCCAGGAGGGTCGTTCTTAATAACAAAACCAACGCTCAATTCCTATGCTGCCACCACTTAACTTGCAAGGAATATGCATCCCCTGCCATTGATTCAGGGTCTTTATATACGCCTGTATTCATCTCCACAGTCGCCAATGACGTTTAGAAGATCTTTCCCCTTCCTTGAAGCTTCCTGGATGCTGCTCATATCATCTTCATCAAGTATGCAAGAGAACACAGCATCGGTATCTTTGATGTGTTCGGCAAGACCAAGCCTAACACCTATCATCGATCCGGCCACTGCTGGCTGCAAGGAGACCGAAATGAAGAAGAGAAATAGCGTCAAAACAACAATTTATTAATTTTTGAAACTAACCATCCAAAAGAGAAACCAATTAAATTTACCTGATCTAATACGTATCTCACAGCCACTGTTGGAATTGAGACGCCATGTTTAGAAGCTACCTTTTTCAGTGTCTGGAGCAGGTTTTGGAAGAGACTCCATCCCCCCCAAGCGTCAACCATCTACATTAAGAATAAATTGAACTTGTGAATGCATACTTGTAGTTCTTCAAACAGCGAAAAACGAAACAGTTACTGCTTACTTTAAAATATTTATACGTTTTCAAAAAATATATATATATATTTATACTTGTACAAAGTCTAAAGAATAACAATAAAATAATTGTGTCCTAGCAAATAACCGGTTTCTGACAATAAATGTAGAGCAATGTGGATTCATTTCCTAGGAAGATCTTCACTTTTTTACTGTTTTGAATTGATCTCTACTGCTCTTCTGCATCCAGAATCGCTGTGCATATAAGTTCATTTGCAAATCTCTGTCTAACATTTATCTAAAAATTCTGAAAACTCCTATTGCTAGATGAAAAGAAACTGTATTGACTATTTCAATTTACTTCTAAAAGATGAGTTGATTCAAAAATTTCTAAAAACTATCACAAACATTATAATGCAGCACGCAGTGGTAGTATAAGTATCGAAGTTGTGCTCAAAGATGACAAACCCTTTTGTACTTCTGCAGCGAAGGAGTGTTCAATGGAGGGCCAGCAAACGGAATTGCAAGGTTAGTATCAAGAAACTTCTCAGATAATAGGCCACCCATTACTGTTCCATACCTGGACATAGAGCTATATTGAGTAATAGAATTGCAAACAAATGTCAAATTCAACTCAATACAGCCTAGGTGTCCTCAAGTAATGTTTGACAGAAGCCGTTCGAGCATAAGATGCAGAAAGTATTTTAGGTTCAGAAAAGTTCTGACTTTCAAGAAGGAAGTGCATCAGAGAGAGAGAGAGAGAGAGAGAGAGAGATGGAGAGAGACGTTATAAGTTTTACTCCTGTAAGTTGACAAAGTTCTGCCATTTTCTGTTGAGGACGCATGTCAACAACTGAATGTTGTACCTGAAGAAAGAACAGTCTTCAACTTCAGGAATACAGTTAGAAAGAGATGAGATTAAAGAGAATCAAACTACAAACAAGAAGAGGTACATTTTGAACACAATGCTTACCTGGTTGCTTACAATTGGTATGCCATTCTCCAGAATTTTCTGCAATCTCTCCGTATCAAAATTTGTTAAAGCAACAGTCTTAATCTTACCTGCATGTAACTCCGTCAATTAATCCATTCTAATCAAGAAAATTTACATTTTTTATGGCACCATGCATATCGGTTGACACCAACCTTCTTCTTTGAGGTCTGTAAGGTGCTTCAGCGCATCAAGATAGCCAAGGTTATTGTAATCCCACCTGGTTTGAGAAGCAAGAATAGGGGGTCAACATAAGGGACATTAGAATAAGATAAGCCATGAAATTCACAAGTTAAGCAAAAAACAAGCTAAAATGGTGGCAAAGGGGATTCTTCATTTAGCTTAGACTGTCAATGACCTTGCAGTTGCTCTAGCATTGCAATCATGAACAAAAGGTATGAGCATCATAAAGGAAGAAGAGAGATGACATGGACTACCAGTGAAACTGAAGCATATCCAAAGATGTAACGTCCATCCTCCTTCGTGAAACGTCAATGCTCTCCCGGACAAAGCTACCAGTCATCTTCACTGGTGGAGGCACCCACTTCGTTAGGCTGTTTTAACAACACAAGGCGAACTGAGATTGCAGCCTTAACTAGAGAAAGTGAAACTATGCTTGCAAATTTACATCTTTTAATGCTCCACTTATGCATTTTACAACTAAAGAATGATTCAAGTCTTAAGCTATTGAACTTTACCCTCTGACACTTTCCAGAACCTCAGCTGGACGCTCTCGGCGCACTCTATTTATAAAGATCCCATACAGATCTTCAGCAGGTCCATCTGTAAAACAAACATTACCTCCTACATAACTCACAAGGCCAATCCGGAATGGCGATAAATCAATGTGAAAAATTAAATTCACAAACCATTTCTGGTCCTATTAGATGTAGCATATATGTACAAATTTTACACTGATTAATGTCACTAAAAAACTCCTAAACTAGAAATGATTCATCAAACTTGAATGAAAGTGACAGTTTACAGATATCAGCCATATCAAAAGTGTTCAGTCCAGCATCAGTATATTGAAGCATGGCATCCAACTGCAGCTTCTCGCTCAATTTTTCCCCAGCCTCCACTAGTTTGCCACATCCCATTAACTACCCTGCAAATTTCCAATGAATCTTTCCCATTTTTAACCACAGCCGTCTTCTTCTCATCTGTTAACAAACATTGTACCGAGCTAGAAAGCCATTTTCTTGTTTCCTGCGGTCTACAACATTTGGCCGTTACTGGGTTTATGCTAAATTGGCTTAACAAATGGCACACCATTTCAGAGTACACCAGACATTCTCCTCTACGAATAGATAAATATTGCTAAAATGTCTCTCAACCAAATATTCTCTTTAAATTACACTTTCACCCTTACAATATCCTCAATTTTACCTATCAGTCTCTAAAGGAAAAAAAAAAAAAAAAAGAAACTACCGAAAATTAAACTATCCTCGAAAAATCTGTTTTTTTTTTTTTTTATGTATGACATATCGTCAAGAAATTTACTCCATACACATTGCTAAATACTTCTACTAGTGGAATGAAATGTAAGATTGATTTGACTATATTGCCCTTCCAAAAATTCAGACAATTACACACACAAGAAGGGAAAGGAAAAAAACTTATTTCTGGAAAAAAGAAGGGAAAGGGAAAACAGAAACAGAAAAATAAAAACGGAAATACAATTTAAATTTAAGGAAAACGCTGTTGTCCCCACGGAATATAATGAGCAGAAGATATACGACTACATAAGGGTAAAAGCAGAATTGCAAGACTAACAGTGGTCAGCCATGTCAAACGTAGTAAGACCAGCGTCAGCATAGTCAAGCATGGCCTGGACGGCGTCGTTTCGATCGATCCTCCCCCACCCGCCGCTCGTCTGCCACGTCCCAGTAAGCACCCTACATATCTCCAACGAATCGTTTCCGTTTTTCAACGTCGTCACCCTCTTTTGCTTCTCCCCCACCACTCCAACTTCCGCCGCCGCCTCACACCGCACCCCACTCGACCCGCCACCACTTCGACCCCGCCGAGTCTCGAATTTACTGGCCCAGTTGATTCTCGTGGACGGATATTTACTGAAGAAGGTCCGATGATGATGGTCGGGCTTTGACAATGGGTGCTGTACAGGAACGGTGGTGGAATATGCTACCGCCATTGTTTTTTTCCTTCTTTTTTTCAGTTCTTAGTTGGCTTTGGTGCTTATTTGGTATTATCGGATTGCTTTAGCAAAGAAAAATTGTTACGACGTGGTTGGACTGGATCCTTGGGATTATCCCGAAACCGTTCCTCTTGGAAAATAAAAATAAAAACTCAAAAAAATAAAAATAAAAGGGACAATGCATGTAGATTTAAATAATCATGAGTGCCACAGCGATACAAAATGAATGGAAGATCATATCCTAGGGGTTGAAACTTGAAAGCTATCAATGGATACAGTAAGAGTGACCAAACGAAATATCTAGAAGATCCAAAAAGGGAAGCCTGAACATGTAAATTGAAACAAAAAATGTAGGCTTCCCTAGCTCCCTCAAGACCTAATTTCAGTTGTCTGCAGGCTTGAGGGTTAGCATCTCTTCCAGTAAGCATATGTTGTAATGGTATATTCACAAACAAATCAGAAGGGCAACAAAATGATTTCTCAGCAAGTCAGGAACAGCAAAACAGTCTAGCGACAAAAAACTAATGTTCATCATCAGTTTTCTGCAGTCTAGGACGCTTCAAAAATGATGGCAACGGTCCTGAGGATGGTTTTGGTGATGCTGGAAGGTCAGAAGCAAGACAAGATTGTGATGCCGGAGGCTGGACGGTAGTAGATGGAGGATCAGATAGCTTTCTCTTGAGGTTTACTCTCTTCATATCATTTTCCTCATCCCCTTTCAATATAAAATCCTTAATTCGCTTCACATCTGCTAGTTTAACTGGCTTCACTAGGTACTCCTTTGCCCCTCCCTCCAAGCACCTGTTAGTTTAGAAAACATTTTCCAATCAGTTAGCTGATTCTTGCAACAATCAGCACATGCTCATGGTCAGCATCTACAGTATTAGGAAGAAAAGCCTAGGCAGTGGAAAAAGAAAAATAAAGACCAATCCAATAGCTATGCATCTTTTCTTGATGTATAATAAACTTGAAAAGCCTTTTCATTAAATCCAACCTTATGTTAGTTTTCAACTTTCAGGATAATTCTTGTCATTAACCCAATCTGCCCTACGAAATTCAAATCCATAGGCTTCTAATCATAAAAAATGAATAAAATTTTCATTGAACATGTAAGCTTTGCATCTAGAATCAATTACAACTCAGTTGCTTAGGATCAATTCATCTAGGCCTCTGCCCTTTCATCAACTTCCAAGATGTTCCACAATTAAACTCATTTCTGCAAATTGGATCCATTGAACATTCCAAGGAAAAACAGGAAACAGAAAAAGATTCATTGAACTTAAGACTGGACAATTGGATTCAATGAGCATCACAAAGAGAAGGGGGAGAGGGTGAATTGTTTTTTGTAAAAAGGACCCCAAAAGTTCATCTTCTTAAGGGTCTCAGCTGGATAAAAAAAAGACCTATTTTCACAAGCAACATGGATAATTTGCCAGACACTTATTTTTGATTTGAGTAGAGTATCTTTCAACATCACACAAGCTTAAAAACCTTCGCCTCCAGTCTTTTGGGTTCTTATCAAAATGTAAACTAATAAAATTAACCAAATATAGCAGCAGATACTAATAATAGCGTACCTATCAATGCGAGCTAGAATATTCTCTGATGACATTATAACCACAGGAATTTGCTTCAATTCGGATGAACCCTGTTGAACGTAACAAAGAGAGAGGAATCAACCCCATATCTTAACGCACGAGAAAATGCATGAGGGCATGAAATTCAAGAAGTAATTGTGCAATCCATTGATGAAATAAGTTAGTCCTTCATAATAAAATACAACTAATGTTCAATAAGGGAAACAAGCACATTCTCAATGTTTCCGAAAAAAAGGTTATTCTAATCCAGAAGCATCCTACTTCTTAGGATCATTGCCAACAGTTAGAAATAAATGTCTTTTTAATTTACAAATTTACCAGGAACCATTACTAAAAAATAACTGACCTTGATCTTCTTGAGCAGCTCATAACCAGTCATCCCAGGCATAGAATAGTCTGTCAATATCAAATTCACTTTTACACCCTGAAATCGAAACATCCAAAAACAATTACAGGCAAGAAAATATCAGAATCAAAATTGATATCTAATCCTAATTACTAATCCACAATCAGATTCAAGAAAGACAAGAGATTGTACTATATTACTAATTCTTACATCAAAATCAACAGAGCTATTTTCTCCATCCAACCCCAAATACTGCAGAGCCCTTCTTCCACTCTCCACAGAAGTCACTGAACCAAACAAACACTAAATATTAAACCTAGAAAAATTACTCTCACACGAACTCAACCATAAATAACCCAAAAAAAAAAAAAAAAACACATAAAAAGCAAATAAATTGCAACCTTTAAAATTAAAAGAAAATAAAAATCACACCTTTACAAGCAGATATCTTGAGCAACCTCTCAATGACCTTCCTATCCACATAACTATCATCCACAGCGAGAACATGTAATTCCTGCAGGCCACTCGAGGGGTAACATTCACTGCCCAGAACCTCCATTGCAATTTTCTACTTGTGGAAATCAGAAATTGTGGGAAAAGGTTTTCACCAAAAATTGTGGCACCAAAGGCTGGCATATATTAATGGGCTTGGGAAAGAGAGAGAGAGAGAGAGGAAATTAGTGTGGTAGTGGGGGGAAATCCCAAATATACTTTTCTAGCTAAGGGTGCGCTTGGTTCATAGAGGGGAATGGGAATGGAATTGATAGTAGTAGGAAATGATAGTAGAGGTAATTATTATATTTGTATTGTTTGGTTTGTGATAAAGAATGACTATGATTACCATTGATGTTGTTTGGTTCAAAAATAAAATTTTTAAGAATAAAATTTATTTTATTTTTTTTTACATTGAATATTTAATATATTATAAACTATCTATATTTATATATATACAAAGGAATCATTCTCATTTCTCTCCAAATGGAGGGGAATGAATGATTGAAAGAAAATGAAATATGGGGGTGAGGTCCAGAAAATGAAACTCCCCAACCAAACATCCATATTTCATTCCCATTTTTATTCTCCACCCCAAAAACCTCTAAACAAGCACACCCTAAAAGTAAAAGATACGACAAATCTTAGCAAATCTTCAGGGCAATTCTTTTACCCTCTGTTTCTTTATCAATTATGAGTGCTTTAACACTCCAAGTCAAATGACCCGGTGGAATAAAATAATAAAATTAAATAATGATATTTACTTTAGTTAATTTTACTAATGTGTCATTCATTCTTTCTTCTTTAATGTTAACTACACTATTACAATAGTCATTCATTCATTTTGACCGTAACAAATATTGAATTAAATGTTAGCCAATAAATAAATAGCAGATACAAAACAAAATAAATATTATTATTTGATATAAAATGTGAAACCCAAAAAAAGGTAACACCTAAACGTTGTAGAGTACAAAGTAAAGTTAATTACGATGGGAGAATTGAGGTGGTGGGAAGGGAAAGACAGAGTTGTTCTTACAAATATGGATTATTTACGATAATATACATTTAGACTATTTTATATCATTATAAATATAAAATAAAAAATATATAATATTCATTCATAAGGTTTTTCCAAATACAAAAGTATTTTACAAAAATAAAAGAAAGATAAAATATAAGGCTGGCGATTTAAAGCTGGATTTTTAGACATACAATTGCACGTATAAATTATAAATAATTAGGAATTGGTAGAAGCGAATAAACATATCTAATAAAGCAATCTCTAACACTCATATTTTAGATCAGCATAACCAACTTATATCACCTTATGACAACCACTAAGAAAATTATCTTGATATTGCAAGGTGCTAATGTTGGAAAAATGAACGAGGTTGATGAGTGTTGATTGGCTGGCCCAGTCGAACTGAGGTCCAGCATAGTTCCCACCACTTGTTCATCAATACTTGCAAAAGGGTGGGGTTTGCGCCCATAACCCTCTTCGATCATTAAGTTAGTAGAGCTTAATCAAATAGAGAATTATGTAGTATAAGCACGTAATTGTTGTGTCCCTGGACCCTTGGGGTGTAGTAGTATTTATAGTTGAGTTACCTTCGTGGAGAAGGTAAGGGAATCCTGTGGAATTCTACCATACCTTGTACAAATAAAGTCCTAACTGAGCTCCATCAGTTCTTTCCTTGTTTAATTCAACTTGCCATACATGTCATTTAAAACCCTAAATTCACCTCTTAGGTTTTAAGAGATAAATTCTAGGGTTATCTCATTGTGGAATCATAGCATGTTAATAGCGCAAACTAACTAAAAAGTTGTTCAATTCGTTGGGTTTTTTTTTATATATATATAAAAAGGGTCACGGCTATACATAAACAAGTACCAAGTCATTTGGGTTATGAGACGTCAAACACCCAAATCTAAACAAGCTTTACTAATATTAGTAACTCACTAAACATTGTTCAAAATTCAAATGCAAACATCCCTATTTAAGAAATATGATCATTCCCAAAAGTACATATTCATAATATCATTCTAAGCCCAAAAGTAAAGTCACAATGCTCAATTAAGAAGTTACACCAAAAGTCTACATCAAAAGAAAATCAACTAAGACATTCAAAAGAAGTTACACCTTTCGTTCGATCACTCATAAGGGGCACCTGTAATAATTAAATTTGACTAAGTGAACCCTTGCTCAGTGAGGTCTTACCGTTTTCACAAACTTACCAAGTGAGTAATTAGCCGATACATAGCTTAAGATACTATAAATATCAAGAGCATGTAGCATGTAAATCAAGTAACAATTAGCACATATATCATTTTCTCAAATTTCAAAACACAAACTGAAAGATAAATAAAGGATACAATGAGTCTAAAGAATAAACCAATTGACTCTATGTGAGTATGAAAGGTTTATTCGAGAGACTCTATTTCAATCTGTAAGGGTTACAAATTTCCCTAATCGACTAAGGTTCGTCAACAAGCCCATCATATCTTATATTTTGCGAGATCTCACTAAACCGGGTTTACCAACGCTGATTGCCAAATTTTCCCAGTGTACTTGTCTCACCTCCCGGTCAGGCCCTATGGCTTTCAGTTTCGACGCAACTTACAATCAGGTCCAGTACTGGAAAAGCATGCACAACTATAATGATTATGTAATCAACTCATACATTGGTCCGGTGCGTTAAAGTACACAACTGGCATTGTCAGAGAAAAGCTAGCATCAAACAACATATCCAATGTGATAAAGTACACAACTGGCATTGTCAGAGAAAAGCTAGCATCAAACAATATATCCAATGTGATAAAGTACACAATTGGCCTTATAAAACCAAATAATATTCAAGAACCATATGCATAAAACACATCACATTCATATTAAGGAAGGTCAACCACAAGATTAACACAATTTCAATGAGTCATCTATCAATAATGCAACATTTAGCACATAGTCGAGAATTTAATTCATGTAATCGCAATCATCAAGATATATGTGTACATATATTCATGAGAAAGCATTATTAGAAAGCAGTAATCTGGTTCATAATTTAAGTTGCGATTAAAACAGTTCTTAGTTAATGAGATTACTCACCTGCTTGTTCTTACTCGGTTACTAGATAATCTACGAATAAGAACAACTCTACCAATACCACTTACTCTTTCATTCCATAATGTTATAGTTGTTACGTATTGCGTTGGATCTAAGTTAAATTTAAATCGAATTACTAGTGAGTAGTGTCTACAATCTTGAGGGTTTTTAAGCTATAGAGTCTACCTCTCTCAAATGTGTCTATTGAGTTTTCACATATGTTTTTCATTAGGCAATTAATAAGAAACTGATTTCTAATTGTTTTCCCAATAACTCTACTTAATTTAGTTAAATTATAACTCCTTTTCATTCAACTAAATATAATCTACTTGCTTTCAACTATGTTTTAAACCATGTAATATTATATATATATATATATATATATATATCCCCTCACATTTATCTTAAGAATCAAATACCACTTGTTTCAATTTATACGATGATAGAATCGATCTATTTCCCGTATAGTCTCTTCAGGTATTCCTATATCTATAATCCTAAGATTGACTTTCAGCAAACTAATCCTTAGAACAACACATATAGAGTTATATTTATTTTTAAAACAAGGGTTTCCTTGTACTTTTGGAATCAACAACAACCATATTCCAAGCTTACCTTCAAATCATGACTGCACACACATTCAGCCCCACATATCTTTAAAACAAAGCCGAGACACCCTTCACTTTTTAAACCAGCAACAAACATAATGCAGCCTCACATTTTCCGTCAAAACAGAATACTCATTCAACTCTAATTATATTTAAAACAATGAAGACACTTAGCTTTTGAAATCGAATGCGAAGTACAGTTCAAGCTCAGAGTTTAAACTAAACATAACGTAAATCTAACTCCTAATTATGTGAAACCCCACATTTTCGGAGCGAGACCTTAGGAATAAAAAATGGTAAAAATCAAAAGTTTTGATTTAATGTCCACGCTTGACTTGAAACGTGACTTGCTTGCTTGAATTGTTTTATGAATTGTTGTGTGCCTAGGCTATGTGTAATACTTCTCGAGTAAAATAGGAGGGAGTAGGTGCTTAACATAACGTAGGATGATAAACGGGGGAATAAAGTGTTACCAGAAGGTATTTAAGGGAAAAGTCAGAAGGAGCAAGAGCCGACAGACAAAGGCGAAAACTGCCCGACTCGAGCAGGCGTGCGAGTAGCTCGACAACTCGCACAAGCAGGAAGGGCGCAAGAACTCGTGCGAGTAGGACGACAAATCGCACAGCGCCCAGTCATGGGAATTTAGCAAGTTCGAATTCAAACCAATCCTATCCTCTTTTGAATTCAAAACCTACGAATCCAAATCTGTTTGGATCGTATCTAACCTAAACCTAGACCTACCGGATGCCTATATAAACATCCTTAACTCCATGATGAAACCTTTAATTGCCAAACTAAATAATTCAGCAAAAATTAAAGTAAGGGTCTCGAAGAGGAGAAAGAAGCGCCGCCGCGAAGCGCTGCCTCCGCCACTGTGGTCTTCTCCATTGATCCGTAGCAAAGCATGTTATAGGGTGTTAATACATTCTAGATGTGTTGTATGTCATGTAGGATTGATGTATTTCGTTAATGAATTAATAAGCAACGGATTTGGATTAATAAGAAATCCAGAAATCTAAAAAGTGCATATTTTGGAAAACAGGGTTCGAAAGCATATTCGTAGATAAATTTAATGTAGTTAGAATGGTTCTAATTGCCACGTTTTGGGTTGTTGTCGATAAGTCTGTATGTTAGACTTGGATCTGATGTTTTTGGAATGGTCAAAATAGAGCTGGAAACACAAAACGATGCCCTCAAAAAAGCCATCCCGAACCAAAAGTTATGGGCAAGAACTTGCCCAGACATGCGAGTTCTCATCCTACTCGCACAGGAACTCATATGGGGCCCTGGTGTGCGAGCAACCATGCGACTCACACGAGTCTTCGCGCAGCCACCCAAGCCAAGCCACCTTTGACCTGAAACTTGACTTAACCCTGACCTAACTTGACTTGACCTTGACCCAACTTGACTTAACCTAACCCAACTTGACTAGACTTAACCTAATCTGACTTGACTTGACCTGAACCACGTAATTTGACCTGAATCGCCTGACTTAACCCAAATGGACCTGAAAAGTCAAACTTGACCTGAATTGACACAAAAAGTCAAACTTGACCTAGAGTTGGCCCAGAAGGTCAAAGTTGACCTGAAAAGTCAAACCTAACCCCGAAAGTCAAAGTCAACCCTAGTTGACCCAAAAGTCAAACTTGCTTAGGAAGTCAACCAACTTCTCGCTAGTTAATAATCTAATTCTCGTTAATCCACAGGAGCTGAACGTTGACCCAAAGTTAACCAACATCGAACGAACTCGATTCACTGATCTCGATGTGAGGGATTACTCGCTAGTTTCAGAAAGACTTAAATGAACTATCTACGTAGTATCTATGTGTACCTATACATACTATTGCGTGCCTACTTTCATAATGAGGTTTCCCATGCCTCACAACATGCTTGTTTTCCCGACCTAACGTGATGCTATGTATATATGCATACATGCTACCTGCTTACTTGACATGATAATGCCATGAACTGCTAATTATGTACATGCTTGGCTTGACATGAAAATTTGCTTGTGTGCAACTATGTATGCTTATTATGATATGATAGCATGACCTACCGGCCACGAAGAATGACATACTTCTTAGGGTAATTTGCATGACATCTAGACTTGCATTATGCATCTATATGTATGAAGCATTCTAGGGTTGCCATGATCACCTTAGCGTGAAATAGGTCAAGGACTTACCAGATAAGACTTTGGCTCCGAGTCTTCCCTCTTGACATGATAGTAGTTGTTCGCCCGCTAGGTAGGGCCTCTGATGAGGTCATCCCTACTACAGAACACAAGTGTCCGCCATGCTTAAGGTGTGGATTTGATTCAAGTGTTCAGAAGGTCAAGACTCGAAGGGCTAGAGTTCAGCTTTAGGTGAATCCAAGTCTATACAAGGGTTCTCCATTAAAACCTCCAGCTAAGGTTCTAGCTCGAAGGACCAAAATCCAGAACAAGCCAAAAGAAGCTCAAATGGCCGCCAGGGGTAAAAAGGTCATTTTGCCTCCAGCGCCTTCAAGGGTCATTTAGTTTGGAGAATTCTGGACTAAATATTAAGAGTATCCATTGGAGTGAATTTTACAAGTCTTGAAATCATTAGAGTTTTTGATTTCTCACACGCCTTTACTTTTAAGTTCTGATACTTTTAAGGTAATTACTTAATCAACAGTTTCTTGAAAAGAATTCTTGCATGTTTTCTTTTAAGAAATAGGAATTACCTTATTTTTCATATTTTCCTTTTAATTCTTTAAGGAGAATTTCGGCCACCTCCTTGTCGGAAGGCAACCAAAATTCTACCTCCCCTTAACCTAGTTTCTTTAGGTTTTGGGTTTTGTAAGATTTCCAATTCTCATTGGTTTCCACTTTTCTTTCCTAATCTTTTCTACTTCTAAAAGGCACACAACCCTCTATTTAAAAGGGCTTCCATGCGTATAATAAACATATAGAATTCATTGGTTTAATTTGGTGTAAGGTTAATACCCCATATTTTTGAATTCTACTCATTGAACTGTAGTCAATCTTGCATGATTTCGACCTATTAGTTTCTAGAATTGCATGTTAATTAGGTTTATAGTCTCGCCTAATTAAATTAGCTTTTCGCTTCAATTCATTGCTTGGTTTCTAGTTTAAAAATAACCTGATTGTTCTACTAATGCAAGTACTGATTGAGGTTTCAAGGGATTATACTGTATTCTTTTAATTGGAGTTTTTGGTTACTTTCCGCACACTACAATTCTCAATAGGAAATCCATATCAATTTGGTATCAGAGCTGTATAGCGTGCGACCTTGGGAGGCGCCGACCAATCAAAGGGAAGCGGTGAGGCACACAGTGAAGTGTCAATCCGGGAAGGTTGTCGTTGATATCTTCTGAGGTAAATTGCTCCTTCGAAAAATTGGTTACTGTTTTTCAAAAATTCTTGATCCTTAAAATTAAGTATCTTGAGTTTTAGTTGCTGTTTTGTGAAAGAAATTTAAAGAGTAAATCAAAAAAGGCAAAAATCGGCTAAACCGAGCTAGGGTTTCAAGAGCCGCCGATTAGGGTTTGAAGTTTTAAAAAGTTCTAAAAATTTTTTTGCTGATTTATCTTGTACGGTCCATCATAGGGTACTAGGGGAAGGTTGTGTTAAATTTTTTAGAATTTTTGGAAGCACTATAAGGCCTGTTTTGAAAATTTGACGGTTCCCGGGCAAAATACTGTCGAAATTCTGAAATCTAAAATTTTCTTACTTGATTCTTGGGCTGTGAATTTTGATCAATGTAGGGCACTTGTAGGAAGGTTGTGTTAAATTTTGGTGGTATTCTGAGCTTGTTTGGACTATTTTTCATCCCGCCGAGGATTTTCGAGCCACGCTGGGAAACAGAAAATTTTTCTTCGCATACTTTGCATACAAGTTGCTTTCTTTGTGTCAATTTCAATGGAGATTAAGATTTTGAAATTTGTTTGCTGATTGGATCTATGTTTTACGTAAAATCTTGGTTCCGAAGTTGCCAGCATTTCTTGAAAAGTTGTCTGACTACAAGCCTACTTGAAACTGTGAATAGAATAGATTTTTGGATTATTCTTGAATTGCCTATTGGGAAGGTTATTCTGTCTTTGGGTATTTTTCTAAATAATTCTTTGCAAATCTTCCATATCTTCATGTTTCTTGCAATTGTATATGCCCTGCCAAATTGCCTAGTTACCATATTTGTGCTACCTGGACAATTACTCTTTGAAATAGATTTGGATTTTCTAATTCGTACACTACTCATTACTTGGGAAATTTTGGAACTTATTTTCGAAATTTCTTACTTGTGTACTTCCATAATCCGAATTTATATATAAAATTTCATTTTGTAAAATTGTTTTACTTCAAAAGTTGAACCAAGCAATTCTTTTCTTCAAAAGATTTTATTGTTTCTTCTTTGTGATTATGTGAACTTTTAGTGAGTTATTGTGTGTGATCTGGCTTACTTGTTCTGATTAAAACTCTTAAATCGGGTTCTGAGAGGGAAAAGGCAAGAGTGCAGCACATGAATTACTAAAAGGCAGCCAACCCTAGAGAGATATACTTGAGGAATGTAGATTGCTAGGTAAACACTTGAGGGGAATCAGGGAAGTGAGGTTCTTTCTCATAGTTTTTTATTCTTAGCAGGTTGGTTTAAAGTTGGTAACTATTAGTATCAATTTGATATCTTTTTTGGTAAATTGTATGATGGCCCATGAAGAAGCTATTGCAATACTACAAGCAATGTTTACCAATATGGGAGCTAACTTGAAAAAAGATATGATTGCTCATCTTGCCACTGTGATTGAGAAGTTGCATCAAGAGTTCGATGTAAGGTTAAAGAGAATAGAATCCTCTTTTGAGCACCGAGAAGATCCAAGGGCTCATAGGGTTCCATATTCTCCTTGTAGAAGCGATTCTACACTAGCTCTGGAAAATAAGGCAGTCGCCTCAAGAGGAGAGGCTAGTACAACTGAAGACATGCCTGAGTTGAGTTCAGGAAAAGAACGTGTTCCAGAAGCACAAGTGGTCCAACCCAAACAATCATCTAAAATTGATTACTCCACTCGAGTTTCATATACAATATGTGTTATGAATCGTACTTTGAGTACCATATCCGAGTCCGATACAGATCAAAGGAATACCATCTTTCATGCCAGGGCCATGACGCTAGAAGAGGTGATGTTCATTCTGTTAATTGATGGGGTAGTAGTGTCAACATTTGTAGTACTTATATGGTCGACAAGTTGAATCTCCCCGTCATGGACCATCCTCATCCATACATTTTTCATTGGCTTACTGACAATAAAGGGATTAAAGTTGACAAGCAAGTCAGTGTGAGTTTTTTGATTGACCGATATAAAGATACGGTTTTGTGTGATGTCGCACCTATGAGAGCCGGGCATGCCTTGTTGGGTCGACCGTGGCAATTTGATAGAAAGGCGCAGCATTATGGGTACAATAATAAGATGTAATAACTGAGCCAGTGAGAAATTGATAATTAAAGTATAAGGAAAGTTTTTTTACCCGGCTCATGTGGGCTTTAATGTGGGTTTCACGCCGGGTGATCTGGCTGGCTAAAGCTTTCATTTGTTCAACATCTTGGCGGAGAAGTATGTTGGCTTTGCAAGCTTCCTGGAATGAATTGTGAGATTCGGCAATAAACTCAGTGGTGTGCCTAAAGGTGAGTAAGGTATTGAGCTTAGCCCAATAGGTAAAGAATAATCCCAAGGGAACGAAATAGGAAGAAAGGCCCAAAAAGGGTAGGCTTGGAGGCAAGATAGAGTAAAGGGTTGGGGTCGATACAACCGGGCTAAAAGGTTTTAGGTCGGTAAAGAGGCGTATAGCGGGGCTAGGAGACATTAGATAAAGGAAAGGGATGTTGGTTATTAATGTGGCAGAGATCGTGCAAAGCATTTAAGAGCAAAGGAGCCGGGTTTGGGTCATAAAGAGGGAGGCTGATCAGGAAGGCATTCAAAGCTGGAGCCGTCATAAAGAAGGAGGCAAATCAGGAGGGCATTAAAGGCTAGAGCCAGAAAAGACGCAACGGGAAGGGCAGCAAGGTAAACCTATATAAGCTTGCATTTTAGACCAAAGGAGATACTCATTTTTTTTCTTACAGCTTTAGCACTTAAGTTAATTATATTTCTCTCTTATCTCTTACTGACTTAGGCGTCAGAGTGGAACGGGGGGGATAGCCCTGCTTTGTTCTTGTATTGCAGTTTCCGATCAACCGTTACGTTTTGCTGGGCTCAGGAGACTTCAGCCGGGCTATAAAGCATAGGTATCACCTTACTTTAATAGGTTAGGATATCCTTAGGCACTTTGTGTCACATCAACTGGCGCCGACTGTGGGGAACTTTTGACTTGTTCATCAAATTGTCTTCACAAAATCAAAAAATTTGTTGACATTATGGCACAAGGAAATCAAGGGTTGGATACCTCAAATGTTGACACTATAATCGTGAACATATATGCTGTTGATACATCGATTGTGGATACTCCCGTACATACTGTTGCCACTACTATGGGAGCTCATGTTGGATCTTCGTCCAATCTCACTCTTGATCAGTAAGAGCAACAAGATCAGGATAATTTTTATCAATTATTCTCATTCCTCAAGCAAATGGTGCGCCATTTCCAAATAGAGGAGGACTTGGCTGGTTTTCCCCCAGTGGTTTCTACTGTTCCTGCTTCAGTACCAGAGATTATCACCATCGATGATCCTCCCCTGTCTCAAGTATGCCAAGGTCTGGGCCAGTCCCTAAGTTAACTATAACGGGGTCAGGGGGTTTCATCTGGTGCAATGACCCTTCCAAGACATCCCGGGTGTGGGATGACATCGACTAGGTTACTGGGGTAATGGGAGGACCTAGGGGTTTTTTGGGGATATCCTAACCTATAGGCAATCATTTTTCAGGTATATTTGAGGCTCCACCAACTTATACCACAGTAGCCTATAGTCATGTACAATAGGCTTTACCGAGTCATCAGGGGGTCATTAGGGGATACCAGGGGAGTTATCCACAAGCATTTGCTCATGCTGCTCTTTTTCCCGGGGGGTGGGGTTAAGCCAGTTTCAGCATTATGGGGTCGGAACGGGCAGGGTGATGCAATCCTCAATAGGATATCCACCTTTGATAAATCCGGGGTATTATATGGGGGAGCAGGGAATCTGGGTTATGGGGAACCTCGGGTAGGGCTTTTGGGATAAAGAAGGCAATACACCACCAATTATAGTGGTTCGCATTCCCTTTAAATCCTACTATACTACCCAAATTCTACAACTTTAAATTTTCCTAATCTGATATAAGAAACACTTAAAGGTGTGTTTCAAAACCCTTACAATTTCTTAAGATCAAACTCTTGATCTTAAAATTTATCCCCTTGCCTAAACTAACTTTGCCCAATCTAACTCTAGACTATGACTTTTTCATTTGCCTAATCCAATCTGTTGGATAGGGTTTTTCCCAAATGCCTAATCCAATCTCTTATATAGGAGTTTTACAATTGCCTACACTCAACCTTTTGATCATGTATGACTTTTTTCCTTCTCTTCTTGCTCTCCCTTTACTCATGCCTAGCTCAATCTCTTGAGCTTATGGCTTTTTTCTCTCTTTTATAAAATGTCTAACAGACTTCTAAGTGTTTAGGGATTTCCTCTTTTTTGTTTTAAAAAGATTACCTCTTCAATTTGAGATTTACAATAAAGCACAACAAATGGGCAAAAATGACCTCTTTCTCATTCACTCAAATCCTACATCAAATCCTAATTTTACATGTTCGTGTGACCTCTTTCTCTTTCACAAAATGATTTTTGAGTGTATGAGACTTGTTGGAGATCATTACCCTTCTTTTCCAAACTTGGGGGTATTTATAGAAGTGACACAATGGCTTCATATAGTCACGAACAGCTGGTTGAAAATCTACCCGTAGCAGGTTTAGACATCGAATTGGGTGTATCACTACAAGAAAACATGGCTTTTGAGACAATATTTTGAGACAGGATGAAAAAAATGGTCTCAAATACTGAAAATTTGAGACAATTTAAACAATTGTCTTAATTATTCTTTTGGGACATTTAAATTGAGACGGTTTTGAAATATCGTCTCAAATACAACTAATTGAGACACCTATTTACGACAGTAAAATTAGTTGTCTCAAGTGTAACTAATTAAGACGCTTAGTTAACACAAGTTCAATTATTTAAGATTTAAAAAATTGTTCCAAATATACAAGTAATTAAAACACTTATTTAAAATTATATAAAGGAATTGCCTTAGTGCACTAAGAATTAAACTTTGATACAATGACCACAAAATGTAAAAACATGTTTAAACAAAGGCATGCGTAAATAAATTATTATTTTTCAGTTTATAAATCACATTTCAATCAAAAACTATTTAAAATATAGTTACAAATATTAACATTGAAAGATCATAATTATTTTTATAATATTAGTACAAATTTGATTTTGTACATGGAATTGCTGTTTTCAGTATTATTCTATTTGAAATTTGTAATTGAACATATAAATATTATACGTTTACTTAAATTGTGAATGGTAAATAGCTATATTAATAAACTATCACTAGAAGAAAATATAAATTTAAAATAGTTGAAAAGAAACAACTATTGTTGCATTTAAAAATTTAGGGAATTATTAAATATTTAAATTCATGTCCAAAAACCATCAATTGAAAATCAGTTTTACATAATTGATTTACTTCGTTTATAATTTGTTCACTATCATATTCATTCACCTCAAAAATTTTCATTCTTCAAAATAAAAGTACTCAAGGGCTGAAAGCCTCGGACATAAATAAATAGTTTAAGGCTTTAAGCATTATTTTTCTTCTAAAATGTCTCTCAATCCCCAAATTCGAATGCAACCAATTTGTGAGGTCCTCGCCTCACCAAACTAATCGGAAAAGATTAAATGAGTAAAATGTTACTTGATCTGTTCTATAAGAATTAAAATTCAGGTTTTTAATTTTAAATTCTGAAAATTAAGATGATAATCTTGAAATTGCATTATAAGTATATATATATATATATATATAATGAGAAATAGGCAGGATAAATTTAGCTAAGCTTGAATCCCAAATTTTTAAAAAGAACTAGACTGAAAGGAAATTAAAGTCTTGGAATTATGCTATAATAATTATTAAAATGACTGGAAAAAGAAAATTAAAGAAAAGAAAGGCGGTTTAGCATAAGTGTAGAAGCGAGGAGAACCCTTCCCTCTCTGTTCGGCCATCATTCGAGCTGTGCCATCACCATCTTTCTCGTGTTCCCTGAACTAAGCCAGCACCATCACGAGGTTTTCTCCTCTTTTCATCTTTTCAGCCATCTTCTCCATCAATCTTCTTTCTTCTTTCAACCCTCCATCACCACAAAATAGTACAAACCCAAAACCTAAATCGCGCAACACAGTTTAGGAGAGAAAGGGAAGGGAAAATCGGCTGTGGAAAAGAAGGTGAGGGGACTGTAGACGGCAACTTTTAACGCGATTTAGAGCATCTTAAACAGGTAATCTTTTTCCAAACGTCATTATGAAATTAAAATTACCCATCTACATGTAAATAAAACTATAAAATTTTACAAGGGATGAAAAGTTAATATGATGATAGAACTATAACTGTTATATTGAGGTTAACTTAGTCCTGGGATGTGCTGGAAATGTAAATTGATTTGATTACTGTATTTGGGGCAAGAAAATATGTGTTGGTCTATGTATCCTTTTCATAAGTTGGTTGCCTATATAAGCTGTTTGAAAAAAGTCCTGCTTAAAACTTAAATTGGAATGGGACATCTCGACTGAATTAAATTAAATTGGAATGTTGATAGAGAGAGTGCCCTGCAGCTACCAACTTAGACTGAGTACATCAGGATCTTCAAGTCTTGATGAAGTTTAAATCGTGTATGTTTTCATGTTATTCTTTCCTTCTGTGTAAACTTTTGACTACAATGTAAGAGGATTTGTACTTTCCCCCGTGACTGAAAACTGATTTCTCTCTTCAGTTATAGAGCTTGTGCATTAAATTGGCATCCGGATAGCCACAATGGCTCTTTAAAGATATGTCTGTCTTAAACATTTTATGGTTGTTTATGTTCTTCTCCTTTCACACTGAGTTTTCCAAATTTTGCTCTTATTATTGGTTATGGCTGCAAATTCGGCCCCTTGAGAAGGATGAAGCCATTACTTTTATATGTTAAACTTGTTATGAAATCGCTTACTGCTATTGGATGATCCTGGTGTTTGAAAATTTTCTCAGATATTCAACCATTTTCTTGATAAGTCCTGCATTATATTCCCTAACCCCCTATGTTCTTTTATGGTTCTTCATTTCTTACCCTCTATCAATCTGCAAGCAGTGGTGGGCCCACTCATACTAACTCCTTTCTTTACTAAAAGTCCTGATCTTATAGTGACTTATACAAGAATGATTTGCATATTGATTACTAAGTTTTTAGCTAATCGACCTAATGAACTCTCATGCATTGACAGGCTGTAGCAGAGGAAACATTCAAGCATTGCAGCGCGGCACATCAGTCACTATGTGATAAGCTTGCTCTAAATTAAGTCTGATTCTGGTGCAGGCTGACATCTATTAAACATCTTTTATGAGGTCGGATTGATATTAGATTTTGATCAAATTAAGTAGGTTCTCACATTTGGTTAGGAATTAGTTTTAGGCAATATAAGGCTACTAGTACTAAGCAAAAGATGATGAAAATTGAGAAGAATCTTGTGTCCTTTATGGGACATTTGATAAAATGGGAACAATACAGAGAAGTTTAGCATGGCCTACCCAAGGATGACACGCACAAATCGATAAAATGGTTCTGTTGAAGCCAAAAAGAAAAAGAAAAAGAAAAAGAAAGAAATATGGAGAGAAACCCGAGTTAATCTTTTGCAAATCCAAAAGGAGGTTGAAAGGTTCAAAATTAACTTTTGATTTATGTTTTTCCCTAGTGTTATGCTTGGCTATGGCTGCAGTGAATAGTGTTAGGTTCTCTAGACCTTGCTATATTTTTTTGATTGCAGAATATTAGTTTGAGGAATATTACATATAGTTTCAGAATGTGTTAGGAAAGTGCATTGAGGTTTATCCTCCTTGAAAATACATTTGTTGTGTAAATTTGAAAAGGAAAAACTTCTCTTCTCTTGTTAGAGACATCAATAGAATTCTTAATAACGAATGTTCTAAATTTTAATGCAGATCCAACTTAGGTTTAGAGGATGTTGACGACACATGTGAGTATTCTCACTGACTAAAAAGAACTGTTTTAATCGCAACTTTAAATTAAGAAAATATGTCTACTGCTGTCTTAATACACTTTCTCTCGAAGCTATGTTAATGGATAGGTCACCTAAACTTGTGTTTTGCCATATGTTATATGAGATCTATGCTTTAAAGTTTAGGTGAACCTCTTATATTATATATCATGTTCTTGCCTATGAGTATGCTTGAATTGCATTAATATGATATTAATTTATCTTGCAACATCCTGACAATATTGATGTGCATGATGTGAAAGGCTGGTTTCTTATGATTGTAGTATGATGAGAAGCTATATTTATGGTTTATTATTTCTTATTGTTTGTCAGTATTCGTTTTCTTTTGAAAAATTTAATTCGTTTCATAACTGTTATTATTTATAGGCCCAAAAATCATAGAAGGTTTGCTGAAATTTTTTGATGGAGTATGAGAACAACAGAGATAAGGTAATTGTTTGTCAATTATGTTCTTTCAAAACTACATTTCGTTCTATTTCACTTATATGCGAGTACATGATAAGCAAGTTTTGTTAGAAAGGAAAATGTCATTCCGATGTTGGTCCTTCAAGCAATGATTCAAATGGGTGTTCCCGTGCCTATTAGATATATGAGCTCTATCAGGTGAATTACTCCGTTATTTTTTCATAGGTTCTTTCATAACTGCTTGGTTAGGCGTTTCCTTATAGTATGTTTCAGGGATTCAATGTAGCTAAACTATGTTGAGATGTTTGTAAATGTCATTATAGAAGTTTGTAGACGATCTTATTGAAAACTCTTTATTGTTTTTCTCAGGACTCTGAAGATGAATTGATGGATGGAAGTTAGCTCCAGACTCGTGGAACTTTCGCATACATTATTTTATTGCTATACACTTTTTAGCTTTGTCCAAGATAGCAACCAATGTTTTCTTTATGAAACAATTAAACTATTTAGATATCATATTGATTAATTGTCTTTTCCTTAGCTTTTATCAAAGTAATGTCCCGCGCTTATAAAATACACATGAAATTTAGATGTATAATGATTGTATCAAGTACGGTGCGCAGTTGTAAATATTTATTTATATTTTGGAGACTATTTTTGTTTATAAAATAGTAGCGTTTATTAGTTCTTAAATTAGCAAACTTGCGATATTTATTTTTTATTTGAGATGATTTATTTCCGTCTCGATTTAGTGTCTCCAGCCATTAACAAAATAAGACATGATATTTGGGACAAAATGACTATTGTCTTTAATTCTATTTGAGACGGCATAGAATTGTCTCAATTCAGTGTCACTAACATATAAATATTCAAGAAGCACTATTAAAGACAGGAAACTATTGTCTCTAATTCTATTTGAGACGGCATATTATTGTCTTAATTAAGTGTCTCAATTTTTAACAACTTGAGACACAATATTTGAGACAGAAAAATAATTGTCTCAAATACTTTTGAGACAGATAAAAATCTGTCTCAAGTCTGTCTCAAAAATTATTTGAGACAGATTTACTGTCTCAAATTTCTTTTGCGACGGCCGCAAAGGAGACGCCGCATTTTCTGTCTCAAGACTGTCTCAAAAATCATTTTGGGACAGTAAATGCACTATTTGAGACAATTTTGGCAGTGTCTCTAAAGAGGCTTTTTCTTGTAGTGTATTAGACAGGGGCTTCGACGCTGAACTAGGTGTCGAAACCTTCCTAAAATGTTCCATTTGCAACAGCAAGTTGCTTTTACAGACTAACAACTCTTATGTTTCGATGTCGAATAGGTCTTGAATTTGGTGTTGAACTGAAAGAAAAACTTCTTTGGTTTTGAACTAAAAGAAAAACTTCTTCGGTTTTGAACTGAAAGAAAAACTTCTTCGGTTTTGAACTGAAAGAAAATTTTCTTCGGTTTTGAAGTTGTTTTCGCCTTTTTGTTTTGTGTCAAAAGACAGCTGAATTTGGTGTCAAAAATTCAGTTCTTCCTTTTCTACAGAGTCCTTAAATGCAACCATTAAACTACAATAATATATTTATTAATTTATCATCAAAACTAAGATTGAAATCATAGTTCTAACATGTAGCTCTTTTAAAATTCAGAGAATTTTTTTTTTTACCACACACTAGAGGTATTTTAAAGTGAAAAATATTTAGTAGTTTTAATTTTAGAAAAATAATATAGTTGCATTAAAGACCAATTCAGTCATTGGATAATGATCTATTACCAAAGGACTGAATGGTTCTTTAACAGGACGATATTTTGTTGTACCCATAACTTAAAGTATCCAATAATTTTTCTTCATACGGTTATTATATCAGTTGCGATAATAAATCACTACAAAATATTATTGTGTGTATTAACACTCTCTTAAAATTTAACTAATTTTAACTTCTTTATATATATATATATATATATATTCATAAAGTTTACCTAGCAACCTCTAGCAAGACCTCCATGTCACCATTATCGCAACCCTCCTCATCCATTCAAGACATCAATTTCTTTAGTGGAATCCCACACTTACAGCTGGTGAATAAGGTTTTGGACTAGATCCAGGCATACTATTATTTGTTGCTTGACTAGTTCTCTCTCCCTTTTGATTTTTACCGAATATGAAGGGTTCATTTTTATAGGGCTCCTCATTTGCTAGTGGAAGCCTACCAAAAAAGCGTAGGTGATTTTACTATAAAAAAATAACTTTTGTTTGGAATTTAACGAAGGGATTTGACGTAATGTCAAGTTTTACAACCTTTTTGAAAGTATAATGATTGAAAAATGAATTTTCAAAGTATCGTGTCAACTTTTGCAACTTCAGAAAAGTATGAAAATCATTTCAATCTAAACAAAATGTGCATTACATAAAGGGAGGGATCATATCTAGGAATTGTTGTATTGCAATGAAGAAGTTAAACTTTGAGTAGTTTAGAGTTCAATTATAGTGATTTCATTGTTTAATTTATTGTATCTTGTTCTCAGTTTCCCTTTTTATTTTCTTTATAAAAAAATCTAACAGAAAAACCCCAAAAAAGGGGAAAAACTCAAAAAGAAAACTGCGAAGAGTTGTACTTTTCGCAGTTCACGGAACATGGATTCAAGAACTGTGACATTGCATATTCTGCAAAAACTTATATTCGGTATGCACTACAAGAAAATGTTCTTTTAGAGACGCCGTCAAAACTGTCTTATATAGTGTACTTACTGTCTCAAAACGCTTTTTGAGACAGCATTGAGACAGTAACTGTGGCGTCTCCGTTACAGCCGTCGCAAAAGAAATTTGAGACAGTAAAGCTGTCTCAAATAGCTTTTGAGACGGAGTTGAGACAGTTCTTCAAGTGTCCCAAAAGTATTAGAGACAGACATTCTTCTGTCTCAATCAAGTGTCTCAAATTTTTGAGACACTTGATTGAGACAGCAATATGTTGTCTCAAATAGGATTAAAGACAATAGTTTTACTGTCTCTAATATTGCGTCTTAGAAGTTAGAGACGGTAAATTAAGACACTACTATGCTGTCCCAAATATAATTAAAGACAATAGTCATCTGTCTCAAATATCATGTCTTATTTTTAAGACTATAAATCGAGACAACAATATTTCGTCCTAAATAGAAATAAATATTGTAATATTTTTATTTTATTTTATTTCATGGTATTGTTATTCATAATTGGTCATTGAACAACTAATAAACACCATTATTGATAAATAAATAGTAATATTTTGGCAAAAATAAATAAATAAACACTAATTGTAGATAAATAAAAAATAACATCCATAAGGGAAATAACTATATAACACAAAAAAATATCATAATTGATCCAATCACTTAACATCCAAGTATTCACTCTGTATTTTTAAGCACAAGACACTACCATTATAAAAGCTAAAGAAAATATAATCTATCAGTGTGATATCTAAGTAGTGTCTTTGTTTATAAACAAAATACTGGCTACTACTTTGGATAAAACTAAAAAAGTGCGAGCAATAGTATAATGTATGCATAACTCCCACAATTGTGAAACTAACTTCCATCCATTCATTCATCTTCAGAATCCTGAAAGAAAACCAAAACAAAAAGAAATATATTTTTTTATTAGAGTATCTAAAACTTCTATATTGACATGTTCAAACATATTAATATTGGTGTGATTCAATAGATAACAGAATAAATACTAACATTCTTATTTCATGATAATGAATTACTTTAAACTAACCTCATCTTACAGGGAAAACACGCATACTTTTTAATTATCTTGCAGGGAGAAAGGATGAGTATCAATCAGCAAAGGAGGAATATTGAATCAATAGAAAGCTTGGTGGTGCTGCTTGGAGCTGGTTGCTGCAGGGTAAGAATATATATATTACTGTAGCACCAAGCTTGTTGTTGCTGTTGCTGCAACTTAACAAAAAAATTAGTTAGGAATGCGATTTTTAGTATTGTTTAGACTAATAACATGCTTGCAACTTGTAAATACCTTTATGAGTGCAAACTAGGATTTTCTCAATTAATAAGCTAACCATAATGAATACTTCTATCATAGCACAAAACTAGTTATTGGAACCAAATGACATAGATTCAGTACCTAACCAAGGACTTTTTTTGCTTGCGGAATAGAACTGTGAATTGGTTTCACCAAGCGTTCCACCTCCCTCTCTTCCTCACATGTAGTCCTCCAACAGTTACTAACAAACAGTTCAAAACTTATCAATGTCAATTTCTATGTATATGATGTTGATCTAAGAGCTATCTTCCTTCATAGTACATTGATGTTGGTTTTATCATGCATAACTCGAGATTTATGAATGAACTACCTTTCATATTGGACTTCAAACTTAAGAAAAAGTGTAAAGTCATCATCATAAAAACAAAAAAAAAAACATACTACAATTGACTTGGTTCTGTTTAATATGGAAAACTACCAAATATTGTAGCAACTGTAAATTGCCTTTGTCTTTTGGCTAATAGAATAGCTTGTGAAGCTTAGGAAGCCCCCCACTCAGCCTCAACCTCCTAAGGATAAAGTAAATATACAAAAATCAGTTATGGGAGGCCTGGATATAGCGTAACAAGGCAATTTGATCCAGAGACAAAATATAGGTCTCTTCTCTTCCAAATTGAATACCCGAGATTGAGAACAACACAACCTAGGCATCGTTTTTTGTCATCCTTTGAGTAGACAATCCAACCGTTTGATAAAAGATCACATTCAATTAAAGAGTCCACGACTCTTCTAATGGAAGTGAGGGAGTATTAGTTTCTCTTGTTAGGTGCAGAGCCCAATGAAATAATTTCTTTCAAGGTTTCTAGTACAGAGATTGACAAATCAACTCCCAAATTATTCTCACACTTGAATGAAGACTAAAATGTTTACATTGCAGTAAACGAGTTTTAGTTTCCGTTACCAAACCATCTCATGAGAGTTTATTTCCAAGGTTTAAGGCAATGATAGACCATCCTTGAACTTCACTGAAGCTTTTCTTTTCCAGCCCACAATAATAATAGTAAAAAAAATTGCAAATACTAACTCTGCAATTCAGTTATACCCAGTAAACAAAACAGATCCAAAAAATTTTCCACTCTATGCTTCACTTCAGGGGAAACCTCGATTTCAATGTTTAACTTTTCAAGTATGACAACATTGTCCTATCTTTCAACAGCACTAGCTCACGACCACTATTTATATTCTGCCAAAGCAAGAAATACACTTCCAAATAATAATGCAATTGCTCCCTTATCCAGATTCTGGACAAAATCAGAACACGTTACAACAAATTATGAAATCATTCTAGTGACTGAACAGCAGCTTCACTCGCATAATTATTTCCACATCAATATCATACCATCACCATCAACATACTTAAGCTATGCTGAAGTAACATAATTCTCCCTTCAACCACAAAATTAACTTCAAACAAAACCTATTGTAGGCATTCTGAAAACAGCCGCAAACTACATTATCATATAACACTCTAGAACGCGATTACGTACAGTGTGGCACATAACAGCACGAGTAATCAATTAACGCACAATTGAAATAATGGAAACTATATTACACTCTAATTGAAATCATACTTATGGATAGAAGAATGTTGTAATTACCAGATAATTGTCAATTTTGGCTGAGGGCGCAATCAATTGCTGTTCTTGCATCGACGCCTCCGCAGAGAATCAAAGACGACTTGTTTTGGGGTCAGAGTTAAACGACTTTTTATTGCATCGGTTCTTATACAAATTGATGGTGGTGCTGGAGGTTTTACGCCTCAAAAGCCCTGACAAGCTCACAATATAGAGGCATCGTCGGCGGAAGAAATCGGGGTGATGGCGGTGGAAATCGATGGCACCTCCGCGAGGGTTCTAATTCAAAAGCCTCAGCTTCCTCTTTTGTTGACTTACGATGCTTTCTATTCTACATTTTGGTTTTTCCCTTATTTTTTTTGTTAATCAACAAAGTCTTCAAGGTAAACCCTTTAGAAAAAGAAAATTAAAACAAACCCATAAAAAGTACTACTAACCATTATGGTTTGGGTTTCTAAGACTACACTAAATAATGACTTAATACTCCTTCAAAAAAAAAAAAAAACAATGTCTTAAAAATGTAGTTCCGGTAAGAATGCTCAATTTCTGCCCAACAAATCTTTTTGCGCCAAACTATAAACCTCTACCGTGGAATACCATGCCACCCTCTGTTTTACAAGTCATGTCCTCTACTGGAATATAGACAATTTTCCAGTTTATATTTTTAAAATGGCAATTTAATCATTCTTCCCTTCACCAAAGCATTCATTCTCCACAGACGAGGAAGGGGAAAAAACCATACAAAAAGGAACTTAATGTTTTTTAGGGGTACACAAAAAAGTAAAAACTCCAACTGCCCGATTGTCCAATAACTAGAGACAAACAAGACAGAAAAATCACTTTGTTCACAAAAAATGGCAACCAATTCATCCATCCTTTAGCCCATTTCATCAATTCTCCAATAAAAACAAAAGATCCAATCTTTTCGTTCCATTTCTTAGCATGCCTAATCCAATCATACATCTAAATAAACACAGATATACAGAACTAGCAAAACCCATACATAAAACAGAAACCCTTTAAGCATATCTGAAGAATCGTCAAAATAATCCAGTAAATGCATCGAGAAAGCAATAATTGCAACATGTCGTTAGGGGTACAAGGAGATTATTGATTCAATTGATTTCTTTATTTTTTCCGAAATAAAACAAAGATAAACCTACCGGATTTGGAGAGAATTGACTCAGTGGAAGTGAGCAGCCTAGCGCAAGATCTGACTCCATTATTCAACGCCATCTTCGCAAACGGTGGCTACAACTACGAGCAGTGAGACGGGAGCAGAATGAAATTTGAGGGAAAGGGCAGGCAGGGTTTGTTTCTCAAAGTTACTTGTTTGGTTATAAGGCGTGGTTCAGTTGAGTTATTTGCGAGGGCGGCGAGCATAAAGCGTGGTTTGGTACTGGTTATTTTACTCTCTCTCTCTCAGCTGGCAAAATTTGCTTATCCAAATATTGCCCACGTACTTTTAAACATGGCTTAAATAGCCCTTCTGATACAGCAGCAATGTTGAGGTGTAGGGGTGAGCAAAGGAAAAATGGCATTTTCAGTCCCTTTTCAGTACCGGTATTTATGTAAACCAATGTAATGTAATAAGACTTTCTTTTTTTTCTTTTTTGTAATATGAAACTCATATGGATCCTACCCCCCATAACTTGGTAAGCCCCTCCAAATATATATTCAAAATTTAGCCAAGCTCAATCCCTAATATTATACCATTTTAAAAATAAAGTACACGATGACTATATGTTTATTAAATCTCACTGCCACAAATCTTTAATATACTATTGTGGGGGAAAAAAAAAAAGAAGCAAAGAGATTAGTCAAATTTCTTGATACAGTTTAAAAAAAAGTTAGTTTTATTAAAGACAAAAACAACTATTGTCTTTTACAAGTGTCTTAAATAGTTTCAGTAAGATAAAAAAATTTACCGTCTTAAAAGTGTGTCTTAAATAGTTTCATTTAGGACAAAATTTTCACTGTCTTAAATATGTGTCCCAATTACTTGTATTTGAGACGACATTTCACAAACTGTCTTAATTAAAGTGTCTCTAATTAATTATTGAGACAATCATTATTATTGTCTCAAATTCATGATATTTGAGACAATTTTTTCTTACTGTCTTAAAAATTTGTCTTAAATACCATGTTTTCTTGTAGTGATGTTTTTCTTTATGATGCAGTGTGTTTGATGTAATTTAGATTTTTTTTAAAATTTTATTTTCTGAAACATGTGGTACTTTTTCTTTTTTAAAAATTATCCAATTTAAACTCAAAAGTATAGCGTATATTGACGATTTAGTGAGTTGCTCAACAAAAAAAAATATATAGCACACATAACCTCTAATATATCGTATACTATTTTAAAGGTAGAAGTAATGCATGTATAAAAAAAGTACCAATGGTTTTAAAATTTTTAAAAAAAAAGTGCTTATTTATTTATATATATAAAAAGTAATGACTTTAAGGTAAAAGTAGTGCATGTTTTTTATTTAAAAACACGCATGTAATATAAATGTAGTGCGAAGTTAAAATAAAAGGATATCAATTTTAAGAGTAGAAGCAATGTCTGGCAAAAAAAAGTTTAAAAAATGAAAAAAGTAGTGATTTCAAAGCTAGAAGTAGTGCTCGTAAAATAATAAGTATTGTCTTCTTATAATTTTTTTTAGTAAAAAATAATGCACAAGTGTGAGTGTAGTGGAGCTTCCTCTTCTTTACACTATTGGGTGAATTTGACATTGGTTAGCCTTGTGTAAAACCGATTTATGCATGCAGTACGACCATTGTTCGCCTAAATAATACACAATTTTTTTTACTGTCAAACTAATACAAAGGAGCCAATAAAAAATTATTACTCTTGAAATATATCACTTTCGAAAAAGTAAAAAAACCTAAAAAATCGTTACTTGTGAATAATATCATTAGTACTGTTCATGAGCATTAGTAATACTCTACTCAAGTACCACTTTAAAGATGAAAAAAATTACACAAAAAAATGTAAAAAGAAACAAAACTGCTACTCAATAAAATAGTAGTGATACTCTTGAAAAATACAAGTGCTCTTCTTCATAAGTAGAACTAAGAGAATTAATAAATAAATAAAAAAAGAAAAAAAAGAACTGCTACTCAAAACGAGTAACTAGTAGTCTTTAAGCATAGTAGTGAGCATGCTACTACTACTTTTGAATGAGTAGCAATCTTTTGTAAAAACAAAAAAGAAGACAAAGTAATTGTTGGACTCAAGATACAAGATTGATACATCATTCTTGTATTTTGAGAGTATCACTTTTAGATTACGGGAGTATTACTACAATTGAAAGAAGATAAAATTTAAAAATTTAAATAAATAAAAAACATGGACGTCGGACCATCTTATGTATAACTCGTGTTTTATAAGAAGTTTTGTGATCCGACATATACAATGAATTCTGTAGAATCAAGGGAAACTTTATAAAGAAAACAAATTCTATTGGATGTCAAACCGGGACAAGGGGGCTAGAGCTGGCAATTTTTCCCAATCCCATTGGGTGTCCCATGGCCATATATTTTTGGAGGGAAATTCTCATTATTATTTTTCATTGGGTATTGGTTGGGAGGAAAATTAATGAGGAATGAAAATTGATTGGATGATATAGGTACCCGTTATGACCCAATGAGAACATATTATTGGGTCTATAATGAGTACCCAATTGGTAACCTATTTTTTTCCCCCAATTAATTCCATTTTTTTTATTTTTCACATTTTAAAATTATTTCTTTTAAACTTTTTTTTTGTCAATTTATTTTATTTTTTTGCAGTTTTAATTTGCCAAAGGTGAGGGTTACTCTATTTTTTTTTTCTTCAGCCGATAGGCCAAAACTTCATTGCTTCTGCGGCTTCTGCATATGCTTGTGTGGGTTCCGGCGACGCCATCCTGAATTTTGAAACTCCATTTCCTTTGTTGCAAATCATGCTTTCATTGTTGCTGCCCAAGCCAATTTGCTAATAAACTAAAATTTTATCTGTTTGCATTTGGAGCGATTCAACTTGAAGAACATCTCTTTGTCCTGATTGATATTTTTTGAGTTTTTCAACTTCACAGAAAATGACAAAATATTTTAAAAAGATTTTTAAAATATAAAAATAAATATAATTTAAATGAGTTATTAAATATAAAAAGTAATTAATAATTAAAAGTTACAAATTATTAAAGGCTTAAATACTTTATACCACCATGTGTTTGTTAGTTTGTTTGGCATTTGCCCCTGTATTTCTTAAATATATATTTGCCCCCCCTTGACTGCTAGTCAACCTTTTAAAATCATATAAAGACATTCATGCCCTTCTATTTTATTTTACATTTAATTTTTACATGTATTTAAACATTTTAAACTTTTTTTAGCAACAAAGTTTATATTTTCCGTTTTAAAATATAACAGTGCAATTTAAAAAAATAAAACAATTTATTTTTATTTTTATTTCATTAAACATCTTTCTTTTTTTTATTATTATTTTACAATAATGACATTTTACATATATAGTGTGGTATTTATTTAATTATTAACTTTTGGATTTAAAATGAAAAAATTATTTTTAAAATGTCAAATGATGAGTTAAATTTAAAATATATTATATTAATTTAGTTGAAATTGGTAATGTATTTTCATAATTTCTTAAACATTTATAGAGGATTTTTTACGTAACATTTACATTTTTGGTCGATACAAATTTTATTTTATTGTTGTGTTTCAAAATGTACAAAACTATAAAATGGAAAATTATTTTTTTAACTTTTACAATAATATATTGTTGAATTAATTTCTTCTTTTTATTATATACTTTCTTTGTTTTAACAAAAGAGTCATATTTAAAATTCTATTTTAAAACTCATTAAATTTTTCTCACTATGTTCTCAAATTAAAATTTTTATAATTTATATAATATATTTTTGACACTTAAGTGAATATATTAATATATATTAAAACTTTCCCATCTAGTCAAAATTTTAAAAATTTTAATTCACTGATTTTTTTTTAAATCGTAAAAGTAACTTAAATACAAAATGAACAAAAATAGTGAAAATTAAAATAAAATAAATTGTAGTATTGTATATTTTAAGAAAAATATAAATTTATTGTTTAAAATAAAAATATTTAAATAAATGCAATAATTATGGTAAAATAAAGTGTAAGGGTATGGATGTCTTTATTTTCTTTTTAAATGGTTGACTAGTGGTCAAATAGGGGACAAAAGATGTATTTAAAAGAACACATGGATAAAAGATGTATTTAATGTTAAACACACCAACAAACACAAGATGGTTTAAAGAATTTAAGCCATTATTAAAATATGGTAAGAAATTTAAATTATTTTTATTTGAGTGATTAATGGGAATTGAAAAGGGAACTTAATGGAATCCCAATGGGATCCCTATAATTAAATTTCCAATGGGTCTGGGAATTTTAAATCTCATTCCTGCTTAATCTCTCCCACCACTTAAATTATATGAATAATTACCATTACCCCATAATTTCCCTCCCAATAGATTCTTCCCTTTCCCTCTCAATTGCTACCTCTACTAAGGGTCATAAAAAGAAGATAATCGCCTCATCTTTCCAGTTGTGCGTTAAATCTTAGGAAAACCAAAGGGCAAAAAAAAAAAAAACTGCAAAATTACGCATATATTTGACTTTTTAGTTACGTTTGATTGTACTTTATACCTGGAATAATCTCAAAACAAAAGAGTAAAGCAGTAACAAAGTGGAAAAGGGTGAAAAACTGTACATGCACTGGCATTTTGAGAAAGAGAAGAAAAGTTGGTTGATCGCTTTTGCTTGCACTGAGACTCTGTTCTTTTAGTAACATAATCAAGAAAAGTATCACTTTTTTTTCAAAAATATTATATAAAGAAATAATATTATTTTTACTAAATTCACAGTCTAAATTTTAAAATTTTCTCTAAACACTCACTCACATAAATTTTAAAAAAACATAATTATTACATTTTTTCTTTTCTTTCCTACACAAATTTTCAAAATAAATTCTCTCTAAAATAAATTTTTTCCTAATTAAAAAATTTCTTACCAAGTTGGCAAGAGAACAGAATTGAATGTGAATTGAATAGGAGTAAATTGTAAATCTTAAAAAATATATAATAATAAAAATAAAAAAAGAGGGGCAAATGCTCCACTACTTTACTTACAATGGTACGGTAGAGCATCGGCCTGGGAGGTGGATCTGGAAAGTGCAACTTTTGAAGATACGTTGAGGAGTCAAATCAAAGATATGAATCCTGATTTTCTCATAAAATATACTCCGTACTATTACTGTGTCTGTCATACTTAATCTTTTACGCTCCTCTCGTTCCAAAATTATATTTCTAATGTTTTCGTTTTAGAAAAATAAAGATCTGGATAAATTAATTTTAACTCATTTTGAAGTTTTAAGAAACTACCAAACTTTCTAAAACCATGTTTGTTACCATGTTTTTAAAAATATATTATGTAATTTTGAATTTTATACAAAATTTTCATATTCCTAATATACCTTTTACTTTTCAACTATATTTTTTTAATATATTTATTCAATACATTTTCATATTTAAAAATAATTTTTAAAACCAAATTTCCAAAACTTTCCAAAACCAACATCCCCATAAATGTTTTGAAAATTTATTGTCATTAATCAGGATATGGTTGGTTTCAAGTCTTATTGCCAGGAAATATAAAATTACTATTTAACCAGTAGGAATTTTAGGTGAATAAAAATAAATTACCAAAGAAATTCAAATGTGGATAGTTATTAACTTATTGTCGACATGTATTTTTATATGCTTACATTAGTATTTCCATTCAGATTTTCAGTCATGAATGTATTCACTGTTTTGCTAATATCTTCTCAAGAAGAGTAGTCACAATTTTACGAAACCTCAAAGGGCATTTGAATTTGATAGCGTTGTGAAATTTTGAGAGAATTGTAATTATTGAAGGTAAAATTCATATTAAGGGCATAGAATAAAATAAAATTATTAAAAAAGATTTAATGATATATATTTATTATTATGAGCATTAAAATATTAGAAAAAATTATAATCATTTCAAGGCACCATTCAGCCATTGAATTTGGTCTATACAACTTAATTTATACAAGGCTAAATTCAAGGAGCTGAATGGCTCATTTGAGAAGACTATCGTCTCACTCTAAAATATTTTTAGTATTTTCTTAAAGATATTTTATCCTTCACTAGAAAATACATCTAAGTTGATATTTACAAACGAATTCAATGTTTATCTCTGTTATTATTTTTTCCTTTATTTGAAATTTTTTCCGATTTTTTATTTTTATTTTTAACACCAATCATTCTTTTGATTTCAACTGTGTTATTTTATACGAAGATCCTTCAAACTCCATGAAATTTGAATACTTAAAAGTGTACTCCTTCTTCAGTTCCCAAATATATGTCCATTTAAAATGGACATACAAATTAATGAGTAGATGAATTTTTTCTTTTACTCTTATTTATATTTATCGTTTAGTTATCATCAACTAAGATCAATTAAATAAGAGATATTCAAGCTTTTTAATTTTTTCTTTTTGGCTTGAAGTTAATGACCTCTCAGCCGTCATCTCCGAATCAAAACAACCGATTCTGCTTGCAGGTTTGTTTTTCCTTATCTCTTACTCCCTCCATCTCACTCAAAGAGTCTACTTTTAAAAAAATCTTGTCTCATTTAAAAAGTCTATTTTAAATTTATTTACACTACATACTTTTACTAATATTATAATGTGTAATTCACAATTAACTATTACTTCTAAAGTAAGGATATAAGTGAAAAATATGATGGTAAATTACTATTTTAGGTGTTATACCTCACAACCCATAATTAATTATATATATTTCAAAGTAGACTTTTTGAATGGGACGGATAGAATTATTTTTTTATTTAAAGACGTAGCAGGGCTTTTTATTTGCTTACAGTCCCCTGTTGAAATTCTAGGGGTGAGCAATATTGACTTTTTAATCAAATGCTAGAAGGACAAAACTTGGATTGGAAGAAAAGCTTGGACCAAACAAGAACTCGTGTTCCACTGAATAAATCGTCTCATGCCTATTTTTGAAGCTTAAAAAAAAAAAATTTTAAAAACACACAACAACAAAGAGATTGTGTTTAATTAGATTATTATATTTTTTTTGGACCAGAGAAGATAAGATGGTCTTTAGTGAAA